>CM076578.1:949343879-949369985 GCA_034641835.2 Pinus albicaulis
TGGAGCCTACAGTGATCTACTGTGATAACCAGAGTTGCATTAAACTCTCGGCTAATCCAGTATTTCATGATAGGTCCAAGCACATCGACATCAGGTACCATCATATCATAGATTGTGTTCAGCAGAGAATCATGATGCTTTCATATGTTTCCACGGAGGATCAGGATGCCGACATCCTGACAAAGACACTCACCAGGAGCAAGTTCGAATTCCACAGAGGCAGGATAGGGGTTGCAGATAATCCATATCTTGCTGAGAGGGAGTGTTGAAAATGCAGCAAGATGATGGAGCTTAGTGAAATGAAGTCGCCTTCACTAAGTGGGCCCGCAGGCAAATTCTGGCGCAAAGTCTATTTTTAGACTATATCTATTTTTAGACATATGGAGCATGGTCCAGGGGTTGCAGTATGTTATTCTTGGAGTATTGGTCATGTTGGTAAAAATAGATGGACCTCTATTTTTTTGACCTATAGGTCGATGTCTATTTTTAGACTGCCTATCCTAAAAATAGGGAAGTCAAATATTATTTACCCTTAATAATATTTGGACTCTAAACAACAGTTTACTCTCTTGGAGCACTTTAGTTCGAGCCTTGGAAGTGGCTCATGCATCTGACAGAGGAATTACACTATTCCTAAGGGTTTGGTGAGCTCATGCATGGTTGACTTCAGTTAGGACTTCAGTGGCATAAGTTTGGTGGAGTTAATGAGACAGCTAGTGGAGTTGTGTTCGATTTAACTTAGTTGAACTAGTTGAGATTAGTTTAACTAGCTAATCAACTAGTAATGAGTGGAGTGAATTAAATATTATTTAATTCATTAATTATTAACTCATTATTAAACTCAAGAACACATCAGTTCACTACAGTGCATGGACAGTTCAGTGGAGACCAGTGAAAGAGGTAGATGAAAGGGTGGAGTTAGCTATCAGTGGCGACATCAGCTGTGCATGAGATTTGCACCACACTTGGAGGAATTTCCCATGATGATTGCACTGTCAAGCCAAGGATATTCAAACCTTGGATCTCTATTTAGACAGGCCATGATTGCGCAATAGAGGCAAGGCAATTGGCGGTGAGTTTTGAACCAGTAACCTGTTCAAAACCAAGCTAGTTTGTGTGTAACTTCATGAGAAAGTACTGAGTACTTGTGAGGAGTATTGTACTGATTTGGTTACATGTTTTCTCCATTATAATATACACAATAGTTGTGGGGTTTTCAGCTATAATCTTTCCCCATACATAATGTGGTAATGTGTATGATGAATTGATGTGATATCGCTTGTTTTATTTCCGCATGTGTGATGATCTGAGTGGAAGAGATTATGTGTTGCATATAAATTCGAATTGTATGTGATCAGGATAGTCTCGGTGGATAATTAATCATTATTCAGAAAATTTCTACAAGGCATATATTCATAGGACCACATGAAAACATATCTGAATTTGGGAAAAAGGTTTGTATAAACTTGTATCTCTTCAGGAGAAGAAGTCACTCCCATATGAATATTCTCGACTACCCCCAGTTTGATGGAGATGTCGATCATCATAGTTTGAGTGATATTACTCAGGTTTCCCTCTAAAAGGACCTCATGAGTCAATATCAGTGTTTGAAGAGGTGGAGTGGGAACCTAAGATGTGAAGCGCTCTAGACAATCAGACATTGCCCCCAGGCCAGGCATGAACTAGGAACGATGATGTCCATCGCTCCACGGAAGATCTTCAAGAGACATGGTTTCAATAATAGCTTCATCGGAAGGGAAAAATTCTCTTAAAGGGTCATGCGAATCTACATCACCGAGCCAAGGGGATTGAGAATATATATCCAGAGCCATGCTTGAAGGAGCATGTTCGGGAGGAGGATCATATGTAGCGACGATTTCACAATAATTAATCTCAACTGGAGTTAACAACATTGATTCTTCGAAAGAGGTCACTTGTTCAGGCAAAGGGATGATCCAAGGGTCATCAGCCCTAGAGACCATATTAACTTGAACGGTGTGCGGTGGTCACGTGGGAAATATACCCATGAGGATGGGGTCCTTGAAGAGACCGGGTCCTACACTGTCAGGGGGATTGGGGATCTAATCCATGTAAGGAACATTATTCTCAGAGGATGAGGTGAAAAGATACAACTGATACACAGTCACGATTTTTCCCTCATGAGGGAACTTAAGAAGCCAAAAGAGGGTGTAAGGCGCACATAGCATGGCGTGATTCCAACTACGGCCGAGAAGAAGATTGTAGTTAAGCTTGGCGTCAACCACTTCTACTTCTATGTTGACTGTCTTCCCTTGTAACATAATAAAAAAACTCTCGAGAACACCCACGGGTTTTGATTCCTGACCATTGAATGCCTCTAAGGAATTGGGAGACGATGTAAGAGCCGGAGATCCAATGGCCTTCTAGCAGGTAGATGCCATAACACAGGTGGAAGCACCTTCATCGACAACGGCTCTATGGATGTTGAGGTTGTTGATCTCGACTTGTATAACGAGAGAAATTTGATGTGGAAGTCGGGGGACAAAATTTTCTAGGTCGAAGGTGAGAATATTATAATCGGCGGGATTGATTCCATTGATTGCAGACAACAGAGCTTTCCATTGAAATGCGCAACTTGGAAGAACTTCTAATGCAGACATGGCAGAAGGCACCTGTGCCAAATCCTCAACAATACTATAGTGCTGAGCGGCACAGGCATTTGGGTTGTAGGAAGATCTTCGTAGAACACCTTTAGAAGGTGGCATCACAATAGGTTTAGCATTGGGCTTCTCAATTTCCAAAGGACTAGAGACAGGTGGGGGACGTGGGCCATCCACGACTTCCTTCCCAGCTGCCTAGCGTGATTCGGCATAATCCTTCGAATGTGTAGCAATTGAGACAGGTGTAGCACCATTCATCATAAAGTCCTGGGACCCAAATTTTGTAGATGGTGAAGGTTGCTGAACCATCTAGGTCTGCTGAGACAGGAACGGTTCTTTGAGAACTGCTAGAGTCCCTTTGGAGCCTTTCAAAATTTGACTAACTTCAGATCGTCGAGGGAAATCTTTGGTTTACGTTGGGAACCGTCATCAGTATGAGGTTTAGAAGACTCTAGTTTTGGGGTGTCGGGTTTGGATTTTCATTTGCCCTTATTCTTTCCTTTGGAGGAATTTTCCATAGGATTAGCCTGAATGGCATTGAACTCCGTAGTTTTGCCAGAATATGGAGGGGCGAGAAGAGCATAATTATTGGAAGAATCAGACTTCTGCTTCCCATTTGAGGATTTTCGAGAATTTTGAGAAACGGAACCAATGACACCATCCACCGCTGGGGTATGTGGTGCTTTAGAGGTTCCCGACCGCAGAGCATCAGTCAAAATATCATAAAGCATGCCAGACTGAGAGTACACCAGATCCAGGTACTGGGCACGCACAATGCCTTATTCTTCAGTCACACATGCCCCCATAGCAATATCTTGAGCGATTTTGTTAATGAAGGAGGTGGTGAACCAATGAGTTAGTAGTTGATCAAGTATATCAAACTTGATCAGTTTACGATGACGTCGCCACTCATGAATATGATCGGATATGTGGGTGGCTTTATCCTGCTTCAAAGAAGTCAAGATATGCATCCCAACTTCATAGTGAACCGGTAACTGGAAATGAGTCAGAAAAGCCATATCTAACGCATTGAAGTCTTAAAAGATGCCATGGGGTAATTCTATATACCACTTAGTGGCAGCACCAATAAGAGTGTGCTGGAAGAGACGTAGACGAATTGAATCATCTACCCAAGAATTGGAGGAAAACCACAGATGGTAGGTCATTACATGAGCTTGGGGGTCTTTTCCAGCTTTACCTTCAAACTTAGGACAGTTGTTGGGTACCTTAGTCGGAACCATAGGCCAATAAGGATTGTGAAGAATTGGATCATTGGTTAATTTAGAAACATCTGGTAATTCCAAGGTGGCCAAGAACAGTAACTGTAGATTGAAAGGCATGCCAGGCCCTCGATAAGGACATGTATCTGTACTCCACCTTGGTTGAGCATATCCTTGCCCCCATGAGTTCTATCCCAGGGGATTCTGACCATAGGGGGTATAGGCCATATAACCAGTCTGATATGGTTGCTGGTAACCAATGTACGGGGGTTGATAACCGGAGTATGGACCCTGATTATATGCCGACCCCATTTGAGTAGTATGCAGATTTGGCTGCTGAGTATAGGTATAGCTTGGTTGTTGAGGATAATAATGGGAACCTTGGAGCGGGTTGTAAACCGGTCGCGATTGACCTTGAGGACAATAATCGCCTTGGGGTTGAGTGGGCTACTGATAAGTGGGGCCCTGCTGAGCCTGATAAGTAGGGTGCATCGGTTGATTCGATTGCGGCATCGAATAAATTGGCTGTTGAGAAGGGTTGATAGGATGTGCAGGCTGGCCTAGTTGGACAGGTTGACCTAGCTGAACAGGCTGCCCTGGTTGAATAGGTTGACCCAGGTGAATAGGTTGCACAGGTTGACCTGGCTGATGTGGGACACCAGGTTGTGCCGGATGGGCTGGTTGGCCTGGTGGTGGAATGGGGCCAGGTTGTGCCTGATAACCAGTTTGACCTGCAACAGGACTGTAGGATGATCCTGGCTATGCAACATTTGGACCAATAGGATACTAAGGTTGCTGAGGTTGCACCATAGGTTGAGAAGTTTGGACTTTCCCCCTAGGATCGTACAACAACCCTGGTTGGTACCCCAGTTAACCTGTGGGTCCTTGAGGTTATCCTGGTTGGACCACAGGGTGAGGCTACATAGGTTGACTTGAAGGGTTCTAAGACTATCCTTGCGGACTGTATAACAACCCCTGTTGGATCGAAGGTTGGCCTTGTAAGGGCTATCCTTGCGGGTCATAAAGATAACCAGGCTAGCCCAAAGGTTGGCCCTAAAAGGGTTGTCCTTGTGGGTTGTAAGGTTGCCCAGCCTGGTTAGACAGAAAACCTTGACCATGGAGATAAGCCTCTAGAGCGAGTAAACGTAAAGGGTTTCCCTGCTCATCGTATTGATATGGAAAAATGTAAATGGGTGTACCATCCTGTGCATACTGCGAAAAATACAAACGGTTGGGATCTTGGGAGGATTGACTAACCTCGGGGTTCGATTGTTGTAGGGACAATCGATACTCTTCAGGAGAAATTCTCTCCAGAATAGCGGATGCTATATAGACGTCTTCAAGAAGCGACGCAGTCACTATGGACTGCATGGTAACAACGGGTGTAGATGCGGCCACACAGACAGTGGTCTAACAGGTACTGAAGTGACCTGAGGGGATGACATGATGAGTGTCCTTGGAGACATCCAAGATGAAGAAATAATTGGCCTCGTAGAAGGAGTTGATATTCCCATAGAGGCGACAGTGGTCATAATCTGACTTAAGGATCTATACCCCACTGGAAGTGAAGGACCGGGCGAAGACATGATAGATAACTCGGGGTTGTCTTCTGGGAACAACTAGTATTCTTCACCAGACGTGGGGATTTCCTCACTAGGAGAATGGATGGATGAGCGCATATCTGAACCTGCCACTAGATCTTGTAGCAAATAGCGAGGACTAGGAGGAAGAACAACAGCTAGAAAATGCGAACCCGATGTAAGAGGAAGGAAATGTTCCCCTACTCCAAATCGAGACCAAGCATCGGATAAGGGCCAATTGAACTCAATTGCTCCTCCAAAGGGAAGCTCAGATAGAAATGGTCCTCCACTGGGAAACTCAGAAATGATGGGCTGCTGAGGTTTAGCAGAGGATTGAGAGACCTTTGATGAATCATCTATATACGGACTACCAGTAGACGAAACTGAGGGTTACGCCACTCTGACAGTAATGAAAAAAGGAAGAAATAAAAAAAAACACAGGGGCTAAGAAAAATCAAGGCACACAATCAAATGACCAACAAGAAAATTCTAACGGGGCGTGTGATCACAGGTGATTTATTTTACCACATTGAAACTTAGAAACTTCACTGTTTCATGTTTTAAGAGTCGAAAAATGGATGAAATGTGACTCTATCTCTTTCAGTTTTGAAACAAGTGTGAAAGGACAAGCGCTTGATGATCTTTTCGAATTTAAAGAGTCAGAAAAGATCGAAATGACTACTCTGGTAATCTAGGCAAAGGGTGTATCAGATATCCGTGAACTGCAATATACACCTTGGTTTCAAAATGAAAGAGAAATCAACCAAGGACTTGATGTACATGCAGGAAATCTCCCCGAATGCTGTGTCTAGTGTATCATGGATATAAGGCGGCAGACTCGGCTTCCTACGGATAAAGGATAGCAACCTAGTGGGGTATCCCTTTATATACGCAACGGTACGGGGAGCACAAGTCCATAATAGTGCTGTCTAAAACCAAGAGGCGAACGACAACTACTAGGTTTAATGACGTCGGAACACATCACTAGCCTAGACCTCTAAATATTTCATTAATGTTTCAATGCTGCCTTAAGGTAAATTGAATAAATTTTAATGTTGATATTCAATTATGTTTCAATTTCTAGGTCCTACCAAATGTTATGTCTCAAAATCTCCTAAATGCACACTACATGCCACAATGTATCATTTTGTTCGATGAATAGCTAACTACGGGAAGGTTGAGAGCTTTCACACAATAACAAAATTATCAGAAAACAACCACTAGTGTCTCCAATGCACGCTAATGAAAACTAAAAGCTTTTCTTTCAGGGCTACAAATCACTAATAACACAGAAAAGATTCAATTTACATTAACTAATCAAAAGAAAAAGAGATTTTTTGTATTTTCAATTTTTAAGAGCAAAGTGCACTAAAAAAAATGAAAACTAATGCAAAGAACAATTTTAGAAGTGGTAGCAAAGGAGCAAAGACAATAAAGTTCACTCAATGTCAAACACACAATCAGATCCTAAATTGACAAAGAAGTCCCTCAAATCTAAGAGAAATCCAAAAGACTCAAATAAGCCATGTAATCTAGGCTCAAAATGAGACAAAGAGGAATTCAAATCAAGAAGAAGCCAATCACTCAGATAACACAATACATCAGTGGAAAACCACCAAACGAATGCAAAGAAGCGATAACAAAATTGACTGATCAAACGAGGACCAAAAACTCCCACGGGAGGCTCGACACACTATAGCACCTAGATTCCCTAGGGCTAGAATGTAAAATCGATAGAAGAGGGAAAACAACCAGAGGATGAAGGTCAAAGTTAGTCAAACAAGGCTCCAGAACACTCAGGAAGTCGAAAAAGTAGCACCAAAACCACAGACCAAGCTCAAAAAGCGCAAAAAGGAGCAAACCCTAGCACCTTACGGGATTGGCGCGACTGTCAGGCTACAACTAGTGCCAGAATAGGATTGGCGCGGGTGATAAACTGGAAGCATGCACCATCTGGCATGACTGTCAGGGAAAAAACCACGCCAGTTGAGTTTGCTAATAGGAAAGATGAAAAAAAAAGAAATCAAGAAGCAGATTAGGGATGATGAGGCTAAACAAAAGTTTAACACTGAAAAAGAGCGAACCACAAGAGCTGATCAGGCAGGCAAAGACCAAAATTAATGGAAAAGACAAGACAAAATCCAATCAATGTCTCCCCAGTGGATTCGCCAGTTTGTTGGAGAGGAAAATCCCCTCTGCAGATAGAGGCAATCCCTACTAGCCCAGATCGGGTCTAGCAACAACCGAGTCACGCTAAGACGCAAGTTCCTAATTGCAAAAGACCAAGATGCAACAAGAGGCCTACCTTAAGTCCTACGCTGCCATCGTTTGTGGAGAAGATGGTGCTTCCATCCCTTGCTTTGGCAGATCACAATTCTCCCACTCAATGCAATCGAACACCTGCACGTACAAGAAGAAACAACAAACAAACAAGCGTAAAACCTAATACAGGAAATTATGTATCAGTTAGAGAAGATACAACTCATAACATAAAACATGAACATCTGAGTGGAACCATAATCAAAGTCGTTTATTATTAATCAGAACAAATAAATATACAACCTAAGCTCTGACGCTGGATCTTCCTTCTGCGGGTCGACAGAGGAGTACGTCTCGGTAAATCTTTTCAGGACAAGGACAAGTCTCTCTCTCTTCGGCTGTCTAACGATAATCTCCTTATAGTTGATTCAGCTCTATTCAGGCTAGCTTGCAAAGGGAAAATGACAAGCTTATATAGATGGTGGAAGGGGAGTTGGGATCCCTACAATGGTGGGATTGGCTCTATCCTCAAGGAAGCTTCCATGATAGGTCGAAAACCACTTCCCCTACATGGAGATCCGGAGCCAAACCTCCCAACTCATTTTAGAGAATCCTTTAGGAGTTGGTTGGAATCAAACTTCCACCATTTATTTTTAAAAAACACTCCTTATTAAGCCTGGTGCGGGTGATACACTGGGACAGAGTGCCAATTGGCGCGCCCTTTTTGGTGGATTTCCCCCATTGGCGCCAGGGTTGAACTGGCTAGTCCTGCCAAGGCTAAAAGGCTATTTTTAGCACTTTTCACAGGAAATTGTCTTCAGGGGAATGATTTTCCTTGTCAAGGGGGATGCCATGAAAGTGGTTTCAGGTCATGTCACTACTCACAGGTCACAGAATAAGCCCTCCAATGTGTGGGATAGGGGATTGCAGGGACGGTGAAAAATTACTGTGTAACACTCTCGTTAGCTCCTCACTAGTATTTTCATCTCATTTAATCCTATTTGAATGTTAAAACTTTTACCTACCTTTCCCTATCAAACATGCTGTAATTTCATCCTCTTGGACCTGATCTGTTCCCTTGACCTAAATCCCTGTTCAGTGAGCCCAACCCTAAAATCAAAATCAAAACCCCTTGTATTCCTTAGCTAGCCTAAAATATTTTCATCCATCCCTCTTGGTTGTGATTCTATCGATAGATCCCTCTCAGACATGGTAGGGCTAGATACCAAGTCCAAAGTTTGGTTTGAGGTTACCTTGGGATTGCCTCTCTCAGCCTTGAGGTTCAATATGAGTGATAATAGTCTGCATTAGATGCACCACTTCCTCCACTATTTTATCATAAGTACTTTATGATCTTACTTTGAATGCACTATGATATTAGTGGACCTCCTCCAAGATCCTCATGATTTTACATTTAAGATCCATGGTCTCCACTCTTCCTTCATTTAAGAATTTTCTCCACTACCCCATATTGTAGATCTAGATCTGAAATATTCACATACACACATAAAAAGTGGATTTTATTCATCTATGGTGTTTTTGGGTCCCTCCACCCTCTTATTTACTTAATTTATTATAAAAATTAAGAACTCTAATATTCCAATTATCTTGTGGAAAATTGGGAATATTACAATCCTCCCCACAAAAATGTTGCTTGTCCTCAAGCAACTGCAAAAGTGTTTGCTACAGAAAACATCCTCTCTCCAAATGGAATCCTCATGTGGAAGGCCTCCTCATCTGTCACAATGTGTCATGCATGTCTATCTCCAATGTTTCATCTCTAGAATGTCTAGAATTGCGTCCAAATGAAAAGTTAGATACCATTCCTCATCAATGAATCTCCAAGTGGAAACCATATGATGTCTAAAGATCTCCTCTATACATGAGATACATGAAATGAAGTGGTTTCTTCCCAAAGTGGAAAGTCCCAACTCATGAACTATCTTTCCAACCCATGATACATGGATTAGATTGCATCTATCAATGCTCTCATCATTAGCCTTGCTAGCCATGTAGGATCCAACATAACATCAACATAGTGAAAAATAAGAAGTAGATACATATGGATGAACATGAACAATTTCAAGACATATTCTCCCAAAAAAAACCACTGTAGCAAATCCTTCTGCTGCCATGATAGATCATCATAAAAACAATTAAGAGAGCCATAATCTCTCAATAGAAGCCGCTACAACAATGCTTCTTTCTGCCATGCCAAATCTGCATCAATAAAAATGTGAGAGCTATACTCTCTCAATAGAATCCACTGCATCAATGCCTCTTGCTACCACACTACATCATCATTTTACCAAATGTAGTGGCCATATTCTCTCAAGAGAAGCCACCGTAGCAATGCCTCTTGCTACCACACCACATCATCATTTTCCCAAATGTAGTGGCCAAATTCTCTCAAGAGAAGTTGCCATAGCAATGCATCTAGCTGCTCCATCACATCATCATTATAGCAATTACGATGAGCATAATCCCCAAATAGAATCCAATTCTGTAAGGCCTCCTATTTCCATCCTCCATTACTGTCATGCAATTTATGGGAAGAAATCAGCCCATACTCTCCCAATAGTAACCATAGCAACAAGGATTCTTGTTTCTTCCTTGCATCATTATGATAAAAGTCATGGAGTAAAAACATATTAATGGACATGTGGAATGTGTCATCAGAAAAATACAAATAAGCTCGCTTATGCCACATCATGTGAGAGTTATGCTTTGTCCCAAACCCAAGTACATACATTAACATGAGATATATCCCAAATAGAAATACATGTAAAGACATGAGACATATCAAAAGAAAATAAAATAAAAGGACATAAGACATATCATGAGATGTACAAAATCTCTCATCAACAACCAGCCCATCCATGCCTCCTACTATTGCATGTCATTAGTGATATACCTAGCATGGAACACACAAGTGTGAGTTGTTGGGTAGTATCCACACTCACCCAAAAGCAACCAGCGTAGTTATGATTCTTGCTGCCTGGTATTGTAGATCTGTAGGAAGGTAGAAAACCTCCCGCTCCTACTCTAGATCCGTTCATCTCTATGTGGATGATGAATCATGCCAAGATCAATCTTGGTATCTTCCCAATGTAAGATACCAACATCCTTAAACTGAATAGCTTTTCACTCCTTGAAATGTTGAAGTGCACCTCCTTTAAGGCCTCTCCATGAGATCCTCTCATCAGTGTCCCATTGGAATCCATAAGGCTCCATATATGTTGTAGGTATAATCTTGTTTTTGAGTTGTGAGGAGCTCATCAAGAAAAATTCATCTTGACAATGGAAAGTAATCTCCATCACAAGATGTCTACCATCTATCATCTTTCCCTCGAGTTCTTCATGAGTGAAGCTACCTTCAGAATTCTCCAATATTAATGGGGCCCTCTCATCATCATTGCTTCTATGTGACAGCGTTGTAGATCTGCATGATCATACATGTGATGTCTCATGGCCACATACAATGCTAAAATCATAGCCTGGCACTGTACTAAATAGGATTATGCTCCTCCCATCTTTTGCAACTCCACACTTCAACACAAAGTGTTAGGTGTATCTCAACCACGACAAACTGGGATAGCAATACATCTTCTCCTTGACCAAATCAAGGGTCCTCTGTGTAGTGATAATTTGTTGCTCCAAATAAGAAAGGTGCTCTATTCCTTGGTTATGAACTTGCCTTGATGGCATGGTATCACAAATCTCAATATGAGGTACTGAAATAATATGAGATGAAAGTATTTGAAAACCTTGGGTAAGCTGAATCTCAAGAGCATCTTTCACATCTACAAGAGTTCCTCCAACCAGTGCATTGGTCTCTCTAACTGTTGGTAATGATGATGGCTTCTCTTCTACAAATGTACCAGCACTAGTATCTACCTCCTCCTCATGCATATCATGAATCATGCATGGGGCTCCAAATGTCAAGAACTCAATACCATCTTGTAAAGATGTAAGTGGTCCTCCTCCCGATGTAAGTACATCTGTAGCTGGGGTTGGTGGTAGAGGCTCCTCCACCTGAGTGATAATGGGGATATATTCCTTGGGCTCTTCATGCACTATCTCCTCAATGATAGGAGATGTCACTATGTGAGATGTCTCCAGTTTATTTCTACCAAACTTATTCTTCTGTCTTAGAATAAAATGTGCATAAGCATACACTCTCATGTGTGACAAGTGACTAAACCACCAATATCTTTCTTCACCTTCTAGGTGCAGTGCTGCAATATCCACAACCTCTCTTTTTGCTACAAGATATTGCAGAAATAATGTATCCAATTATTCCCTCCAAGCCCTCAATGTGCTTGTGGAAGATCCATCAAATGTAGGCAAGAAGACTCTATGCCTCTTTATTCTATTACTAATTTAGGATCTTCTCTCCTCTTTGAGTTGCAAGAATTTTTGGAGAGTTATATTCTCCTTGAGAGCTCTAGTTTGTGCTTTGTACTTAGACATATATTTACTTAGGGTCTCATGCCCCAGGTCTCCTTCATATTCAGACTAGTCCTCTCTCTTATCAAAGAAATTAGATATAGTTGAATGATGTGAAGCTCTTTTCTTCTCTGGTTTCTTCTCATGTTGATAGGAAGTTCTTGGACCTTCCTCATCAAGTCTTCTTGGATCCTTCCTTTTCATTTTTATTTTCGTTTGATTGACCTCCTTGGAGAGATATTGCAAAGATATAAAGAGAAGAGTGGAAAAACTGCAATCCTCCTTCATGGTAGATCTCTACTTTTTGCTTCTTATTTTGATGTAAAAGATGAAGTGTCCACAAGATGAGACAAATAATGTGCTCTCATACCACTGTAATATCCCAAAAGGGAGAATGTAGTAATATAAAAAAAAAAGATGAACTGCAACAAAGTAAAAAATTGATATAAATACACCATACAAATATACAGAATAGCTAAGCAATTTTATTATATGGGAGGTGGAATAAATAGTACAACAATGCTCAAAATATGAGACACTCAAGGCAAAGGGATGGCTAAGAATGACCCTGAAATGATCCCACAGAGGGATTGTGTAACTGCTGGAATGCTAGAAGGAAAATTGTGTTATCCCTACTGCAGCTGTTAGGACTGCAACTTCCAGAAAAATTTAAAAATGTATATCTAGGCAATTGTGGAGCTCTAATGACGCTGAAAAGAGAGATCTAGGCTCCATGATGGATAGCCAAGATAACCCAGAAAGTATTTTCTAGATATATCAATCTAAGAAAATCACCCTCCTAGGGCTTCATTATACAACTATTGGGTATGCAAATTTGCTGCATAATCTAATCAAATATGGCTACAATATGATGTATAATCATATATATTCAAGAAGGGCTGATCCCTTCACTAGATCCTCAAGATAAAAGCTCAAGATATAGCTCCTCCAACCTTCTCCACTGAATGTAGTTGTTGCTACACAAATGCTTGACAAAAAATATGCTGTCAAGGAGGAAAGATCTCTAGCCTACTGTTAAATATGTCAAATCAGCTCAACAATGGTGGAAGTAGTGAATGCAAAGTGAGGAGATGGTCCCTCACATGATTTCTAGCTAAAATACTAGAAACTTCCTTCCTCCTTCGGATCTACGGGACTAAACTGCGCAATCCTTAAGGGGACTACTGCTACATGGAGGTATAGTACAATTTCCTGAGAGCTAGATATAGATCTTATGCTCCTGGAAGGTTGAACATGAAGAACAAGGTGAAAGTATGAAGCATCCACTGGTTTCATAGCTGAAATTCTAGAAACACCAACCACCTCTCAAACCCTTGAGAAATAATTATTCCCGTTTCTAGAAGTACATATGAGTCTGGCTGAAGATGGCACCAATGCCTCATGACGAATATGCTCAGTAGAAACCTTCCCAAAGTAGGCACTCAAAGTCCCCCATGGATAAGGGTGGGATTTCTACTCGGAAACACCCTATTCTAAACAACACTACAAACTTAGCTAAATAGCATAAGCGTGCATAGAAATGTCAAATGAAAATCTAGATCTAAACAGATTAGAAATAATAATCTCAAGGCCGCCTTATATTATGCCTTCATCTTCATTATATATATTTTGAGCCTTCCATAGCCCTAGCCCACCTCATAACTGTGGTGTACATGTGGCCACTGGCCTACATGAAGACTGCATTGTCTCTCCATGATCTCCATCATGTTGTGCATTTAATTCCTACTCTCTACATCATGTGTGCATTAGATGCACCACTTCCTCCACTATCTCATCATAAGTTCTTTATGATATTACTTTGAAGGCACTATGATCTTAGTTGACCTCCTCCAATATCCTCATGATTTTACATTTAAGATCCATGATCTCCACTCTTCCTTCATTTAAGAAGCTACTCCATTACTCCATAATTTAGATCTAGATCTGAAATATCCACATACACACATCAAAAGTGGATTTTATTCATATATGGGGTTTGTGGGTCCCTCCGCCCTCTTATTTAATTAATTAATTATGAAAATTAAAAACTCTAACATTCCAATTATTTTGTGGAAAATTGGGAATATTACAAACCAACAGTAAACATCGAAAAGGTAAAACTCACAGTGTCTTGTGGATTTTAAAATCCTTGTTTGCTAGGCTAACATGATCGAGGTAGATCAGAGGGTGAATCATAGGATTGAAGGATTACTAACCTGTCTTCTTCGGAGACATGAGTGGTTCAAAATGTAGCACTGATTAATTTAGCTGGTGGTGTAGGTTTGAAGAGTGCAAAGGTGAAGTTGAAGTGAGGAAACACTGGATTTTTTTGTGCTTGACCTTTAAATTAAAAAAAAAAAACTCTAACAAAGATGATAACAGTAAATTTTGAAATAGGCAGGAGGGATGGATTTTATAGTTTTTCTTGTTTTCCCATTGTCCATGGTGCGGGTTCATTGGTTAATGGTTAAAATCATTTAATTATCCAACAGACTGATTTAGGTGGAAGCAGAGCTGATTGGATGCGAAATGAGTGGATGAGATGACGCGATGGGATAAGAGGAGGGATAACAGTTAGGAAGGCGTTTTTATGGTATCATAGAATACAACTTTCGGAATGCGTAGTGCATGGTAAGTGGCTTTAGTGAGGGGGGTGTGAACTTGGCTACACCTGCGATGTAGCTATGGGGTCTATCCCAATACCGCTGACTTCGGACCCTCCCCCCCCTGAAAATAAATTTCAAATGGTGCAGGGGTGGGGCTAAAGATGAATATTAGCCATCCAATCATAGGATGTAGATTGGGATGAGGGGAAAGGTGTCAGGATAATAATGATGACATGATGGGTGGATGGTGGGGTCAGGGAAAATGAAATAATGTATGAGAAGGAATATATGGATGGTGAAAACTTATGGAAATATAAAAATGAAATAATAATTCCTGAATACATTCAAATGAATAATACTTTTAAAATTAGGATATAAACATGTATCTTTTTTACTTTTCCAACATATGAAATGTCTTTCACTCTGCAACCGAGGATAAAGTTTTCACGTCTTTTCCCAAAATCACTGTCTCTTTCTCTACCTACTATTTCTTCTAATCTAATATTTTTTCATATTTTTCTTTTGTAGGGTGCATTTGAACTAGTAGACCCATATTATCTCCCTTTTTATGAAAACCTATCCTACTCTATCCCTTATTTCACCTGTTGATTCAGATTAGACTATTGAATCAATTTTATTTCTACCTAGCTACTGACTTGTCAATATTAAACTATTTGGTAGGCCTTTATTTACTATCCTATTTATAAAAAAAAATCAAACTTGTTCTATCATGCTTAAACTATATGAATTGAAAAACTAACTTATCAGTAGTGCCATTTTGACTTGCAGCACTTTCAGTATTATTCTTTTGTAGGGTTTTATTTTCTTTTATTTCATTCTTTTCAACATTTTCCTTTTTCCAGCATACCATATTTTCTTTTTTCATTATTTTTTGGAAATCATTTGAATATTGAAAATAATGTACAATATGAAATTGAAACTATAAAATACTCAATCACCTTGATACCCTATAATTTATAGGACCCTAAAAATTATATTGGAGCTCGTTGACGTACCTTCGAGTATATAGGGCAGTGTTCTAGTACAAAAAGTATAAGGGGGTTCTTTCACTATGCAGTTTTGCATTAGACAACACTAATAAGAACTTGGGCCTCCACGTACCTTCGCATATATTTGGGAGGAAAAATTTAGGTTGCTTACCATCCATAGGTAACCAAGTCAGCTGCCTTGTAACTTGTGATTCACCGAACACAACATTCAGGGAGACTACCTGCATGCACTTCTTGTTTTTCCAGGAGGTATTCTGCAGTATATAATTACTTGGTAAACCCTTTTCCTAGAATCACCCTTTTATTTTGTTTATTTTTTTTGTAATAAAATCAATCAATCATCATGAAAGAAGAACATCCTTTTCCTTTTCGTTCGCGTAGAATAGCACTTAAACAACATTTACCACCAAAATCCATTTCTAGTCAGCGAAGGCGACATCATTCTACCGAAACCAGTACCATCAGTACTTCTAGTGTTTCATCTTCATCACATATACCAGAGTTCACTAGAGTCATTTATACACATCCTAGTTCACCCACTATTTTTGAAACAGAGTCCTTATAGCTACTTGTGGTCATGATCCATCAAATCAGTGAGGTCATACCTCCCGAGCCTGACATTTTTCAACTATAATTTGATCTGTATCCCATCATTCTTTTACCATAACATCTAGATCCCGAAGTGAAACAAATGTAATTTGTTCTTGTATCGGTCGGTCCACAGTCAATCGTAGCCATTGAGTCTCCCATATTGCACAGTCAACCACCTAAAATATATCTTGGGCCTGATGACGAAATCCTTCCACCTAGTTTGATTTTGATTGAGGAAATACCACAAGATGAAACACCTTCAAATCCAACTCATTTTGGGAAGGAGATTTATCTTTACGAGTATTTTCCTCAGTTGACATACACTACTTATTTTGATCCTGTTTCAATTCAAGTTCCCATAAATCCTATAGGGTATACATTGGGTTGTATGACCATGGTTGATTCAGCATCTCCAGCTATACCATCTGCTACAGTTGTGAAAACATCTACTGTTTCTATGCCATCGATGTTCACCACATCACCAGAGTCACATCTATATGGTGGTCTTCCATCCCACCGAGTTAACAATAATTATCTGGAACCTTCTCTGGTGCATCCTCAAACCCATGGACTTCACCCAAGCCATCATCTAGTATTATATCTAGTACATCTGTAATGAGTATTGAATGGCTTGATCCTTTATATACATCTTCAGTGAAATATCAAGTTACTCCACCTAGGAACATTCCATCCAGTAAAATCTCAACTGGACTCCCACCATTTGGAGAACAATATATTCCATCTTATTATACTCCTCATGCTGAGGATAAACCTATGGTCACCCATTTCGATATTACTCCATAATTTTATGGTCACCCTAATGTTGGAATGATTTTTTTTCTGTGGCAGCCTATTATGCCCATTCAACCACAAAAAATTATGCATTCATATCAACTGGTTCAACCTGTTGCACCCACATCTACTCCACTTGTTAATAATTCATTACCCATGTTATAGGCTCAGATTTTTGTACCTAAACCATCTCAGGTGGGTCCTTCAACCCAATACCTTCAATTTTTTGGCTCTTAGACTCCAACTCCTTTGGATCGTTTACAACAACCACCTGTATCCAAAATTTTTCATTCACAATCTTGATTATCCTGTTATGGGATGTCACAGGCACAACCGAGTCTTACCTATTCACAAATGGGTCCAAGCTATTATAGTTTGGGATATAATATTGGTTGGAAGTCACCTTGGTAGCCACAACCACAAATACCACAACAATCATTCCAACAACAAGTAGCTTACCCAAGTTTTGGTCAACAAAATCCTCAAGCGCTTGGTCATCAAAACAACCCCTATCTGGGTTACTAGCAACAAATGCCTTATGCTGGTGCTCAAAGGCCTGTTGACCAAGCAATTACATCATATCCTAGTTATGCTCAACCTGAATTAAATCGATTGTTGCCCTTTGTTGCAATTTTAGAATTACGTTATTTAAACCGACTTACCAATGATCCAATCAACTATGCTCCTTGGTGGATGGTAATACCACATAAATTACCCTAAGATATTCCTAAGTTCAATGGAAACCATGGAGAAGACCTGTCAATGCATGTTATGACTTATCATTTGTGGTTTTCATCCAACTCTTTAAATGATGACTCTGTTTGACTATGTCTTTTCCAGCGTACACTCACTGGTCCGGTCGCGAAGTGGTACATTGAGTTACGATGAGCTTCATTTAATAATTTCACTGCCTTATCTACTGCTTTTTTGACCCACTTCTAGTTACCCATATGATATGAAATTGGAATGGAACTCCTAACCAATTTTAAACAAAATAATTCTGCTCACATTTCTGATCATATTCATGAGTGGCGTCGTCATCATAGAATGGTCAAAACATTTGTTCCAGATCAGCTCCTTGCTGAGTGGTTCATTAAGTCCTTGCTGCCATCCATCACTGAGGATGTAGCTAAGGGTAGCATTTTCACTGAAGAGCAGGTCATTTCTCATACCCAATTCTTATATTTGATTTATACTCAGTCTGGCATGCTCTATGAGAAAATTCCCATCATGCCGAGATATAATTTTACTATTCCTCCTCTATATAAGGAATCTCATGCTAGTGACGATATGATCGGTACTACAAGCACAAATCAATCTAATGCATCTGATGCTGCACCTTATTCCAAAATTCATGTCATGTCATATGACAAAGGAAAAAGTGACAAGCAACCCAAAAGTAAGAAAAAGGGGAAAGCGAAGAAAAATAAAAATTCAACCCCACAGGAACAATCATATGATCAACAAATTGGAAACAATCAGAAACCTCATTACCCTTGCATAGTATGTAATGAGGAGCACTTTGTTCGAGATTGTCCTCACCGTGACGAAGTCTCAAATTTCTTAATACCTTGACTGCATCAGCTATGTTGACAGATCCATTTCCGAATCTAGACACAAATATGGTTGCTACAGATCCAACTTCTAGTTCCCAAGTGCTTATGCTATCTGTCACAATGCCAAAAACTGATGCTTCGGTGTCCACGTGAAATAAATGTTATGATATTCAGGCTGATGATCAACCTACTACCTTGACCACAAATCCATCCACTGAATCTATTCCACCAACTACAATTCTAGAGTTAACAATAAAGCCACCGAAGGGAGTCGTCCATAAATCGACATTCAATCATCGAGCCTGAGCTGCTCAAAATTACAATATAGTTTAAGATTTGGCTCAATATCCTTCAACTATGTCGATGCTTGAGGTACTTCAAAATTTTCCCTCCCAGAAGCAAGCTTTGTTGTCGGCAATTGGTGGAATCAATCCGACAGGTTCCAATCTTATAGTCTTTAATCATACAGGCTATGTGCCACAATTACCAGCAGAATTGACATTCTCCATCCAAGTAAATTTTCTCAATCACCTCATTCATTGTACTATTATTGATGA
The DNA here is from genome assembly GCA_034641835.2 of Pinus albicaulis. NCBI lineage: Eukaryota > Viridiplantae > Streptophyta > Pinopsida > Pinales > Pinaceae > Pinus > Pinus albicaulis. The sequence continues at coordinate 949,363,139 of CM076578.1, forward strand.
GGGAGAATCTACTTTCATTATGTCTCTAAACTACTGGAAGTCACTTGGCTCAACACGCCTATCTCAATTTCCTATGACATTGAAAGCTTTTGACGATCATACATATAAGCCTTGAGGTATCATCAATAACTTGCATGTCGAACTAGGGGGAAAAAATGTAACTGTTGAAGTTGAGGTCGTTGATGGACCCCTTGACTACAACATTATACTTGGAAGGCCAAGGGTTTATGCTATTAATATGATCATATCTACTTATTTTGGAATGATCGCCTTTCCTCATAAATGTGTTACTACAGTAATCAATCAACTCTTCTTCTTTGCCTCCAACTTCCAGGTAACTGGAAGAGTTTCATTAGTTCATGCACCCTATCTAGCACTTCAAAAAATTGGTGTAGGAGTCTTAAAGGATTCTTCCCTAATGGGCACCTTCGCATTACCACCTCCTGCGACATCGACATAAATTGCAAGAATACTGAAGCTATTATGTTGGAGGAATTAATGCCACCCAACCCAATTGAGTTGGAATAGAAATAAATCTACATGGCTTGGGTGGAAAATCTAAAATCATCATCGCAGATCTTTTGGGTTGATCAATCATTATATTTTGGTACTCCATATGATCCTTTTTCATTAAATTTCTTGACTGATGAGAGCATTGTGGAATCCATGATGCCAGAAAGATAACCATGGGAAGATCATCATCATCATTCCCATATTTATAATTAAGAAGAAGATAATCTTATTGAACTATATCACCCATTGATAAAAAAATTATTTTCAAATTATTTTCCCACTAATGCTATCGAATCCGAGTGAAACTTATCAAATATTGAAGAAACCATTTCTATCGATATTTTGAACAAACCCGACATTGTAGAAAACATTCATGTCGGTGTGTATTTTTCTCCATCCGAACTTGAAATCTATCACTCTCTCTTTCATGAATTTTGAGATATATTTTCTTGGTCTTACGAGGAAATTCTAGGCATCGATACTAGTATTGTTGAACACACCATTAAAATGTATCATGTTATTGGACCCATACATCAACGCCTTCATCCAATTCATTCGAAGAAAGCTACTACCATTAAAGCAGAAGTTAAAAAACTTTTGTGTGTTGGTTTAGTTTACCCTGTTCTACTTACTGATTGGGTTTCAAGCATTGTTCATGTCATGAAGAAACAAGGAACAATCAGTGTGTGTGTCAATTATGGGGATGTCAATCTTTCCTGTCTAAAAGACAACTATCCTACTCCTTCTATTGACTAGATTATTATTGATTGTGCTGGGTGTGAAATATTATCATTCATGGATGGATTCTTCAGTTATAATCAAATCAATATCCACACAGAGGACTAATATAAGACAACATTAATCTATCCCTGAGGCACATTCACTTATCGTAAACTCCCATTTGGTTTAGGTAATGCTAGGGCAACATTTCAGAGAGAAATGGATTATGATTTCAATGACATCAAGCACATTTTTCAACCTTATCTAGACGATTTACCCGTGCATTCACGAAATCAGACTGATCACGTGACTCATTTTAGATCTACCCTTTTACGCTGCTAACACTACAAAATATGCCTCAATCCACACAAATGTGTGTTTTGTGTTGGTTTTGGTTTTTTTCTAGGATTCGTCATCTCAAAAGAAAGAATATGAATCGACCCACTGAAGGTCCAGGCCATTCTTGGTTTTTATACACCTTCAAATTTACTTCAGTTACAAAAACTTCAAGGAAAGGCTAAATTCCTAAGGAGGTTCATACCCAACTACGCCAAAATGTCTAAAGGATTTACTCGTCTCTTGAATAATGGAATTCCTTTCCATTGGGATAAGGTTGGGCAAGCTTATTTTGATGGTGTCAAGGATACATTGGTCCAGGAGTCATTAATGTATCCCCCCAATTATCAAAGTGATTATTTCTTATATATCGTCACGGCAGATAGGACCATTACTATGGTATTGGTCCAAGAAGAATATGGGATATAACATCTGATATATTATTTGAGTTGTAATCTCAATGATATGGAAGTGAAGTATTCATACCTCAAAAATCTGGACTTGGCGGCCGTTCAAGTTGTCCAAATATTTCGCCATTATAACCTATTCTGGAAGACCATTGTCATTTCGAATTGCAACCCCATGACATACATTCTATCACGTCAATTGTTGGGGGGGGGGGGAATATTCAAAATGGATTGTCATTTTACACGAATTTGATTTGGAGTTCATCAAATCCAAGTCAAATAAGTCTTTAGTTTTAGCTGAGCTTCTCTATGACCTTCCCTCTGATAGTACTGATGCTACATCGAAACCATAAATTCTTGATGGGTCTCTATTTTTGATAGGATCATCTGATAGTTGTTATGGGTATTTTATCATTTATCTACAAACCCATATATTCCGACCCGATACCTCTTGCTCTCAACAATGACGTATTCGATACCAAGCCAAAGATTTTTTTTTCGTCAGTGATACACTTTATCACCATGGCGTCGATACGATTTTAAGGTGCCTCACTCATGAGGAGGCCGAGAATGTTCTTAATGATTGTCATGATGGGGCTTGTGGTGGAAATGTTTCTCGACATGCTACTATGTAGAATATTTTCTACACCGGTTACTTTTGTCCAACCATATTTCGTGATTGCATCTGCGTGGTCAGAAGTTGTCATGCGTGCCATATATTTGATCATGAAAGCCGCAAACTGCCAGCGCCAATGCATCCTATTATAACTGTGGGACCATTTTGAAAATGGGGCATTGAATTCATGACCTGCAACCCTCGTATGTCTGGGGGGCATGGTTATATTATTGTCGCAGTAGACTACTTTACCAAGTGGGCCGAAGTGATTCCTACATTCAATAACACAGGCGAGACAACTAAATTGTTCTTTTTCAATCATGTCATCTCACAATTTGGTGTTCCACAAGCTATAGTTACAGATCATGGTAATAATTTTAGCAATCATAGGATGAATGAGTTGACTACCAAATTAGGATGGTAGCATGATAGTTCTACTCCTTATTATCCACAATCCAATGGAAAATTTGAAGCTATTAAAAATATTCTTAAGAAAATGCTTCAACCAATGATAGGATTTCATAAACGAAATTATCATTTAATCATGTACTCAAATTTGTAGGCATATCGAACCTCAGTGAGAAATGCAACTGGATTTACCCCCTTTCAATTGGTGTATGGTCTAGAAGCTATCTTGCCTATACAATGTGAAATACCATCGTTAAAACTCATTTTGACTTGTTACCTAACACCTCTACTGAAGAAATACATCCTTTTAACTTCATCCATCTAGATGAAACACATCGTGAAGTCATATTGGCCAACGAAGCACATAAGAGATGAATCAAGGCGAAATACAACCAAAATGTCTAGCCTCGCATCTTCTCTGAGGGCGACCTTATCTTTATGATCAGGAAGCTGATTTGATAGGTACAGGAACATTTGAGCCATTATGGCATGGCCCCTACATTTTCAAAAGAGTTATGGCTAAGGGTGCCTACGATTTAGTATATTATGATGGAATTCCATTGGCACAACCTCGAAATGGGTTGTATCTTAAACATTACCATGCTTAGTTAAGCATAGTAAACTTTTGTATTATACTACATATATGATTTTGATTTTTCATTTACTGTCTTAGTTTGTTTTTCGAGAGATTTCTTGATGTTAGTAATCCACTTTACATTTCATCACAGATGTCTGAATCTTTGGAACCATTTGTTGGGTACGTTGATGGTGCTAGTCATAGTACGCAAAATATATCCTCTGTAGCATGGGTGATTTTCACTCCAGGCGGTGAGTTAGTGAGTCTTCAAGGGATTTGTATTGTTTGATCTACAAAAAATATCGCTGAGTATAGCGCGTTGATCAAAATTCTCTCTGATGCCATTTCATTTGGTATTAATCGCATCACCATAAGGTTAGACTCACATTAGGGGAATTTTGAGGTCTAAAATGGGCCTCCTAAGAAAAATGTAAAACAAAAAACTTAATGATAACCAATAGGATTCAAGATGATGATTTCAATCATGGGGGATGATTCACCATTTTTGGAGTAAAAAATTAAAAATATTAAAAAATAAAAAAATAATAAAACTACTTTTTCAACTCGTATTTTCAACTTATCTCCCTAAGGGTGTACTCCTAATTTTAGCAGGAGTACTCATTGGATGCAAAATTTAATTCCTCATCTAAGGAGTACCCATGTTGCATACTTTTGATGGAACCTGCTATACAAAAAATGAGAAATACATGAAAAAACATGATTGCAATCATATTTTTCATGTAATTCTCATTTTTCATTTAGCAGAGTCCATCAAAAGTATGCAACATGGGTACTCCTCAGATGGGTAATTAAATTTTGCATCCAACGAGTATTCCTGCTCAAAATTTGAGTAAAACCTTACGGAGATAAGTTCAAAATACGAGTTGAAAAAATAGTTTTTTTCTATTTTCCCGCTAAAATTTGAGGATGTAATCAAATATTATTTTATTATTTCCAATATTATTTTATAATTTCCATAGCAGGCCTATTTTAGACCTCAAAATTCCCCTAATGCATCTTTTTGTACTGCAACTCACTAGTGTTTATACTGTCTAAATTCCAACATTGTATCGCATGTTCCTAAGAGTTTGACTTTTGGAAAGACATTTTGATTACATTCAATATTAACACATTTCCATAAATTTTAATACATTAAGTGATTCCTTAGGGAATTATGTTTTAAACAGACATTTGCAACACATGTAAAGACATATTTTCAATTCACATCACATAATTGAATAGGATTATGCAATAAACATACGAAAACACTTAAAACAAATAGATAGATAGTTATAGGTTTTTACAAAATTTGTGCCCAAGACACATTGGTCATCTGACCTCAAAATGTATGAAAAATGTCAAAGTAAACTAGTGATGCTCACGATAACAAGCTACTGATCTAGCTATCCTACGCAATAACGACATCCAATGGTTAGGAACACCAATAGTGTGGTGCTGCAGTGTCATAGGCAACTCTTCAATCCAGAAATCTAGAATCCCAAGAGTCAATCCCTCCACGTTTTTTTGTAGTTCAGCAAGAGTCTCAGTCATATCTAAATCCCAAAGGACTTCTCTCCCTACAACCCTATCCGCTGGCTCATCTGCTCCCTGCTCTCGTTGACCCAATGGTCTAACTCGACCCACATCTGTATACATAAAAACTTTAGTTTACTTGGGAAACATAAAAATACTAAAACATGTATAAAACTTAGAAAAAATAAAAAAACATGGTCAAAACATTCTTACCAATTTCACCCCATTGAGCATCGTCTCCTCGAAAATCTACGATTGCATATGCATACTGATCTATGGAAATCATCTGTCATCTAAACCAGGCGAAGAATGCAGTAGATAATATGATGGTTGATTGAAAAAGATGTATAGACATCAATTCAACCCATTTATACATCCGTGGATATCTAGGGAAATATATGCCCAGTGTAACATGTTGTGGCTGCATCAATGGAATCCTCTCTAAGGCAAAGGAAATCAGGATTGAGCCATTATTGAAATTATTCTCCCTTCCACCCTTTGGTTTATTCAGATGTTCTTTCATCTGAAGGAGTACAATGTCAACCCATTTAAATACTATTGGTTCTAAACACTCAAATGCATACTGCATGTATGATCTATTTTCCACATGTAGTGTAGCAGAACCCACAAAATTTGTGATAACAAAAAGGATGGTCCTCAGAGGAAAATCATGTACATCATGGATATTTATTTTCCCATATTTACTTGGTTCATTCCCTGGATCATAGTGTTGTAGTATGTAATCTCTCACTGTCTCTCCTCCAAGAGAAAATCCTACAAGGGAAATGGGAGAACCTTGCCTTGATAATCTAGTGAGAAAAAAAATGTACTCCACCAATATTGGGAGCACTTTTCCCCAATTTGAAAAGAATGCGATACCAGATGCCATGAATGAAATAGGAACTCCAATAGTTCCATTTTCTGCCTTATCCCTGACAATCTGAAGTATTTAAGTAACTCGCAATATCTGAGGGCTCTTATTGTAACCAGGTCGTTTAGGGAATCATATTATGTTCTTCATGTTCTCTTTCTCACCATGTAATCATCATTTTGATCCGATGAATACCTAAAACACAATCATAAGCTTCATTAGGATCTATTTCAAGCAAAAAACTTGAGAAATTTTGGGCACAAAGCAAGAAACCAAAATGATAACTGTGCCCAATGCACCCCAGGTCAAGGGATAGAGCATTGCAGTGCATCTGCCCTTCAATTTCAGTGCACTGCAACGCACCTTTCAAAATTCAAGGATGTGTTTCCCTTATAACATGATATATTTACCCTAAGCGGCTCAAAACCCTAAAAATTGACCATGAAAGGAAATGAAAATGATACTAAAAAAATATAAGTTTCATAGCTCCAACCTGGATCAAAAAACAAGAGAAATCCTCCACTGAAACTGTCGTAATCGACCACTGAAGTTCGGGGGAAAAACAGGTTCAGAGCTCCTAATTTCAAATGGTAACTTTGGAATGGTAAAAATGAATGGTAAAAACTCTTTTAATTATTCAATTTGATTATTTTAAATCATATTTAATGTTGTGACTATGGTTTTTATTCTTTTTTTCTATGAAACGGGTATTTTTAAATCTGTTTGATGATTTTTTTAACATGTTTTATAGCTGATACATTGAGTTTAGCGTGCACAATTAATCAAGAATGATCTGACCACAAAGCATAATTTTATCCTTATTTTTCAAGCATTGATACAAATGAAAAAGGAATTGAAGCAATACC
>CM076578.1:949370177-949589124 GCA_034641835.2 Pinus albicaulis
CTTTCACCCTCGAATAGATAGATCCACCCTATAGAGGAAGAATACAATCCTCGACCTTATGGGTGGAAGAAACACATTCCACATGAGGCTCTCAAAGGTGAGGCCCAAGGAAGGTCATTCCATTTTGGGGATTATCACCGCACATTACCGCTTCCCTTCATCATACCACCTCTTACCACTTCCCTGAATAACCGGATGAGGGAAGTTCCTATTGAACTATTGAACTAAGGAAATTTAATATATAGGGCTTTCTGGGTAATACTTATAGGGTGGGAGGCCTCCTCAAGCGCACTAACTTGAATTAAAAGCCCTTCCCTATACCTAATTAGATCATAAAATAAAAAACCATAAATGCATATATAGTCAATCTCAATAATACAGATCGATCTTGTAAGAGTGAGATATAGGTTGATATTTAGGAAGGGGTGACCATTGGGCACCTGTCTCAAATGGCTAAACTGACGTGACAAAGGAAATATTGATGGGACCCAGTCAGGGAATAGGCAGGTCAATGGAGGATTCATTGAAAGACGCTCTGAAAGGGCCTTCTCCTTTCCTCTGGCGGGGGGGTACAGGGAACTTGAGGCATTGTCTGGAAGTTTGGGTTGAGACCAAGGAGCCATAGGGCACAGGGTAGTTTGATTGAGCACATAAGAAGGCACATTCTACTTTCATTATATGCTCAAAAGGGATCCCTAACGTACCCCCCATCGTTAGATGCCCTCAAGAGCCCTTACAATGCTTACAACGAAGGACCCACTAACAAGAAAGCTATATAAGTCCCTAAATAGATGCCCTAAACCAACCCCCAACCCCAGAATGAAAAAAAATGAGAAAAGCGTGTACTAGTGAAAAGGTTTTCTTTTTCTCAAACCCCCAAAGATTGACCACAAGAGAATTGAGGTGCCCGCATCGCGTATAGATCAGATAAAATAAATCCAATAAGGTTTCCCTTCTCCCTTTGTGATTGGAAACTCCCTTAAGTTAGCCTGGAGCTATCTTCTGATCTAATTCAATCTTGAAGCTCCCCATTATGGGATCCCCTTCCACTAAATTCGCATTCGTTGTTGAAGTAGAGAAGCAGTCCCTAGAACCCTTATAGGCTTAATTGACGCTCGATGTGAAACACTATTTTCAAAGGCAACTTCCCGTTCGTAAGCGGTATGACATGCACTTATTAAGTCTATCACACCCCTTATTCAGCATGGATCCCATACACCTTAAGGGCATTTACCCATTTTAACAAGGCTGCTACACGTCTTAATCTGAACCTGAGTAACCACTAACCCCAAAGATCAGGCCCTACAAGCTCAAGGTAAGGACAAAACTCCTAAGTCATAAAGGCCGTGTTGGCACAAAATGTCGTTTAGATGTTTAGACACAGGGGGTACTACAAGTTCCCTTCTAGATAAGTGTAATAAGCAAGGAATCCAACCCTTGCAGCTAGGCTTCCAAAGGCTTTGTAGCTCCGGATTTCCAAGCTGTCATCTTATCTCCTAATCCCTCCTTACGGAGGAGGAGGTATGCGCTGAGTTACTCACCTTCGCTTTCAGTGTTCTAGGTGACTACCCTCAGTGGACTTGCAAGGCATCAACCCCCACCCTTGCTTTCATTTCAGGTCATAAAAGCCTTCGCTTTCAGTTAGGTAGTGCATAGTTAACGATACCAATCCAATAGCGTAACCCAGAAGGAAGGCAGCGCATGAGCCACCAACTAGATGGTGGTCTCGGCCAAGAGCCCTAAAATCCTACCCCTTCAGCTGAGACATTATGGTCGATCCAACTAATGTTAATTATGACCTTAATTTTTGACGAGTAGCCCCCCCAGCTTCATAGCTTGGGCCAAGAAAAATTCTCAGTCATTCTCATGCTCAAAGTCACTACTTCATTGACCTTGCTTCGACCTTGTTCTTCACAAGGATAAATGTTTCAAATGAAGATTGGGCCACTCGTAGTGAGACTTGGAAAATAGCAGCCACTCCGAGACTAGCCTTTTATTTGAAGTCTTGTTATAGGCATATTATGTACCGCTTTAAGTGCTTGACCTACCCTGAGCAAGGGACTACCTAACTAGCGCTTATATTTTTGCTGACCCTGTAGGAGCTACCTAAACATATCTATATGGGCATATGTATTACCTTACTTATGGCATGAGAGCCACTTACGGCTTACATATTGAACCAGTTGGCTAGCTACGGAGGCTGCGAAACCTCGGTTGGTTGGCTGGATATATTGGTAAGACATGCTCCAATGGAAACCATCTAGGTCGAAACCCACGACACCGACCAGATCATGAGAATAAAAAGTGGTAGAATATTAATAAAAAGTGTAATACTAACCAATCTAAAGCACAACGTCATTATATCCATCATGTTGTAGTGATTTTCCCATAGTTAATTGGAAACTTTACTTTCCTCTACCCTCACCGCAGGATCAACTGAACTCACTCAATTAAATTGGTTCAATAATGGGTGCATCTCGATTTGCTTTTGGATCTGCGATAACTCAATGTTACTACTGGAGGATAGAATGCGATTGGATTTGGATCTGCTTATTCTAGCTCTCAAAATTCAATAGGCTATGGTTCTCAATCTAGATGTGCTACGGAATCCATTGCTGGATTAGGATTTGGAAGAAATTTTTGAAACCAACTGGGTTTTTGTCTCAATATGGATATCAAACTAATGGTGCTTATTTTGGGCCTATTTTTTATGCTTTACCGTACGCCGTTTTTCCATCTGCTGAGCCTAATTCACCTGTGGTTCCACCCTTACCTGCAGGATATGATTAGCCTACAGTGAATGATCATCGGCCTGTGAAAGCTTTTTGATAAGAGAAATAAGATAAATAGGAATGGTACCCAAGTAGACGAATTAAGAAATCTTTTTCGAAGCCCGTCCAACTCTAACAATTCTCTTCAATGTGAAGCCCTTCCTTCCATCTGATCCAATGCTATTTGGGGCATTCCTTCCTAAGTGGGTTAAGTGAGGCAGTCGTCTCTTCTCTATATGTGGGTAAATCTAATAGGTGGTGAAAGGTACACTAACATGAAAACATATCCGGATAATGCTGGCTGGCCATCTCAATTATCTCTACCTCAGTTTTAGGTGGGTTTTCTCAATCGATTGTGCCTGCAGTGAGTGAATAATATGTTCACTCTACAGAATAAGTTGGATCGACATCTGGTCTTCTTCACTTCCTGCATATGTTCAGATAGAATAGTTGGCTCTTACGAAAAGCGTTTCTTTCCCAGTGCGAGTGAGGGTGCAATGAAAAATGCGACTACCGATAGCTTCTTGTCGACTCCACCTGTGTTTCCAAGAAATGTTATTGTCATATTTTATATTTCAGATGTTTCATCCAGATCTATTTCTAAGCACGGTATAGAGAGCCTGAAGCTATGGTCCATTTATCTCACTATTTCATTTGATATATTTCCACGAGAATCAATAACATATTGAATTGAGTAAGCCGAGTCAACATCTAAGGAATCAGAGTGAGGTGGGGATGATGAATGAAATGGATACTTAGTTACAGAAAGAGATACGGAAGGAGATGTGTTGCCATACTAGGTGGGTAGTGAGATTCATCGAGTTTAGTTTGGTCTGATCCAGCTATAGAATAATTTCATAGAGTTGGGCTATTTCTGCTTATGCGATTGATGGACATATAGACTTGATCCTAGCTCATCAACCTCTCCTTTTCTGTCAGATCCTTACTATACCTATTATTTCGTCGATCTAATCTAAGCATTTGTAGTTAGATCTACCAATTAATTAAAATTAGGGAGCAATAAAAGGTCAATCTTAGCTAGTTCAGTTTATTCCCCCGAATAACTAGTTCATTCAATATATCGCCATAGTTAGAGGAGTTTGCTCTAATATTTAAGCATCTCGATCTGAGCACTCGGCCGAATGGCAAGGAATAAATTGAATAATATAGAGGTGGGTACGGCGGGAAATAAAAATATAGGTAGACAAGTAGTTCAATTTCAACTGGCAGGCATAATTACGCAACTCCACCCGCTTTTCTCGGTCTTTCCGATCTCCATATTGAGGGTGTTACTAAGTCTCTTAGCTATGCATCTCTCTACATTTTCTTGGCCTATATTTCACCCCAATTATTTAGGTGGGTTTGCAACGGTCCCAAGAAGAAGCGTATCCAAGATCAAGATACTCGCATTTCAGGCCAGCCAAAATGTAATAACTATAGATTGATACTCTGCCAGGATTTCTATCAGGGTTCTTATTCCCATCCCTATCCATCTGATTGATATTTTTAGTAGATGAAATAGAATATGTGTTTCCAAGGGCGAATATTTCTTCTACCAGAGCAGAGAAAAAATAGTCAAAGAACCTTCCCTTTTTATGATACTAGATATGTTGGATGGAGGAATGTCCCACATCGATAACAGGGGATATGTACCCCATTTTACATATGGGAAAATCATCCATAGACGTGTTGATAGAGTCAGCTTATTGCTAGTAGGTGGGGACAGGGAAACACATATGCTTATTTAGATTTGCATCATGGGCAAGTGATTACGAGACCCAAACTACCTTTACCATGGGTTACCTATGTGATATATGATTATCCTCGTGCCTCAGGTCGTCAGCTAAGCTACACCTTTAAGGCACAGTCAGTCAGGTAAGGGACACACGGCAGGCACCTTTACCTCAGACTGGACTCACCCTTACCTCTGTACGCCTTGGATTGATAGACCTACAACACTTAGGGATTTCCAAGGCTTACCTTACCTGATATGTTGTCAGAGAATGGAAGAGCTTTATCGGGACAAGCTTATCATTGAATGGAGAGGTACAGATATGATATAGGCCTAGCCTTAACCTTTATATGTTATAACCAGGAGGAGAACTTATTTCATAGCCAAGAAGAACACCTCATAGAGAGAAACAGAAACTCTTTATAGTCAAGAACATAACCTTTATCCTTGATAACTTCTTTATACTGGAACAGATACTTTCTCCTTGATATTTTCCTAAAACGGACACTTATACCTTTAGCTGTTAGACCTGCCTTAGACCAGTCACAGAAGAACTGATTAAGCCACGGAGGAACCAATGAATTACACCTGCCTTATGCTAGGGACAAATCCTTTTTCATTGATACTTGGCCAGGGACAGAACCTTTCTAACTGATACTTTCTTGAGATGAGCCACAGAGGAACCAATTCAGCCACGGAGGAACCAATTCAGCCATGGATGAACCGATTCTTGAACACCTATTTGAGAGTAGCTCTTACCAGATGTGCCTAGAATTACGCCACCTAAAATGATGTTGAGTTGCAACTGGGTCATCTCTAGTTACTGGTAGTTTAGGGAAGCTAGAGCCTTTACCCTTTTACTATGATTTTATTACTTACCATGTTCCTTTTATTAGAGACTTTAAGATAGAGCCCGATCCAAGTTGATCATTGAATGGAGAGGTACGGAGAGAGAGGCCTAGCCTTATGTAGAGCCTTTCAGAGCCTTACTTGATGTGATTCAGAGATTTACTTGATGTGATGACGTGATTCACATCCTTACTTGATTTAGAGCCCATGGTCATTACCTTTCAGAGAGACCACTTGAATGATACAACCTATAATTACCAACACTGTATCACTAGAAGATAAATTTTAGTTTCACTATCACAACGGACTTAATCAAATTGGCGGTATCTTGAAACCCCTTTGGCTGGCTTACTTTGGTTATTCCCACCTGTTACACCATTTTTTGGTCATCTAACCTATTATCATTAGATGGACCCAAGTACACCATGTAAGACCAGTTTTACCCTAAGTAAAACTGCCTTCACTATGTTAAAACAGGAAACCCCAAAAGGAAATATTAAACAAACCTATATTTGTTTGATTTTCCTCATGGAATAATTAATTAAACCATAATTTAATTATTATTCCCAATCATGTTTAACCCAAAAACAAAGAAATTAATGAGATAAACCCATAGTTATCTTATTATTTTCTAGGAATAATTATTTAAATAATATTCCTTGTTAAATATGACCAAATCAACCACCATTAATCAAATAAATCATTATTTATTTGATTATATCCCAACCACTTCCTTAAAAAGATAAATAAATCATTTATTTATTTATTTTTCACTAATCAAGGGATTTGACCCAAGTCAAACACCCTTTCCCTCCAACAAATATAATACAATATTCCATAGAGGTGGATCTAGATTTGGTTAACATTATTTTAATCATGCACCAAGATCTAGAATGACCCAATATTTTGTTATAAATAGGAGGGTTTTCCCCATCATTCTTCACCTTTTTTTGCCTACTAGATCACTCTGGATCTATACACTTGGTCTCATTCCTACCATTTTTGCTCCCATTGAGCTCTATCTTCTACATTGGGTTTTCTACATCTACAAGAGAGAGAAAGCTTAGATCTGAAGTGCCGAGGACTACAAAGAACCCATCCCATTGAGGAGATCTGGATACACCTTCTTGTTTCCTCCCAGGTGCCCTGTAATATAAAAATTCATTCAAAAATCGTGTTCTTGTCTTGTCCGTTGGATGCATGGAGCAAACTCTTTACTTTACTGCTTAATATCTTTCCATTTATAGATCTGTTTGTTGCAGCACTTTAACTACTAATTGCAGATCTGAAGATGTTTTGCAGCCATTATTGTTGTTAGGGCTATTAGTTATGCGTAGCTAAAGTGGTTCTTTTTCGTACACCTCGACGAAGAATTCATACTAACAAATGGCGACTCCACACGGGTTTTAAATTACGACCACTGTCGTTTTTCATATTCCTGCATATCCAGCTACTTCAAGCCCTAGGGCTTCTTTTCAGCTGCTTAGTTTTCTTCTTTTTATGTCATTTTTCTCACATAAAACCCTAAAAACTTAAAATTTCTAACTTCCGTGTGTTTCTGGCCCTATTGCGCAGGTAAGCGACACCAGCCGCAATTGAGACGGCAACTTTTCTGAAAATCTGCCGCCGAGACAACCGGAACAAGGGGGTCGCACTTTTTGGCCCTAAACCTGCGACCTGGACCTCCAGGTCACACTTTTCAGCCAGTTTTCTGCGACCTCAACTCAGATCAGGTCAGAAACTGCGACCTGACTTTTTTCCAGCATTTTTTCTGCAATTTTTCTGGGTTCTGCTGCAGCTTCTGCCAGGGTCTTCCAGCCTCTGTCTCAGCCCGCCTTGACCAAGATCTGATCTGTTTTTACTCATCTAAGTGGGAACCCAGCCCCTTAGGGCTTTAGTACCCTCCACTTTTTGTGGAAGAGTTTTAGTTGTTTCAGCCGTCGGTTTCAGAGCTTCAGCCCCCTCTTTTCCAGATCTGTTACCTCCCTTTCAGATCCATTGAAATCAGCCCTTTTTCCTTTCAAATCACCTCTTGTCATTTTGTTTGGACCTCCTTTGAAGGCCTCCACCTCCCCCCTCCGGTTATTTGCTGATTTCCCTCTTTTTTCCAGCCACCTTGCCTCTGTCTCTTGGCTGTGATCTGCACCTCTTGCCTGCAGCTTTATCCTCCAGATCTCTGTCCCTTTTGACCCTAGATCTGTTGAGCTCCCTTTATGTGTGTTTTACATAGTTTTTCCCTTTCTTTTCAGCATAGTTGTGAGAGACCCACCTTCTTGGGTTAAATAGATGCATACGTAGCTGTTATTTTTCTGTTATTTCAGTGTTTTATTCTGTTCTCTATAGGTTTATTTTCAACTACGCAGCACACTTTTTTTCTTGCTCTCAACCAGGAAAAGGGTTTAAAAATTAAAATTCAACGCTGTCCCCATTCTAGTGAAGAAAGCTTTGGTGCTCTTTTGCTGTGAGGCTCTAAAATCAGTGTCCTTTCCCATGTCTGCCTGTTGTGATTCTGTCCCTTTACCTTGGGTTTCCTTTATTAACAATCATCATTCAACCCAATTTTCAGGAACTTCTGGCCTTCACCTAGGTTGGTTTGATGGTGCTCCTTACTTATTATTAGGCACAGGTCTCTCAAATCCTCTTCGATTCTTTGGAACCTGCTTTTATTCTCAGTTCTCTACCATGCACTGCTATGTGGTCAGGCCTATGTTAGTGGAGCTCCAGCCCTAATGCGGAGCTACTACTAGCGGAACCACCTGGGAACTACCTTGACTACACCTTGCTCCCCTTCTTCGTGAACTCCAGCCTCCACAGTTTGGATCGGGTTGACATAACGGGCCTACATCATGATGCTAGTTGTGGCTGCTATAAACAGCTCCTAAGACATCCCAAAGTTTGAAGGTCAGTGGCACAGGAAGATCCTTCAAATCAATGTTGAATAACACCATGTCAGTGTTCATCACCTCATTACGATGTTTCTGTTGAAATCTTCTATGAACAATGCACAGCTTGGGCGAAGCTTCTAAGTGAGGCATGTTGAGTCAGCCCACTTCCTCCCATACTGTACAGCTCTTGCAGGCACCTGCCCCTTCCCGGCTTCCCTTGGTGCCATGACCCAACATTGTAGACTCCTTGACACCTTCAAGCCAAACTTCTCTTGAGCTGCCTTTCCATGTCAGATAGCGAAGAGAGAAAGCGAGCTGTCATAGTCTCCTCCACTTAGAAAGCCAAATGTCTATGAGTAGTTTCCTTGAGTCTCTCCTTCCTATGGGAAAGATGTAACAGCATCATTTTCCTCAAGCAGAAGAGGATGCCCTCCAAATGAGCGTTAAATATGGCTGATCTACGCTCGAGACGGGTTGTAGTCCCTCTTGTCCTCGATCTCCTGAGCAGTGCCCATGCAGGGGCACCTCATCTTGCGCCCAGCGACCATCAGTTGAGATCTATCTCATCCCTCAGCTTAACCTCTCATGAGCTATGGTTTTCCTGGGGGAAGGCACAATTCCCTGCACTTCTCCCCTCCCCCGCGTCTTACGCATCAGGATTTATGCTATCCTTTTGCCCAACTAACCGTGCCCTTATCCGCGACACAGTGTCAGCTCTCAGGCATATCTGCACCGCCTCACCTCCCCAGCCCCTGCAACAGCGGTCACGCCTGAAGCGGGGTGGGCGCACCTTGAGGATTCATAGCTACCCAACCACACGACGGACGGGTGGCCACTTCACCTTCCTTACCGGTTCCTCCCATTACCGGATCCTCATGATGAACTCTGCGATCCACCTCTGCACCCATCGACCTTAACCTTCAAACTAGGTCCCACAGTATCCCAGCCTCTCTGCTGATCCACGCCCCAGAGCCTCCTTCTTGGTTCCTGAGGCCTCTTTAGGCAACCAATGGTCCCTTACATATCCCTCGACCCAAGTTGGGTTCATGCCTGAATTCCTAAAGGACCATTACGCCCAGGAAAATCTTGCTTTACAGGTGACTTCTCATTACGTACTAGCATAGTAGATGATTTGGCGCAATCTCCTGCTTCCATTTCCACATTGGAACTCCCTCCAATCGTGCCCTTCCCAAAGAGGCTTGCTATACGCCTGGGCGCTAGATCCTGGCGATGACCAAATGATTGTTTTCGATGCCACTCAATCGGACCATCCTCCTCTTCCTCCTTAAATCACTTCCAAATCCCCATCAAAATCAGGCATAGCGTGCGTGGGTGTATAAGTGATGGGGGGCATCCACAACGTGATGTACGCCAGGTTTGGGGCTTAACTGGATATCCCGGCGACCTCTTCCGATCACCCTTCGACGTGGGACAGGTGTCCTCCCGGCCCGTGCTTTGTTTAATGGTAATCTTTCTCACCTCTTCAGGTAGGCTACAATTTGCATTGACGTCGAAGTCATAGACGCCAGCTAGACTACAACATTCTATTGGGCGAAGCTACACGTATGTATGTGCAGCGTCCCTCTGGTGGTTTTCCGCAAGATGTCTTTCCCCCATAATGGAAAGATAATTCTGTGACCGATTGACATATCATGAGCAAAATCCCGGACACTCACAGGAACCATCTCTTACGCCAACCCAACAAGCAAACCGTCGACTCATCGAGCGGTGTCTCCCAGGCATTACAAGGATTCCTCCACCTTGGAACTTTTCCTAGTCTCCCCCTCCTCATCTCGACTGACTCATCGAATGTTGCATGATGCAATCGTCTCGAAGTGCTCAACAGCTTCATGACTGTCGGCAACCTTGCCCTCCCGCAACTGCTCTGGCCGCTTCACTGCGATTGGTAGTCATGAGCCCCTTTATCCCCATTTGGCACGGTTCCTCCGAGGCCTTAGCCATTTAGGAGCCATCCCACCTGGCCATGCCCCCTGCAGAGGTGAGATACCATTCCCTAGCTCACACCGGGGAGTGTACGGTACCGATCATGGCCACCCTCTCTCTTCCCTAACCGACTTGGGATTCCGTTTGGTACCTTAGGTCTCAGGCCCCACCTTGCACGAATTCGGCCCAAACCTTATATCGCTTTGACCCTAGGTTCGCAGGTCCCATGGCCTGCTCCCATTGCATCGGTGCCTCGGTCCGCTACTTGGGAACCACCTCTGTTGCGGCCGCTTAGGGTAAGGGCAAAGCTCACGGGGGCATCAAAGGACAAAATTTGCCCAGACAAACCACTGCTCCTCCTCGGCCTCCAAAGCATACCATCCGGGGTGCTTTTTGTGAGTGTTGTCGGTCACGCCTCCATGCACATCTTTGAATTACTTCATCTAAAGCCCATGGTTAATGTCACGTTCCACGAGTCCGCGGTCCGGAAGCCTGCGTTTCCTTCCTAGCCGCGGCCCGAGAACCCCAAGGCCCATTCACACCAACCACCCACAGGTGCTTTGTGTGATCTCCATATGCATCACACCCATATTTGTCCGCCTCGAGGACTTGGCACCTCTATTTCCGCGGTGCGATTCGAGGGCCAAGCGCAATGAGTACACACCTCTCCCATATTTGCGCGTGCAGCCGGCGAACTACTAGATATGTTTATCATTGACATTCCCCTCTGATGTGAGATGACGGAGCCTTCATCCCGACATTTTCTACATCATCATCCATGAGACCCTTGGGGACCATTCCATCGAATCCTCCTTTGTTGTTTCGCTTGACCTTTCTTCGAGCGATCATCTTGGGCTCCAACATCGGTAGATCCTTTATCTACTTACTCTTCGGTCACCCCTTGTGACGATGCGCATGTGAACCTTCTTCTCATGATGATGATTAAGTCGCTTCACACCACGTGGGTGGTCCTTCTTCCCTGATCACCCCATCTTTTCCTCACGATAGCAGTATTATGGAAGAGTTTTGACATATCTTTTACTTACATGAACCATGTGTTCACACCACATCCACCTTGTAGCCCGACCACTTGAAACAATGTTTGGGTAAGGGGCACCCACATTTGAGAGACCCAGAGAAGCAATTCTCCATAAATCTCCTAGTGTATCTGGTCGTGTTGACTTTAAGGCCTGTTATTCTTCCACATTTAGAAGAACCTCTAAAGTCCCATATCACTTCCGATCACTCTAGGGATGATACATCTTGTCGTTCCTCTCTTAGTCGACAACCAGAGTCTCTTAGACATTATTTTTGACCAACCTATGAATTTTTCTACAAGAGCATCGAGTTCATTATCTCCAAATCCTCTTTTTGGGATAGTGGCTTTGGTGCTCTGCTTCGGAAACTTAAAGTCCATTTGATCCCCATATGCGGTACCAAAAGAAATTGGTAATCCTCCATTTCCTTTCTCAAAGCGCATAACCATAACGAGAACAAATGGCACACCACATCATTAAAATGTGTTTAGATTCCCCTTTTTCTAAATACATTTTGGCATGACCACACACCATGCTCAGAGCACCCATACTCACCCCACTAACCCTCCTCACCTCGTTTTTGGAGAGGAGAAGTTTGTCTTACCAATGGAGTCATAAAACCCCTTCCCTTCATACGATTTGTTGAACTTCTCACGACACCCAACCTCTAGAACAACGACTTATCATGCTTGAGCGTGCCACAGAAGACCGTCGTGTTGCCTTACACAAACCATGGAAGCGGCCAACAGGCTTACACCAAAGCTCGGCATGACCGAAAAGTCCGGCCCTCATACCTTTCACGAGCGACCTTGTTCTAGTCATGACCCAGGCCACGATGTCCTTGGTCATGGGAAGTTCGCTCATTATGGCTGAGCCCTTACATCATCGGTAAGGCGCTCGGTAATGGGGCATACCTCTTAGAAGATTTGAAGGCCATCCCCTTCCTAGTCCTATGGCACTTGCTCTATCTTAAGAAATATTACCCGCTAGCATTTCCCCCTACGAAATGCATGTTTTATTTTCTTTTAGATAGCCGGCCATACGATTTTCATTTTTCCCTACTTCACGAGAACCCATTTAGGTCACGAGAAGTTACCTCACCTCCATTTAAAATCAATTTCCTCACCTCGCCACTTGTACTTGGGGCACCATATTTCCCCCTTGCTTGTCCATGTTCATGTCGATTTTCGTCATGAGTTCCCACCTTGTACTCATGCTTGAGGTCCCCCATTAGGGCCTTTCTTGGTATTGGCGACACCATCGAGTCGCCCTTGTTTAGAGCATCCAAGTTGAGTCATCATTGCATCCCAGATTACTCTGCAGTCTTTGCACCCCCACTATGGCCCTCCACCCTTCATTGCTTGGTCTCTCTCTTGTGTCGCACATTATGACCTTCGATCTCACTTGTCCCCTATCCCTTATGATCTTGTGTCGATGGTGCCATGTCATCCATGCTCTTTATGCTCTGAGGAAGTCGTCCGTCGCTACTCGGTCTTCCCATTTCCACTATCGTCATTAGTGTCGATCTGTAAGTCGCTCTATTGTTTTCTCTCGTGCCTTAGTTGAGGATCTCTCATTACCTCACCTATGGCGGACCTCCTTGTCGACATCGGCACATTCATTCCCGAAGCGAGGTCTAGAGGGCGGTGTACCTTGGTTCCGGCTTCCACTCTTGTTCGGTGCCTCGGATCGACGGGGGATCTCTCATTTCCCTTTGACTTGATTGTTTCTCCGAGCTCCTTTCGGCATAGGTGGTCCCAGTATACTTGACGGTCAGTACAGGCTTAAGCCAGCGCTCTTGACTAGTTAGGGTGTGTGTGATGTCTCAGCCTGTCAAAGGGGTGGCTTTTTAGAGCCACAGCCCCACATTTTGGATAGGCCCTCTTTCTTTACGGCCTTCGATCACGCTCAGATTTCTTGATGTTGGCCTGACCATGTGACACCTCTTTGATTTGCATGTGTCGGTCAGTTTGTGAGCCCTTCCCCATTGCGGAGGCATTTGGGTTGTATTTATCTCATGTGCTAGAATATTATTTATGCTGTAAAATCACTAGTGACCATCGAACCGCATGTATGTTGAGACTCTTCGCTGTATTCTTATCGGCTCACGCTTGTGCGAAATTTGTACTTTATGGTTCGGTCCCTTGTTTTAGGACACACTATTCTTTGTGCCTGTCTGGCGGGCATGGTGCCTCCCATGCGTGTGTCTCAGTGCCTCTCATAAAGACTTGTTTTTGCAGGTCTACGTCTCTCAGGGATCTGCGTCCTTGGCCATTATCTGCCTCACCTTTCTCTCTCTGAAGCTTTACTTTTGTGTCTATGTGATGGGTTCTTGTGTACTTGGTCATATGATTTGCTCCCCTTTGACACTGCCTACTTGTGAGGCGTCTGGCCACCACCATTTTTTTGGTCATCTAACCTATTATCATTAGATGGACCAAGCCCACTGTAGAGCCGGGTTTTACTCCAGTAAAGCTGCCTTCCTATCATTAAACGAGGAAACCCCAAAAGGAAATATTAGCCAAACTATTTGTTTGATTTCACTCATGGAATAATTAATTAAAACCATAATTTAGTGGTATTTGATCATGTGCTTAAACAAAAATTAATGGGGATAAACCATTAGTTTTATCTTGTTATTTTCTAGGAATAATTATTTAAATCTTATTTAGATAATATTCCTTGTTAAATATGACCAAATCACCCACCATTAATCAAATAAATCATTATTTATTTGATTATATCCCAACCACTTCCTTAAAAAGATAAATAAATCATTTATTTATTTATTTTTCACTAATCAAGGGATTTGACCCAAGTCAACCACCCTTTCCCTCCAACAAATAATAATAAAATATTCCATAGAGGTGGATCTAGATTTGATTAACATTATTTTAATCATGCACCAAGATCTAGAATGACCCAATATTTTGTTATAAATAGGAGGGTTTTCCCCATCATTCTTCACCTTTTGTTGCCTACTAGATCACTCTCGATCTATACACTTGGTCTCATTCCTACCATTTGCTCCCATTGAGCTCTATCTTCTACATTGGGTTTTCTACATCTACAAGAGAGAGAAAGCTTAGATCTGAAGTGCTGAGGACTACAAAGAACCCATCCCATTGAGGAGATCTGGATACACCTTCTTGTTTCCTCCCAGGTGCCCCGTAATATAAAAATTCATTCAAAAATCGTGTTCTTGTCTTGTCTGTTGGATGCATGGAGCAAACTCTTTACTTTACTGCTTAATGTCTTTCCATTTATAGATCTGTTTGTTGCAGCATTTTAACTACTAATCGTAGATCTGAAGATGTTTGGCAGCCTCTATTGTTGTTAGGGCTATTAGTTATGCGTAGCTAAAGTGGTTATTTTTCGTACACCTCGACGAAGAATTCATACTAACACCACCCACCTTAGCTATAATCCCAATTACCAATTCAAAAAGGCATGTGAAAAAGGAAATGGAGCAGCCTATTTCCTCAAAAAAAAAATGATGCATAATAACATAGATTATGTATTATGCAATTTTCCCTTCATAACATCACTTATTTTTTGATCAATTGATGAGAAAACATTCTATTGACCTCATTTTCCTCTCCCTCGTAACCTCGGTCGAGTCGATGGCAGCTTTTTAGTTCTTCAAGTTCCTCTCTTTTGGGGCCCCTCCCCCTTCTTTGGTCGGGAGAGTGGGTTCGTAACCTCTCCTTTTAGTCAAGAGTTCAGCTAGCTCACCCTCACCCCCTACCCCAAAAGAGAGTTGTTCATTTCCTCACACGTTACCTCTCCTCGACCTCGTAACCTCGGCTGAGTCCCTTCGGGCCTTTAGTCAAGAGTTCGGCAGGCTCACCCTCACCCTACCGGGCCTCACCAAGCAACCTATGCTCGAGTCTTCGCCGAATAGGACCCGACAGGGGGCTCGACTAAAGGGCTGCCATCATTTCTTTCCCATAGATCTCAATGGCTTGAGTGTGCTAACGCACCGCACCCATCAATCGATCAATCACGAAGGACCTTGTCCTTGTATGTGATTCTAGTCATTATTTATATACGTAATTACGTAATGACTCGATAGCGGTAATTTGATATATGTCTGCCGAGCAACCGATTCTACTTCATATTAGATTCGTGCCATTACAGATGCTTTAGCAGATCATGCATATATTATATATGTAATTATGTTTTCTCAAATCCAATCACCGTACTTCTTTGAATGAGAAGTCAAACTTCCCTAACCTCTGCCATAGTAAAATGGCCTATCTCGTGGGGATAATGTTCAAAACCTCTGCCAAGGGTGATCCCGTCGAACTCTCCAATAGGAGAGGGGATTAGTTCAATTTATCTGTTAAAGAGCTTTGCTGGAGCCTAGCCAGAACCTGAGAAGTAGGGCTAGCAAGCATTCAAATCAAGGAGGCAAGCTCACAAACTTTTACTAAATAGATAGATTGGGCAAGGAGCAGAGGACCATTAATGTTTAAGTGCTGAAGGTTATTGAGCAACACAAGTCATTCATGCATAATGACATATATAATGAATTACGTAATTTGTAATATTGGAGACGGAAGGACATACAAACTAGGGTGGCCCTCCAACTCTCTATTGGCTAATAACCACACATTCAGACTGGTTAGAAGCCCCTAAAAGAATGCGTTGTTTTCGTGCATTCTACTATAATTAATTTTGATAAAGAATAAACCCAGCTCCCGACATACCTTAGCAGACCACTTCTTTCCTTAGAATGAATATAGGCGAGCAGGCTGAAGAATGAATATAGGCAGGCCAATAACCATTGTACCAATACCCCTCCCTACCAGCAAGCTCATAAGCCAAGCCTTAACCAAAAAAATATTGATCGATATAAGCCCAATGACCATTCCGACGACGCATGACTATGCACGACCCTAAGCCTAGATCATTTCTTCCTCTCCCATTGGTCAAGCGATGGCGGCTTTTTAGTTCTTCAAGTTCCTCTCTTTTGGGGCCCCTCCCCCAAAAGAGAGTTGTTCCTCTCCTATTGGTCGAGCCCCCTACCGGGTCCTATCCTCACACATTACCTGACCCTGCTGGGGGCATGATGGCAGCCCGTTGGTTGAGCTATGCTTCTCATCCTCTCCCCTCAGGGATTGGAGCGAGTGGGTAAATAATGGTCGAACCTTAAAGCGCATCGTTTGTCGAGCGACTCTGTCCCTTTCTTTTTTTATCTGAGCCTTAAAGACAAGGACAATGAGCCCTTTCCTAAGACTTGCTTCCTTTTCTTTGCCCCGGTGTCAATGGGAGGAACATAGTCATTGATAAGTGTAGTCCACCAGGCTCTTTGTTGGATCTTTTGTCCCATAACCCAATAAAGGATTTGTTATCGCCGAGCTCTTCTATTAGGGGAAAATAGGCCTTATCGCCGAAGCTAACTACTCAGAAGGTTAGGCCCAAAGAAACTAAAGGTCAGGCCCAACCAGAGAATAGAAGGTAGGATAAGAAGGTAGGGAAGATAATAAGGTAGGGAAAATACACACTCATCTAAGAAAGGAAAGTTAGCAAGCGTAGGTGCAAAAGTAGATCTAGCAATTGACTAAGTTTATTGAGCGGTTCGACCCATATCAACTTCATATCTTATTGATTCACCACCAACAGTGAAAGCATAAGAGCCATCAGTGAAAGAAAAAGTAGCAACATCTTAGCCAATTTACCTGTTTATCCCTCCCATAAACTCATTAGCGGCTTTGGCCTTGGCCTTGTCCACCCCCTCTATTTATTTGGGGCCACCCACTATATTTATTTTCTTGCTTGGAAATTGTCTTGGTTTCTTTCTCTTTACTGGTCTCATCCCCCAAGTAAACCCTCCATCTCCAACCCTACTGGTCATCTCATCAGAACGAATTAAACCCAGTAGCTTCCAATGAATGAATGCCTCCTGACCACTTTAGAAGTAATATTCATATTCTTATTTTGGAAATATAGTGAGAGATAGAAAAGCCTATAGTCCTCGATACAAAAAATCTACACCTACTTATTCATTTCATTATGTCATGCCCTCATTCATAAAGTAAGTAAGGGACACTGGCTGGAGCAGGCACTTCTATCATGCCCCAAAGGTAACCCCCCAAATGGAAAAGGCTGGGTAGCTCACCCATGGAGGGGCGACTTCCCCCTATTAATTAACGGCAGGTTAGCTAACAAATTGATTTCAGATCGTTAGTGAAGTAAGAGAGAAGAGAGAATATTTAGATCACTAACTCACCCCCAAGGGGTCTGTAGCTTTTCTATCATGCCCTGAAGGGCCAGGTTATTTATGCAATGAAGAAGCATTACCTGAAGGCACCTATATATTTCATTTACCATGCATGTTTTTCCCTTCTTGAGCAACAAGAAACTGAGGGTCAGGATTACGATGAAGGATCACTGGGGTAGTGACAGACCCGGCACAGCAAGGGGTCGAAAGAGGGTGAAAGGATGAAAACAAATGGTACACGTATATAATTCTTAGCTTGCAGGATGTTTCCATGGAATGACCCACTATACTTCCCCGCTGTCAGAGTGTATCGGTAAGACCTAAATATTATTTTCTGTATATATTTATTTTACCATGTCTACAAGTTCTTGAAATTCTATTTTGTGAATTAGAATCCATTTCACTGTGTTGAAATATATAGGGCATACATCTCGAGTTGATATAAGTGTCGCTCACTATTTGACCAGGGGAATCCAAAACCTACCATGCCTGATGCCCAGCTAACCTAGAATTACCATCTTACCTATTGTAGTGTGTAGCCTAGTCCCTAGTGTAGCCCAAGCCAGCCCGATACCCATCTAACTAGTCCCACTAACTATATACCCATTATAGCCACCAAGGCAAATAATCTTGCTTTCTTAGTGAGGACTTAGTGATTGGTGATGGGACTTAGCAAAGCCCACAAACACTCCTGATGCCCACGTGCGTATATCCCTTTCACTCTTTCACTACTATATCACCAAGCTCGATGCCCACGTATAGCTGGTATGGTATGCTACTGCACTACTGCTGTTAACTACTTACTGTTGTTGGGTGGCCATGTACTGTAGCAGTGTATCCCATCTCTAACCACGTATAGCTCTCACCCTAACCAGGTATAAGTGGAACGTAGTGTAGCATTGTAGCCCATCTAAACACGTATAGCTTTTGTGGGGGTGAACCCCCGTATTGATTAGGGAGGGAACATAATAAACAGTTGTCCATGACTTATTTCCCATGGAATCTGTAGGTATTGTAGGTAGTGCTCTTTTTCCTTTTTTCTTTTTTTGTTCTACTACCTCTTGGACCAATCTCTAGTCTCTAGATGGACCGCTCCATGTGCTTAAGTGTCAACGTGAATTCTAGTGTCTCGACATCTACCCTCCTGATTCACTGTCATCCAGTTGCCATTGTCTCATGACGCAAAAGTGTCTACTCACTGAAAACTGAGACTGTTAACCATGCACATCAATAATGGCTGATAGAAACTTGGTGGTCTACAATATTATCTAAAACATGGCCTATTAAGAACTTTGAAACACAGTGTCGATCTCGACCTACATCACATGTCTATTGAACAGGATAGTGTGTCATAATTGGCCACCACAAACTTGGCCTCGTGATCCCATTGCAGAAATTACACACCTACCGGCTCTGCCCGGTGTGATAACACAAACCACAATAAGACAATATCATAGCGGAAGTCCTAGTTATAATATTATGCATCTAGAATATTCTACAATATATCATTCATAAGAGACCTTACCTAGTTCAGTTTCACTATTATTTGGGAATTCTGATAATCCTAGGTAATCTATCCACCTATTACCCAACTATCTCGGACATCCATCTCACCCAATAAACATCTAGTTGAGGTGCCAGCCCAACAATACATTACTTCCTTAGGCTATTCACCCTACTAGCCTAGGCCTTCATTTGGTTTATCCCCTCCTAGTAGTTCGTCTAGCGGGCCCTCCCTATTAGAACCTAATTGGGGCTAGAATCCTTATTTAGTTAGGCCTATGAGCCTAGCCTTCAATGGGGTCAAGTTGTGATACAACGAACGCAAATGGCCTTGAACGTGGTTTTATGCCCATGGCGTAATAGGGTTGTTTTAGTTCCCAGTGCTCCTCGGATGGCGGTACTTCTCATTGTTACTTAGATCGCGGGATTTCACTATCTTACCCAGCCCAGTTTGACCCAACCTGTTACCATCTCTAATAGCATTCTAATTATGGTTGTAGTTTCCATGCAGTCGGGTATGGCCTTCTAATAAGTTTCTAGGTTTCCCCAATCCTTTCCATCTTTTGAGCCTACATGACCCACTAGTTCCAGTGTTTCCAGCACCAATTCTAAATAGTGCTATTTCGCCTAGCATACTTTCGTTTGGTTCCTGAAGATGCAGATACCAATTTATAGCGATCACTTCATATAACCAAATATGAACCACCAATAATGTCAGAGACAGATCTAACACTCTACTTACCAGTTGTGGATCCAGATTAAGATAAAGACCTAGTTTCTTCAGTGGCTTAGCCCGTTGATTCATCAACATCTCACTTACCATTGTACCATTCCTTCCGACATCAAAACTTGTTCCTATTGATACAGTCAAAGAATAAGTTAGCGAGCCTTAACCACTACTAGTAGCGACTGAGAAATACCTACTTCTAATAAGCATTGGTTCTAAAGGATAGGAGGAAGGTAGCAAGCAAGGTCGTATGGACTAAGCTGAGGTCCAATTATTATATGTGATGGTAGAAACTAGGCTGAGTACGGGAGAATCAGAGGTAGTGCCAACATCGACCAGTGGGGAGGAATGCCAAGCCATCTAAAGGGTGGTATGGGTAGAGCGGGCTAATAGATAGAGATGATACAAAAGTCTGAGCTAGGGTGTATCGAAGGCGAGAATAAAGAACCCATTCCGACCTATTCCTATTTCTATTCCTCCTCTATAAAAGCTTCCATATCCATCTCCAATGGACTTGGTTAACCCCACAGCAAAGAAAGCAACACCACCAGTCGAAGTTGATGACTCAGTAAAGAAGGAAGCATAGGTAGATCCCAGTTGTTATTGAGTGATCCAAGTTTAGTGATAGGAGAAAAATTGAGTGGACCTTTATTCAGTAGATCCACACAGGTAGCTTTCTTTGCAGTCTGTGGTGAGAGAGTAGAGGTAACTAGAGTAGCCATAGCCATATAAGATAGGGGTAGTAAGTGGTTACTAGCACCCAGTCCTCAGCCATTGATAACACCTAATTCCATAATATTTCCACAAAGTTGATTGACTTCGCAAAGAAATTGGGCCATAAGCGGGTTGATGGTTCATGTAATAGATGTAAATATTTCAATGGAAGCAGTTTCAGTATCTACAGTGAAAAAGGTAGCAGGGGCAAAGGCTAAGGCATAGACACCATAAGTATATTCACTAAAAGGCACAAAGCATCTCAGCTCTAGCTTCCATTTGGCTAGTTCCATTAGACACAGATACAAATCCAAATGTGTAACCTACTTGCACCCCTATCTGTTCCAACAAAGGCTCATAATTGGGGGAGAAAAGGAAGGTCAAGTGTGCTTATGGGGGGATTCCACCAACCAACCTATTCAATGTCGAAGTCAAATGCTCTCAAGTAATGCCTCCTTGGGGCTAAGACCTAGCATGATCCATGATCCCAGATGTAGCTCCTCAACCCAACCCCTTTAGCTAAAGAAATAAGCCTTCAACCTTGAACTAGAAGCTTCACCTTGAACCTTTAGACAATCACTAGAAGCCTTATGCCTTATCCTTTCACCGGGGAGGATAAGCCAAGGAAGGGATAGAAGCCAAGAAGAGCCATCCACCAGAAGCATTCAACCTTCCGCCTTCCTTTCACTTGTGGATACTTCCTTGCAAATAAGAACGGACTAGAGTGCTACTCCTAGAAGGAAGGCTGACTCTGCTAGGCTAGCTGGCTAGTGTGCTACTTCGACTAGAGCACATAAAGAAGGCCAATTAATCCACCCAACGCTCGGCTATAAATACCACTTGTGTGAAGGAGAAACACCTTTATAGGAAGGGATAGGAAACTAAAGAAGATGAAAGAATAGCTAGTGAATCATCCTGTGAAGGAACAGGTAGCAGAGGTGGGAAAAGCACCAGTTTCAATAGAAAAGGAGGAAGCATTTGATAAAGCTTACCCTTGTAGTAGTCCATGTCTTCGTCTTAAGTGCGAAGTAGTAACCTGTATAAAAACACCAATTAATAGCCCGTATTTACCCATAGTGTATTAAAGCCCATAGAAGAGTCCAAAGCACCTGGCTCAATGAACCCATCATATTATCTGCTTGGCTAAAACCTATATGGAGGGTCACAAGCTAACAAGAATTTATGACCACAAAACATGATTGATGAGGGAACATAAACTCATATAATAAATCATTCAGTCTTATTACTTCGTTACTAGTTAATCCCACCCATAACCTAGCGAGCGACATAAACTACAGTTGTGAACCCAAAGGCTATTATAATTGCCCAGTCAGACCTAAAGCTATGCGAGAGGAGAAGAGAATAAGGCCCGTTGCATGATGTCTTTAGTGAAATAATCCATTGTTGTGGGGACGGAAAAAAGAAAGGGTAATAGGAGAAGGAGTACCGACTGTTGTTAAAGCAAAGGCATCTAAGCGAGTTTAAGCCACATATCAAGATGCAGTTCTAGATGGCTAATGCTGAATATTTGACAGCTCGGGTTCGGTATGAAAGCAGCCCTGAGCGAAATGGTTGTTAGGAGAAATGCCTACCTTTACTTCTGCACCTGCTCTTGTCTTTCTTGCTATAGGTACTCCTGAAAGTGCTAGATCAATTTCAAATGGAACTTAAACTACGGTCTTATCTCTATATAAAACAGGGTATGCTCCCACTAATAGGTAAACTAGCTCTGTTTATTATGCCTTCACCTCTCCGACATAGGCCCCTGAATCCGAACATGATTATACACACAAACAATTTGATAACCAACACGCATTTGTTTCATTACGAAGACATGACGTGGTGACTATATGGTGGGCATGGCTGTATCCATTCTCTTGGAATTGCCTATAGATGGGGCTCTCCCCTGATAAACCTCCGCAGGAGTTGATTAAGCTAACCAAATTATTGATCCAATCGGCCAGATTCCAACTTAATTAATCATCGTTCAAGACTGCTCGCTAGGTTCCAAATCCCTGATCCATTGCATGCATAGTCCCTAGTTCCATAGCTAGCAGCAGATCTAGACCCAGTTGATAATGCTAGTGAACTAGCACCAGCAGCTGTGTCTAGTTTTCTCTCTTTCCAATAGGAAATAGGATGGGGTAGCTCCAGATCTAGCTTACCCAATGATGGATATATAACCACTAGTTGTTGAGTCTCTGGTAGCAGATCCAAATACATATCGACAGCCAATGAAAAATTGAGCATCAAAAACATAGGCCAAGGCATCGTAACTGCAGCTATAGGTCTAGCTCTGGCTTTCAAACTCCATAGGACAGATCTGACTTTGCTTCTGAAATTGGATCATCTAGAACATAATATCAAACTGGATGATATAAAACTAGGAGCTCTCAATCTCAGGTCTTTGTCTCGATCGAAAATGGAATCAACTAAAGAAAAACCTGGAATTATAGCTGCGACTTCAACTCCAACTGGATCATATGCAACTGCTAGTGTTTCTTCAAATGGTGAAAATAGAACTGGAAGGGGTGTTGCCTTTCCCACCTTTTATCCTATCCATGCAGGTAATACTGATGCCTTTTTTTTCACATCTTATGTCTTTTCCCTTGCGGGGTAAACTACCTCTGCTCCTGCTTTCTTTGCTTCAGGTTATGAATCAACGGGTTCTTATGGATATGGGATCAATGGATGAAACTGCTGGATCAATGTATTAAACTGAAATGGGATCTCGATCTTGATATGCATTTGGATGGGGTGCTTCTTGCTTTGTTGGGAGTGAAACTCCTTCCTTTGCCCTTGTTGCTACCTCTTATGGTTCTAGGTCAACGGATGAAACACTGTCCGAATTATAAAAGTAGTTGATTTGACTACTAGTAATCATGCCTTTTTTTTTGGTGCCTAAGAGGCGGACCCCTTCAGGCGTCTTGATCTATGGGCTATGGTGTTGGTCCTTGAACTAAAAGAGATGCGTAGCGAGGTGGCTATGAAACTTCTTATTCAAGGTATGCCAAGCGAGGTGCGAGGAACCTGGATCAATAAGTGGAACTATAAAGGGAACCTGGGGCCAGATCTCGACCTCTTGAAGGTATGTACTATTAATAGGCTCTCGAACAGGAGGATATGCATCTGCCAATGGGTAAATTTCATAATCTTGGTAAACATAATCTACTGTGGGTGATGCTTCCACTAATGCTGATGGTTGAACAACATCACCTGGAAATTACTTATTACTTACCTAAAGAGTCTCGAAAAGTCAGGTGCTCATCTAAGGTTTGTTTGGAGGTTCATCCAATGCACCGCAGGAGGGTTCCTTGGTGGCTCCCTCCACGAACAACTTCCTCTGGCAATCTGTTGCTTCTTTGCTCTGTTGATGTAGGTTCTAAAAAGCGTTCCTCGAGGTTTATATATCATTGGCCAAGCCAAAAGCATGGGTGGGGGATGCATGTTGGGGGTGGTAAAGGTACAATGGTATAAAGGAAGATAATGGAAGGCCCCAGTTATCTATCTGGGCGATAGGGCAGGCTGCTGCGTGAACGCCGTCAACTCGTTCCTCTTCTTCCGTCAAGAACATGAATCAATCGGTGCTAGAAAATGTGTTAGAAAGGTAGCGTGAAAGAGCAGCCAGCACCTGTTGGGTGCTCCCCTCTCCCCCCTCCTTCATTAACTCCTAAATAACCTAACCTAATGAATAAAATCTGCTTTAAAACCAGTCGAACGTACCTTAAAGTAAGTCTAAACCTCAGCAACTAGCTAAGAGTAGAATAACCCTCTGCTATCAAAACCTCTCTCTCCTTTACGACCCTTGGAGTCAAATATATTTTCTATTCTTTGAAAGGGAAGAAGAAGGAATGTTTGTCTTGGAACAAAATGATATAATGAATGCGAATAATACCTTTGATTTGCCAATTGGTTTAGTCGTTGGGCTACTCTACTTCATTTTGTGTGTGTCAGGCTCCCTCAAAGTACTTCCTGTCGATTTTTCTCCTTTGATCCAATGTCTTTTCCAGAGCAAGATGTCTATTTGTTACTGACATGCATGTGTGGAGCTGGTCATTCTGTCACCCCTACTACATATATATGCCTTTCCAATATTTACGTGGATATAAATAAGCATATCCAGTTTGGAATCATTAAGGAATACAAATGGTTGGTTTGGTCTGAGATAAACACCACTAGGATAAAGAAGAGATCTTCTTGCTAATGCTTGCTTCTTTCCTATTGGGAAATAATTTATAGGCAGATTATGCTGACTTTCTTATTCCTGCCCACCCTAATGAATATACTATACTCAGAACTTACTAGCGTGGGCATATAGGAAATATTTTTGAATGACCTTATCTCAGGTGTACATACGATCTAGATGTACGAAACGTGATTGTGGAAAACTAAAACCTAATTCTTTTCTCATTTTGTAGAGCGAATCTGATAATGCTCCACCAATCTTGCTCGATCATTCGGTCATTGGGCCTATTTTAAGCTTGCATGCAAAGGTTCGCTGACTACAACCAGTACCTTAAGGTTAAATCCTACAAGCGCTTGGCTCGATTCGATTCCTTTTATTTAGCTCAACGAAATGAATGGATCTCATTTATTGATCGCTAAATGAGAAATATTTCTGATCCACTTATTAAAACGGCATTGGAACGAAGATAGCAGTCGAGATTGAGCTACGAAATAAAAATAATGGAATGATTGGACCAAGTACCCAGATTGGGTGGGAAGACATGATTCTTTTTTCACACAGGGATATCTTTTGCCCATAATAATTTCAATGCTGCTGGAGTGAGTTCTAGCTAGAACTATTCTATACCTTCCTTTGGGATGAAAATCTATGCATTTATTTTGTTAGTTGTATCGCCACAACCAACATTCATTAGTGCCAATCATTATGGAATCTATTTTGCTAAAACCCCTTCTTTCATGTGTTTTCATGTCTAGCTTCTCTATTAGGTGAATGATGGTGGTGGACGGATTTTCATTTCAACATGGGAATGAAATGCTCAATAAAGATCCTATAGTGATAAACATGCTTGCTATTTATGATCTTTTGGGATAGGAGGTTACAAAAGATGGTACAAGGCCTTCAGGTCTTCGAGAGCGGGGGATGATTCACCTTCTTGAGAGCGAGATGGGACAATAATTTACAAGGTCCTCAATGGATATTTATTCCCAGAATTTGAATGCTATTATTTCGGTAAAGCAGAATGTCGCAGTAGCCCCAAATCAAGGTAAAGGAAGGGGTCAGGTCCAAAGCAAAGTTTAGTAGATGGTAATTGACCTTTCTATGGGATAGGACTCAAGTGGACCGGACCTAGTAGGACCATAGGCTTACCAATCACCCTTATAATGGCCCATTGAGCGATCTGGAAGAAGCACTCTTATATACGTAATAGAAAGGGAAACCATGCTCTTGAAACCGGAAAAACATCTATGGGCCTTTAATATCATTTATTCTTAAAGGAAGGCTCCCTCCCCCACTGAATGGTAATCTTCCCCACCCAGCCATTTCCTTTCGTCGGGGCAAGTTATTTTATGAATTCATCTATGATTTGAAACTGTAGAGGGGGATATTCGACTATTGAATGAGATCTTTGGACGAAAAATATTCTTGTAAGGTACAGTTAAGCATGCTCCTTTCCCCGTTGGCTTTCCCTAATCCATACTCACTGGATTATAAACATGGGGAGGGTGGGCCCGGTCAAATGAGTCTGGAGGGCTCTTGTCTTTTGGACCTGGGAATGTATAGTCGTGAGCCAGTAATGAAAGAATTGAGGGAATCTTGAGGGAAGATTGGAAATAGTTGCCACGCTTGTTAAGTCACCACAAGATTGAGGCCCCTCCACCCAATAAGTAACTTAATAGTTGAAGTCACTTCGATAAGGTCATTCTTTCTTATATATGATGCGATAGTGAATTATCTAGCTAGATAAATATCTAGTGATGGCGTATGAACGAAGTACTTCAAGTGAAGTGGTTCACGTGCTACTTTTCCAAGGAGGTAAGTACGTTGCACCAGGCCCTTTCTTTCGTACGTCATTTCCTTCAAGGTCATTTATTTTGTACGCCCTTATCTAGCTAGAATGACTCAAAGGTTAGCAAGACTTGATCTAGATCAATATCTAGTTTGAATCAAAGTCACTTTGTGCACCTACCAGTAAATATAAGTGAGTGACTTGGGTCTGATTTAGTCAATAAAAGGCTTTCTTTATTTACTATTTGGTAAAGGAAACCTAAGGGTGAGGGTGAGCCTACCGAAATCTCAACAATAGGAGAGGTAACGTGTGAGGAGACGAACAACTCTCTTTTGGTTTAGGGGGTGAGGGTGAGCCAGCCGGACTCTTGACTAATAGGCCTGAAGGGTGTAATAGAACGCTGGACTAAAAAGCCGCCATCGACTCGACTGAGGTTACGAGGTTGAGGAGAGGTTACAAACCCACTTTCTCGACCAAAGAAGGGGGAGGGGCCCCAAAAGAGAGGAACTTGAAGAACTAAAAAGCTGCCATCACCTTTTTTCTTTGCTAAAGTGTAATTACGTATAATAAATAAAAAGTATAGTGCTAGTAATAAAGCTCCAACCTGGGAGCAAAGAACCCTGGGTGATACCTTTCATACATACATATTCATAGATGATTCTTTAAGTTAGGCTCTTTGATCTATGCTCCCCTCCCTCTAGGCAAGCATGAATCCCCCTTACTTGGCCTGGGACCACTTGCTTGGAGACTGGTACACTTAACTCCCTCTCTTTATAGCTAGCCTCACCTTCACTTACTGTTTGTTGGTTCAGGAATGCTTCATATTGCACAATGAATTGGTTATTCAATAAAGCCATTTCAGCGGCTATTATAATGGAATTTTCTAGCTAATATGTTGTGTAGTGTCCAAGCCCTTGTACAATGCGCAGGGGTAACTAATTAGTAGCGGGGTGGTTGGTATAAAGCTAGGTAAAGGGTCAAGCGAACATAGTACAAAAAGCGTACAATTGAGAAGAAAGGGTATGTTAAGTTGTATCCTTAAAGGAGACTATCACAGGGAAATGAAGATGAGCGACCCCCTGGAATTTTGCTTCTAGCCTGGAGGAGAGCATAGCACTTAAGTATTCCCAGCTCGTGTGAATATCATGCTAAAAATGGAATCAATAAGTTGTGATTATGGAGCATAAGTGAATCTAAAAATAATAGATGTCAGTTATATTTGGTGGGTAACCAGAATTTCAAGGGGTTATTATCTGTAAGCGTATCAACTTGAATAAGGCTCCTTCAGTTCTATGGGAACGTGCATTATATATGAGATTATGCAAAGTGGATTTCCATATCAAAAATTTGACGATAAGTATTTTTAATATTATTTGAGTATGACGTGAGGATCCAATTACTCATTGAAACCCACAAAGTTACGCTACAGACACTAATAATGGCATTTGACACGTTGAAAAATAGTGATGCAATGATGCTTGCTGGCTACGATTTCTCGGGTTATTCGGCGGGAATTGAATCGATTCCCTAGTATTGCTGCCATTCTTGGATTGTGGGTGAGTAGACCAGTTTTCTTGTGGGCCTTACAAAGAAGCCACTGGAAAATCCCTTGTGAAAGATCAAGCACTGCCTAGGGTAAATAAAAGGCCTTTAAATAGGGAGAGATTTTATTACGATTATGTCCTGTACCTACCAGATGCATGAAATTTTGAGTGCAAGGTGCGAAGAGGAGATTTCTTTAAGTTCAATTTCAACTTTTATGGGATGATTTTACAGGTTTTGGAAAATCAAAGGCATTCCCTTCCTTGGCTGATTTCTGAAAAAGATAAATTGTCTTGAGTGAGTAGGCTCCAACAGCGACTTTTGGCTTTTGATCCTACTTTCGAACTACCTTTTCCCGATTAGCCCATGCCTATTGTCCCTTCAATACTACTTTTGGTGTCTCAATATTGATCTTAGAATGGATCTGCGTGTGGATTCCTATCATGGGAAATTTCTCAGTCTCTTTCACACGGCTTGAGGGCTTATCGGTAACTAGTAGGTTGGGAAGTGTGGGTAAGCATTCCTGGCATTCGCGTCACCCCCGAAAGATCTATTTCCGAAAGAAAAGGGAGTATCATCACTATAGTTGCATATCTTTCTTCCCCGCTAGTAGTAAATAGGGGATTCAACATCACAACCAGAATATCGCTTAGTTCCAACATAGGCAGAGGCTACAGGGGTAGATCGAGTGGAATTTTCAACTAATGATCCAATCCCAGAGCTAGTGGGCCAAATTTACCCCAACCCGAAGTTACCTAGATTCTTCAGTGGACCAAGCCAGGCTCGATGCCCTGCCGAACCCACCCGCTAAGCTAAAGCCCTTCCTTATTGAACAACCCCCTTTTACTTATGATTCTTTGGGAAACATAGGTCTGGTTCCCCTGAAACATTTATCCCTTAACCTAAGGGGAAATTGTTCTAAACAAGGTAATCAGACTCACCCTTGGCAGAGCTCTTCACATCTTTCCCTAATACTTTTGCCATGTTCTCTTGGCGGAGGTTTTAACATCTTTCGATGGCAGCCTTTAGTCGAGAGTTCGGCAGGCTCACCCTACAATATTGGCCATTTTACCTTGGGGGAGGATAGGGAAGTTTGACTTCTCATTTAGAGAAGTATGGTTATTGGATTCGAGAAAGTGTAATGGAATATATAATATATGCATTTAAGAATGAAATAATCATAAATGCATAATTACATATATAATATATGCATTATCTGCTAAATCATAATGATGTGCTATAATGTCAAGCAGCATTGGCTGCTCAGCAGGGGAAATGTGTAGTTACATATTCCCATAGCAACATTGTCTGCTAAATCATAATCACATATATAATGAATGAACACATAATGACATATATCATTCATAATTGGAATCACATACAAGGACAAGGTCCTTCGTGATTGATCGATTGATGGGTGCGTTAGCACACTCGACCACACCATCAAAGAAGTGTGAAGCAGGTTCAATGCCTGCAAAAGGGTGAGGAACGAAAGCGCACACCCACCCCAATCATCGGTGAGGAGCGAAAGAACTCACCTGACCCCTACTATTTACCCACCCACCCCAATCCCCGATGAGGAGCGAAAGCGCTCACTCGACCTAAGAAGGGAAAGGTGTTCAATTTTCGGAATCCCCACATTTTTCACAGCTTTTCATAGGTTTTAGTAGGTCCGGTTGCTACGACAAGGTTTGCGGAGGTTTCCCAGCTAGGTATTCTCCTATATTCTTCCCATTTCATTGAATAGATTACAAATTCTTAGGTAAGGGTGTCTCCATGCGGTTCAAAAACTCAGACTAAGTAACTAGAGACTACATAGATAGGGCAGATATTCCCCATTATTCCTGATTTACTATCGCTACAAGGAAGAGTGGAGAGTAGGGAGTTTTCTCTCTCTCCTATATCAAAAGAGGATATTCTTGAAAGTGTTCATCTCTAGTCTTATTAGCTATTACACTAGGGGCAATGGTTACCCTACCTACTCTTCCATCACCCTATAAATCAGACCTAAATCACCACTGACATATAGGTCTCTTATTTGATGGAGCCAAAGGTCCAATTAAGTCTTATTACCATTACATTGTTCTCTTTGATTTTCATAATCCTATTGTATTAGTTGTCTTACTCGCTACCCCTCACATATGGGGGAATGTCTTTATTAGTACTCAGTCATCTATAGTGGAGCCAAGTCTACCCAATAGCCTACACATTGTATCGCACACTCTCATATCATGAGGCGATATGATTTCACCATTTTTTTTTTTCATTTGATTTCTTGTCTTATTTTCTTATGCATGCGAGTGCTATCTAGTGTATTCACACCTCCTTATTTTCATATTTTTGGCGGATGTCCTCTTAAATTATTACAACTAGTACCTCATAGAATCCCTACATTCATACCAATCCTATAGCTCATTCTCGTTGCATCTTATCCCTGAAGTACTTGCAGCCACAACAAGTGAAAAACATGATCTTATATGTCAAACAAATCCTTGCAAATGTTAGCAACAATATAGAATAGCCATACATATATAATCATAGTATGCTCACCCATATGTATATACCAGGGTCTAGCCTCAATAAGAGTTTTGTGTATTTACAAAATAATAGAATACAAATTATATACATAATAATGCTTCATCACGATACATTAGAAGTGATATAAAACTACCATATATAAAACCCAACATGGCCTATAGCCTAAGACTTATCTCCATCCTTCTTAGACTCACCAGAATCTATAACCAAATCCTGTTATAGTTCCTCTGGCTCTGACTATCCCTATAATTCTGACTTAGCTCCTAGAGGTAACATCTGTGAGGTAGTAGATCAAGCTCGTACAAGTATCACACTCTTACCTTGCTACACTGACATTGACCTGTGAAATCTATTACTAGTATATGTGCATGAAACTAATCAATCCTAAAGCTATCTTGATATCATGGCTCTCTCTGATCAAAGTCTGTATATTTTAGTATCTCTATGAGCAAGAACAAGACCTAACACTATCAGAGTCATCTTGTAATAAGTTATCACATCCTCAGGTGCTACATCTACTGGTATAAGTTATCCCTCTCAATTTAAGGTCATCTTTAGAGGTATACTTTGGGGAGCATGTGACTTATCAATACAACCAATGGCTCTAACATTGACAACATTCACCTTACAGCTCTGCATCAACCTATGCAGGAGGTTTTTCTTCTACTATAGGGGTATCTATCTATACTATAGGAGGATCTACCTATAGAGGGATCACTGTCAAACCCATACTTATATCCACACCCACACTTGAGTCCACCTCTACACTGACTTCTACCATCAACTAATTCACTACCTCTGACTCTCATGCCTTGATGACATCCAACTCTCTCCTAAGGCCATCCCTCTCCTCTTCAACCTTGCTTAGCATATCCTATAGTAGATCCCTCTCTTGCTTAACCTGTACTTAGGCCTGTATAGCCTATTGTGCTAC
Source organism: Pinus albicaulis (assembly GCA_034641835.2). Classification (NCBI taxonomy): domain Eukaryota; kingdom Viridiplantae; phylum Streptophyta; class Pinopsida; order Pinales; family Pinaceae; genus Pinus; species Pinus albicaulis. Next base: position 949,401,555 of record CM076578.1, read on the forward strand.
CTGCACTACTTGATCTCTTTCAGTGGTCATGGTGGTCAGCTTAGTTTACAACCTGACAAATTTGATCTCTCATATCAATCACACTTTGCTCAAGCTAGGCTACACTCTCATCTTTGACCACCACCTATTAGTTATTTCATGTACGTTATAACTCAAATCCCCTCCTTATTAACCTCCAGCCCTAAAGAGTGGTGGGATCTCTATCATCCCTACTAGGATCTTCTACTAAGACTAGCCTAAACATATCAATGGAGATCTTACTATCCCCCACTATTGTGGTCATGATTCAAATCAAAGCCTTTTGGATCATAATTAGAGCTATCTCTATCTCTGATGGGAGCTTTGTGTCATCTAATGGTCACTCATCTGGCCTCTAAACCTCAATCTCCTCCTCCTCATCACTCTTACCACCTTGTTGAGCTACATCTCTAAGAACCCTTAGGCCTTGTGTCATTGTTTCCCTCTATATAGCCACTATCTTCCTCACTCTATCTAATCTAGCCTCATCCTAATACTGGAAAACCATATCTACCTACACTATATCCACTCTCTATTCAAGCCACTATAATGGTCTATCTGTAATAGGCTAATCAGTGACATGTCTAAGGGCCTTTGAGGAGGCCAGCTAATAATGTCTAGGTGTAAGGAGAAATATAGAAACAAACAAAGGAGAGCTGGTATGGGCCTATTGATTTTTCCAAGAAGCAATGTGCACAAGGCCCTAGATGTTCCACTATTATATTTTGTTTTCCATATGACCGGATTGTGACAACGAAGAAGTGGGGGGGGGTCTTCAAGGCTTGGCTACGTTGGTGGCTCCCCGACAAGGGGGTTTGGTTTCCCCCCATCTGTATTTTAGTTTCGTGAAGGAAGGTGGAAATCCCATGGGTTCTCTCCAGACTCGGGGATTCATATTGGTTTGAAGGAAGGCGAAAGGCGTTAGCAAGGGATGCACTTACCAAATAAAGAAAATTATCACTAGCATAAGACACCCATCTATCATATTTAATATGTTTTTTAAAAGGCACTATTTTAAGGTACACGATTACCCCTGCATGAGAACAATATAGATAGGAAAGTAGCATGGGTGGCTACAAATATTAGGACAACACTCACAAATAGCCTTGAAGTGGAGGGATAAACACAGTGGTACACCTAGAACCTTACTTCTTTGCAATGTCACAATGGTGAGGTTGAAAGAGCAGTTTCTTTTGGACCAGGGGTACAATATAGGGATATATTATTTAGTTTTATATAGAGTTAAATCAATCCTTCTTGTTGGTTTAAGAGTAGTTTATGAAGAAACCCTCAGGGAGATCCCGACCTAGTTGATGGTGTTGTTGGTAAAGGAAGCTCTTATGCCTTTAAACCCACCAACCATGATAGTGTAGGAACCTGTGCCCTAGGTGGTCTGACATGGTGCTAGAAAGGATAAGTATCTAATGGTGGGATAATAACATGGATGAATCAAAATGTTGATAAATATTTGAGCAAACCCTGAAGGGAGAAGCCATAACTAATCAATGGTGGTTGGACTGGATGCAAGAGACTCGTGAGAGGATAGAGGTTTTAAGAATAGATATCATCGACAAAGGGAGTACTGAGTCATGTTGAAAGGAATTGGAGAAGTTGCATAAGCATGGAGAAGAGGTCATCCAGTGGTTGAAAGAAGAAAGGTTTCTTATGGAGCGAATCCCAAGGAGAGGGGATGAGGAAGATGAGACATATAAAGGCTCTGACAAGAAGACATGGATGAGAGGAGTCTAGAAGTATATACATGTGTCCAAACCAGTAGATATGGTACAATAGGAGGTCGTGTCTTAATCAATTTCTAATATGTTCGATAGGAGAGAAGAAAGTGTTTGAGTATCATGAGGTGCTCGAGGATGCGAAGCATGGCTCGACCAATGGGCCACCATCATTTGTTCAAAATATTTGTTCTGAAATAAGATGATAAAGTATACATTGTACAACCAAGTAGTAGTAGAACCAACACAAAAGAGTTTCCACCCCTTGTACATTTGAAATCAAGTGAGGTTATTCTTAATCACTCTCATAATTCTAATATGAAAACAAATCCTAGAAGTAGTTTCGGGAATAGATGTAATAGTCATTCAAGTATGGGAAGAGACCTAGTTGTGAAAAATAGTATAGTTTCATATCATAGTTTCTTTTTTCTTATTGGTCTAAATTGGTATAGAAATGATCACAGGGCAAGAAGTAGTCACTTAAGCAATTAGTGCTAATCATGAGACAAGAAGTCACTTAAGCAATTACTGCTATAGGTGTCCTACCCTTGACTCCTTAACTATGAAGGATGTTAGAAAAATTCTACATCAGTTCACTTGAATAAGGATGGGTTACTTCAATTTGGTTCAAATAAATGATTATTACACAATCATTTGAAAGAGGATTGGATTGGTGTAATTACTGAAAGAAGGTTGGTGTTACTACGCGTGTTACACAGCAATTTGTCACCGTCCCTGCAATCCCCATCTCGCCCATTGGAGGGTCATTTCTGTGACGAATAAGTAGTGTCATGCCTTGCAAATACCATCATTGCATCCCTTTCCATGAGGACAACATTCCTTTGTTGATCATTTCCTAAGCAGACCCCTAAAAACACTTGTTTTTGCCTTGGCGCTGGTAGCCCATTATGTACTCGCGCCAATGAGGAAAATTAACATTGAGCTCGTGAAAATTGGCGTTATGTCCCAGTTAAGAACCCACGCGAATATTCTTATGGAAAGTTTTTTAAAAAAAGAGGCGAAGTTTTGATTACAACAACTTCGTGGGTGATTCATAAGGAGTTGTTTCGACTGAATAACCACGGCCTTCCTCCTTTGGCCTTTTGTTTCCACCTTATGGGGAACCTCCCAAGGGATAAGGCCTCCCTTCCACTATTGTAGGGATCCCAACCTCCTCCTCTCCTCTATAAATATAGCCTTCATCGATTGATGAAGGGGCTGAATGGCTAAATAGATGAAGGGCTAAATAGCTGAATGGATGAATAGCAGAATGGATGAATGGTTGAGTCTCCAAGAGCCTTCATAGCCCAAGAATGCTGAAATAGTCATCATAGAGCTAAATCCATAGCAAGGATATTGACGATCGAAGAGAGAGGCTTGTCCCCATTCCCGACAAGCTTTACTGAGACATACCGCTGACAACCCGCAAAAGGAAGATTCATCGTCAGAGCCGAGTTGTATTTTCATTTGTATGAATTAATGATAAGCGACTATTGGTTATGGTTCCACTCTTATTGTTCATTATGATCATGAGTTGTGTCTTCTCTGACTGATACATAATTGCATATATCGGGTTTTACGCTTGAGTTTGTTGTGTTTCTTGTGTGTGCAGGTGTTCGATCATGGCAAGCGAGAGGATTGTGATCTGCTAGAGCAAGGAAACAGGAGTTCCATCTTCTATACAGACAATAGTGCTATACTTGAGGTAGGACTTCATCACAATTTGGTCTATTGAAATTAGGAACTTGCACCTTAGCGTGATACGATTTTTTCTAGTCCTGATCTCGGCTAGTAGGGATCGCCTCTGTCCGCAGAGGGGATTTACCTCGAAAAAAAATTGGCGAATCCACTGGGGATCGTTGATTTGGGGTATTGTCTTTTCTTTTCAGTCGATTCTTGACTTTTCTTGCTTGATCAACTCTTTTGGTTAGCTTTTTTCTAGTGTAAAACCTCTGTTCAGCCCCCAGAGGATCAGATCTGACCTCTCTTTTTCCGAATTTTTATCTTTTCATGGTTGGCTTGATTGGCACGATTTCTGCCCTGAAAATCATGCCAATTGGTGCAGGTTTCCAGTTCATCACTCGCACCATCCTCTGTCTGGTGTAGATTACAGCCAGACATTCGTGCCATTTCCTGTAGGTGGTAGGGTTTACCCTTGTTCGGAAGTTTCTTTTGGTCAGTACTTTGCTTCTGGGTTTGTTTTAGATTCGGCTTGAAGTGGTGAGTCTGGTCTTGGTTGGGAGAAATTCTTTGTTTTTTCATTTTTAGGCGTTGGCGCTTGTTGTCAGTTAACAACCCGCACCAATTTTCCATTGGCGCTAGTTGTTAGTGAGCAAGTCACGCCAGTTGGCACTAGTTGTCAATGAGAAAGTCATGCCAATTTTAGGGTCTATGAAAATTGAGATTTTTTCCCTAAATCCTTCACCAGTGTGTCTTTCCCTTCTGGTATTTTCACTGTATGAGCATAGATTACATTGCTCAATTTTTGAAATGTCTTATTTCCATGATTTTTTGATGTAAAAGGGAATGAATGCCTTGTTTTGATCTCTTACTTTGGAAGTCCTCTTTGTGTTTGACCTCATATGTCTTGTCGCCTTTTGAGGGATTTCGTGACAAAGTCTTTGAAACAACGATTTAATTCTTAGTTTTTTTTTACATCTCTTTTGCATTCATCCTTCATTAAGGAGATTTGCGTTCTTTTAGTTTTCGACTCATAGTTTGCTTTTCATTAAAATGCATTAGATCACATTGCATTGAAAAGTATTTTTTGAGATCCATCATTGAACTTAGATTACATTGTTTAATGATTGAAAACTAGAAATCACTTTGATTGCATTCTCTTTTATTAAAAGCATGCATTAAGTAGATTCTCATTTCATTGAAAAATGCAATGAGTGCATTCTTATAATTTGAAAAGAAAAAGGAAATTGTGCATAAATTACAATTGCATAGTTTTAAAAAAGAGGATTTTGCATAGATTACATTGCATTATTCGCATCATTGAATGTTTGAAATTACTTTTGGATAGTGAAAGCCATCTAGTTTGGAAAATTTTCATTTTCAGTATTGTTGTTTGTTGCATCATTGTTTGAAGTTCTTCCCTTAACTAGATATCATTCATCGAATTGAAAGATTTCTTTTCTCATATAGCTGCATATAGGAGATTGTCAGATGACATGTGGTAGGGCCTTGAAACCAAGACATAATTGAAGATCAACCATAAAATTTATTCAATCAACCTAAGGAAGCATTGAAACATTAACGAAATATTTAGAGGTCTAGGCTAGAGACATGTTCTGGCATCGTTAAACCTAGTAGCTGTCGTTCGCCTCTTGGCTTTAGACAACACTAGTATGGACTTGTGCTCCTCGTACCATCATGTATATAAAGGGAGACCCCACTAGGTTGCTATCCTTTATCCATAGGAAGCCGAGTCTACTGCCCTATACCTGTGATACACCAAACACAGCATTTAGGGAGATTTCCTGCACGTACATTAAGTCCTTGGTTGATTTCTCTTTCATTTTGAAACCAAGGTGTATATTGCAGTTCACGGTTATTTGGTACACCCTTTGCCTAGAATTCCTAAGTAGTCATTTCGATCTTTTTTGACTCTTTAAATTTGAAAAGGTCATCAAGCGCTTGTCCTTTCACACTTGTTTCAAATCTGAAAGTGATAGAGTCACCTTTTGCCTATTTCTCGACTCTTAAAAGATGAAACAATAGAGTTTTGTTTCAATGTTTTAAAATTAACTACCCATGAAATATTCCTGGTTAAATTTAATTTCCTTAGGGTGTTGCTTTGGGTCATTTCCGATGGAAACTTTTCTGGAGTTCACCAACCAAGGAATCCCCTCCGATGGGAATCCGAGTCATTTTCCTCCTTTTGGGAATGTTGGTGCTCCTTATATGGCAACGTTGTCCCTTCCTGGGTTAACTGTTGGGTTGCCTGTTTGGTTGTTTTCAACCTCTGTGGTCCCGAATGTCCCGGCTACTGTTTAATCAGTTCCTCCACCTAAGAAACATCATGTTGATTCCAAGGCAGACCTCTCCCCTTCTTCGCATATTTCTACATCCTCCTCTTCTACTTCGCCTGGTGAAAGTCTAGATTCGAGTAACCAGGTGGCTAAGAAGAAGAAGAAGAAGTTTGATAAAGGAGAGGCTAGCTCTGCGGTTATTGCACCTAAGAAGTCTCCTCTTGATAAACCTTCCAACCCTCCACAGAAATTCAAGTTCCCTTGCATGTTGTGCACAGGAGACCATCTTCTTTGAGATTTCCCTAGCATTCCCAAGGTGCTTGAAGCATGGTCCAATGGTCATCTACCATTGCCTTTGGCTTCCGCGAGTCAGGTTGGGGGCACGTCTTCAGTTAGTGCTGGTAAGGCTCCTAAGAAGCAGGGTAAGATTACCAATCCCTGTAAGTTGTGTGAAGGGCACCATGCCATTCACCTTTGTCCGTATATGGATGAAGCCAAGAGATTTTTGGACAACTTAACTATCTCTACACCATACCTCTCGGATGGTTATAAGCAAATTTCTTTGAGTCCTCCACCAGCTGATCCTACGATTGGTCAAGAGTCATCCTTGGTTGATCCCGCTCCCCTAGAAATTCAGATTCAGGAATCCATTCCTGACCAACCATTGGTCATGGGATCAGTTGAACTGGCCCCATCTACGGTGCACCAGGTCTTTTTCATGGAGAGTGGATCTCACATCCCCCATAGGTTCTTCTTGTTTCTTCAGATTCTTCAGACTTGGAGAAGGATTATCCTGTCCCTATACCTCAAGAAGCTAATCCTCCACCTCCCATGATGGAGGTCCCGGAGGATACCCCTCCCACTTTAGAGATGGAGGTCATGGAGGATGCTCCTTCTTCCGTAACACCAGGGGAAGAACATCTTGGTTCGATGGTAGCCCCTCCAAGTAGTTTGGTTGCTTCCTTTGATTGGAATTGATTTACGAGATACCGCCTTCCATCTTATGTTCCTTTCGAGATAATGGTACAGGCCTTTGGTCTGGTTGTACCCAACACCATTATAGACAAAGGTGCGTCTGTTAGTATTCTATCCTCAACTACTTGACAAGCTTTCGGTTCACCGCTGCTTGTGCCTGTTACGCAGAATCTGTTGATGTTCAACAGAAGAACTAGTCAACCATTGGGGATCCTTCCAAGGTTACCTGTTACTTTGAGAGGTAAAACCATCCATATGGACATGATGGTTGTTCTAGGCCCCTCATATTTCAATATGCTCTTGGGGCATGATTACACCTATGCCATGGGAGCACTTGTCTCCTCTTTGTTTCATGTGGTCTGTTTTTTGCATGAAGGACAGATCGTGACCATTGATCAGCTTTCATTCTTTGGTCCTGATATGGCAGCTGGCCCGCCATCATCCCTTCCTAGTTTTTATCTGCCTGTTGTATCTGCCCCACTGCAGGTCAACTATGTGGCTACCTACCCCGTGCCTGTACTCATTGATAGTGTCGTCGTGCATCGTGTGCTGGGGGCATTGGGTCCTGACTTCCAATATTTTTTCCTTCCATCAGATGTGGAACTCTTGGAAGCCATGACTTCTTGTTCATTATGATAAGGTCATCGGAGCATAGTTCGTTTTCTTATGTCAAGCTCCTTAAAAAATGAAAAAGTGTTGTTGGAGCATAGTTCCTTGTCTTGTGTCAAGCTCCTTAAAAAATGAAACAAGGGGGTCTGAGGATAGTTCTTTTAATGTGTCAACCTCGTTAAAACACTGAAACACATCCTCGTTCAATTCAAGTCTTGTTTAGATCTCATAAAATCCCAGTCGAGTCTTTCTCTTGATCTCGTCACTTGAACCTTCACTCCATCTGCCTTTCATATGGATTGAAGCTTGGGGGGCATGTACCTCGAATTGAGTCACCATGCTGGGGGCATGCTTACTTTTTCAAGCATAGTTTGTTTCCGTTTCAAGCTTGTGTAAAAATGAAATCGGTTTCAAGCATAGTTTATCTTTGTTTCAAGATTGTGTAAAAATGAAACCAAATTCAAGCAGGGTTTCTTGATTTCAAGCTTGTGTAAAAATGAAACCATTCCCATTTTACCTCTTGTGATTGTCATCTTATCAGCCTATCTTTTCTAGATGAGCCTTTGTTTTCTCACTCCATCGTCACTATCTTCTTGGCCGATCATATTCCTTCACTTGGTTGTTTTAACCATTCCTGAGGAACCGCTATGATGATTGGTCTTGTTAGCCAACCTCTTAACCTTTACTTGTTCTGAGAAGTTCCACCATTACCGAAACCAGTTGCTACCCTTTATACCACTCGTTCCTCCAGGTGGAGTCATCCTTCAGCTCTTTTCTGACTCTCTAAACATGAAAATATTGTCGAGTCGCTTGTCGTTTTGATCTCGTTAAAGTGGTTACGAAACGACATCTACCCAGTATACGTTTACCCCTTTTTCGAGCTAGGATAGATTATTTACGAAAAAGGAATACCCTAGTTTATCGCGACTAGGAGAATTTCTCAGACATAGTTTTCTACCTTTTTGGATCTGAGAAACTATTTATGAAAAGGGACCATTGGATTTTACTTTTCCACTGTCTTTTCAAACTCTCTAAACATGAAAAGACGCTGAGTTATTACTTTGTCAGACTCGTTAAACCCTGATGACATTAGATTCAGTCGTAATGACGTTATTCGAGTTTCTCCTTCCTAGGGCTTGTTAAATGTACTAGGATGGATTCGTCCGAAGGACGAACTTATATGACAAGCATATGGTATCCTTTTTGAGCTTGTGTAAAAATAAAGAGGTACTCACCAGAAATGGTGGGGAAAAATGGAACCAGTATCATCATCGTGTTGGCAGTATGTCGCTCTTGAACATAGAACTTGTCTGCATTCGTGTTGGGTTGGGGACATCTCATATCGTTTTCCACTTGCGTCCGTGGGTTTGGGTGATCCATTTTGACCTCTCATCTGCTCTTTTCCTCGTCATCATGACCCCTAATCTTTTGATGTCAAATACTGCCAAATCCACTGTCGTGCCACCGATATGTTCAAGAGAAGTTGACCTCTGCAAAAGTTTCAACCTTCCTCTGATTCTCATCTGATCCTGATTCAAAAAGATGTTATGTTCCTTTGTCTTGCATCGATGATGTGGGAAACACTATGGCCCACCTTCGATCAAGGTCACTTACTGTCGACTTCAGCTCATTATCCGGGAAGTTGATTTAGAGATTCCCTTTTGGTACCTTGGAGCCTGCATGCCTTAATGGCAGGTTCTTTGCATTCGACATGAGTTTTTCATCATTGGCCTCTGATCGAGTGATTCTACGGGTGTTCGACACTAGCAGACTGATTCACATGTCGTAGATTGTACCTATAGTACCTTGAGGACCATTGTCATTATTGGTGGTACCTCTCGCGTCTGTTGACAACTTTCATGATTGGCTGGTAATCAGACGATGTTCTTGCATGTTGGACTTCAGCTCACATATTCGCATGCTTAAACTTGTACTTTGTTCGGGTCGAGATGGAGTGCAAGACCCTGGATTTTTTCTGTTAGAATCTAGGCTGTGATTTTTTGGATTATTATGATTGGTTACATGACTCACTGATTAGATGGCTGCAACCATACCTGAGTCTCTTTATTGATCCTCACTGGATGGTTGCGTCCATACCTTGGATCTAGATTATTGTATACTCTATTATGGATGGCTGCACCCATACCACATGTTGTGGATCATCTGCATATCCTTTTCTATTTTATTTTGAAAATAAAAAAAACAAAAAAATCTGAAATTCAGAAAAAGTATATGCTATAGTATAATGTTTTTTATACTGTAACATAAAAAAGAAATGTTTCTAAAAGCTCGATGCAAATTAAGTTTATTGTTAAAATTTATTTGGATGTATATTATAGTTTCATGTTTAAACGTCGAGCAAGTCTCGAAGTGGAAGTAGCAAGTATTGAAGATTATAACCGAATGATAAAATGTAGAGGCGCAAAGAGCTCGTGAGTTATTGAATCAAGTGCCCTCGCATTTGACCTGTTTGACCGCGGGGTAAACAACGATCAATGGTGTAGATTCATTGCGGGGAGACTAGCCAAAGTTTGCCGCTGTACTCCAGGAGCCTCCGCAATGACGTCGTGAGGCAAAGTGGAAGACAGTTGTAATCCATGATAAACCTTGTCAATGGATTTTTACACATCATTTCAGGCATTTACTATGAGTTTGCGCAGCTTTTAAATTGATCTTTATCACATTTTCAAATCATTTGTAATTTTTTTCCCCTTTGAGCCATGTTGTCACCACCTTTTCATTCTCCACTACTTTACAGATTGCTTTTGTTGTCTGTACAGCCATGGCCAAGCGATTTTCACTACCTGGTTCGACTAGCCACATTTCCCTCATGGAAAATGAGAGAGACATCCAAGATACCGTGTCTTCTGTAAACCATCCCCTCTTTTATCATCAAGTAACCCTAAATGCTGAGAATTCCCTAATTTTTTCTGCCATGAAGAAATCCGGTGTCTTGTCTGCATGTATCCCAAAAGCTCATTTCTTTCCCGAATTTATCTGTTGGTTGGTTTCTTCAATGTATCCCGGTAAGTTCTTTATAATGAATTCGCAGGGGGGGAATGTTCTACAAGTGTCGACGCAGTTGATTCGCCAAGCGTTTTGTTTCTCTGAAGATGAGTCATCACTTCAATTCTCAGAAGACTCATTGGCAAGTTATTTTGAAAACCTTTCAGGAGAAGAATTTAATCAATGTATGTTTCATTTGAGATCAAATTCAAAATAATTTCAACTAGAAGGTGAAGAATTCAATTTGGAGATTTTTGATGCTGAGAATAGACCAGTTCTGAGTTGTATTGCAAAAATTCTGGGCAAAGATAATGACCTTACAGTTGACAAATCAGTGTTAGGAATGTACGCAATGATGATGAAACCAGGGATTGTTCTGGATATTCCATATTTCTCGCAAGAGACTATCAACTCTCATTTTATGAGCTTTTCTCTCACAGGTTACTTTAAATTCCCCTCATTAATTGTTTATTTATTCTTATATCAAAATGTTGAATAATTTATGATTTTGGGGTTAAATATAATGTATGTCAACAAACAGAAGTAGTCAGTTATATTTTGGACTGACATAATTAGAAGAGAGGGAAATGAAACAGGGTTGTTTGAGTTTTCCAGTCAGTATATGTCAATTTCTTATAGAATATTGAATGGGGTTTCTCCCCCTTGTTTTCTACCAAAAGCCAGGGAGTTTTTACAGTTGGGACCTAGTTGCAGGTTTGGGGATTGGTTTGTGTTTGAGGAATATTCTGAGATAAGATTGTATGGAACAAATATTGACCCTTACAGGCTCCCAAATTTTGTTCCTATGAGGCTTTTTGCCCTTGAATTCATTAGACAGAGTCTCAATGTAGATCAGGTGTATTTTTTCCCATGAAGAAAGGTCTCATGTATAAGTTTCCCATGAGTGTGGTACCCTTTGTGGTAAATATGAGACAAGAATTTGGTGAAGTGTCTAAGTTGTTGGAAGAGACACATCTATTACTGGGTGAAAAATGGTCATATGATCCTCATGGGGTGATTTCTCAAAGGAGAGCTGAAAATGGATATTCTGCTTTTACTCACGAAAGAAGACCTGAGCAGGAAAAGTTGGCAAACCCAGGAGAAGTAGATTCAACAAAAAGAAGCATTCATACACGTATTATAACTGAAAAGATAAATAAAAGAAGTAAGGATTTCGTTGTTGAGTTAGATGATGAAGAGCCAAGAGAGGAGAAAAGAACTAAGTTGGCTAAATATCATTCTTCAAATTCACCAAGCTTTACCTTCCATTTAAATGAAGAGAAAAATGATCCCTCTTCTCCTGGAGGTCATGAGCTTTACCAAGAAAAGGTGCCCTTAGTCAAACAGGTGTTTACATAGATTTAAGAGAAGAATCAAAGAATAAAAGCTAATGTGGAGGCTCAGGCAGAGCATCACATAGCTACTAATCAGACTAGGTTGCTAACTATGATGGATCTCGAGAAGGATCAGTTCAGAATCACTTTAACACATCCAACAGGGATGTCTCTTGGATCCTCAAGCGGTTTCAATGCTGTAGATATAACTATGGATGTTAAGAAGATCCCACTGTTGGATAAGATGAATCTACATATGCAGAATAGACAATTAATTGTCAATGATCTAACTAAGACCAATGCCACGACTGTTAAAGCTAAAAATATGCTAGCAAAATTTATCAAGAAGTTCAAGTTGGAGAAGGCCAATTCAAGGGCCTTATTAGTTCAAAATGAGGAGTTGAAAAATACTATCATAAAGGTTGGTGTAGATCCTAGTGACAAAGCTGCAGTACAGAAGTTCATGGAGAATGTTGAAATAGAGATATCCACCCTGAGGAAAAAGCTGAAGTTACCTGCTGCAGAGCATTCAATGGTTGCAGAAGTGGCAGAGGAGAAAGAGGAACTCTGTTAGCAATTGTTTCATAAAGATGAAGAATTGTCTAAAATAAATCAGATTGCCATCTCTTTACAAAATCACATTGAAATTCATACTTGTACCTTTGTTTTTCCTACAGGTGATACAGATCCCCAAGCACAGATTGCTCAACTCAACACAGAAATGAAGATGGCAGAAAGAGATCACAAGCAAGCTCAAGAAGAATTAGAAACGGCCACAAAGATCATACGGTCACTAGGAAATGAAGCTGATCAGAATTAACTGAATTTACAAAAGGCTGAAGCTGAGATTAAAGATCTCAAAGAGAAATTAAAAGGAAATATCTCACTTATAAAGGCTAAAGATATCAGTTGGGGTGAAATTATCTCAGAAATGAAGTCCAATTGGAACTTCTTGAATATAGTTGCAAAGGAGAAAAGCCTTATCTCAGAATATGAAGAAGAGATCCTATCTGATAAGCAAACATCAATTAAGAGAGCCAATTGGGCTAGAAATTTCATAAACTTTATTAATTCCAAGTCAGATGAGGAATTAGAAGACATTGGAATAAAGGATAGATATTTTTATGTTGTGGAGGTTAATAAGATGATAATTAGGAATGATCTCCGAAAAGTTACAGAAAAGAGACTACTGGGAATCAAAGAGACAGTGAACAAGTTTGATATATCATTTGGTAAATTGACAAGAATAGGTTTACCTTCATGTTGGACATAGAAAGGAAACATTCTGTCATGGAAATTTTATGAAGATTCGCTAATACTGGCAAAAAGAAATATGGATAACAGGCATGAAAAGACACAGATTTTAAAAGGAGAAACAATGTTTAATTTCTTGCAAAGGCATTTCAATTTGTTATGGATGGTGAAGACTCTCTTCACAAAAATACCTACACACAGTCAGATTGTTGCATTCAGGTTGGAATATCATAGTTTCAAGAATTCATTAACAACCCAAAGTGAGATATGGAAAAAGTGCAAAACATTCTCAATGGAATCAGCAAAAAGAATTCCAGCATCTCAACAAAAAGTAGCCATTGACTTAGCAACCATATCAGAAGTGGTTGTTCTTATAGATTAGGAATTTTCAATTTCACATTATCTTATTTTCTCAAAATCATGTAAATTGTAATAGGACCTTTTTGAGGCATGTACCTCCGTAACTGTAAGTAGTTAAAGTAGTTAGAATTAGTTTCATCGCTGGAAACTGTTTTGTTATTTTGTTTTTAAAGAAGATTCCAAGAAAGGAAAAGGTTCTGAGTTTTGAACCTTGAAGCCAAATTTTTGTACTCAAGAATGGAAAATTAATGAATGAGTATGCAAGTTTCTATCATTATGTTTATGCTGAAAAGTTTTCCATTTTACACAATGTTTTCTTATCTATGAATAAAATAGAGTGATGAATAGTAGGTCTCTTTATACATATGTATTTAAGAGTTAAACAAGCCTTAATGTGCGCTCCTCTATTTTAACTTTATCTTTACTTAATTCTTCAGGGTTTTAAAATGATAGATTTTGTTTGAAACAACATATCAGATTGAAATCCTCTTCTCTTTTTCTTCCGTTCATTCAATTCAGCATAAGTGAAATATAGCATTGCAGAAAATGCATGGATTTTATATTTAAGGGTTACATAATCAATGTTTAAGGGTTTATAAGACAAAGACAGATATATATTCATTTGTGACATAATCAGATAATGTATTTGGAACTGATTCCTTATTACAACTAAGGGATTGTCTCTTAAGGTACAACACCACATATATCATGTATTTGAGATATCAGTTGTACTTGTCTACGTAGGTTTTCAGACGGCAGTGTTTTCAGTTGGACACATTCTCATAAAGAATTTCACCCCTCTCTCTCTCTCGAGCCTCATACTTTAGGGGGCATCTGTTACACAGAAATTTTTCACCGTCCCTGAAATCCCCATCTCGCCCATTGGAGGGTCATTTCTACGATGAATAAGTAGTGTCATGCCTTGAAAATACCATCATTGCATCCCTTTCCATGAGGACAACATTCCTTTTGTTGATCATTTCCTGAGCAGACCCCTAAAAACACTTGTTTTTGCCTTGGCGCTGGTAGCCCATTATGTACTCGCTCCAATGAGGAAAATTAACACAAAGCCTACACCAATTGGTGCTCTATCCCAGTTAATCATCCGCGCCAATCTTCTTATGGAAAGTTTTTTAAAAAAAGAGGTGAAGTTTTGATTACAACAACTTCGCGGGTGAGTCATAAGGAGTGGTTTCGACTGAATAACCATGGCCTTCCTCCTTTGGCCTTTTGTTTCCACCTTATGGGGAACCTCCCAAGGGATAAGGCCTCCCTTCCACTATTGTAGGGATCTCAAACTCCTCCTATCCTCTATAAATATCGCCTTCATCCATTGATGAAGGGGCTGAATGGCTGAATAGCTGAAGGGATTAATAGCTGAATAGCTGAATAGCTGAATGGCTGAATGGTTTAGTCTCCAAGAGCCTTCATAGCCCAAGAATGCTGCAATAGTCCTCATAGAGCTAAATCCATAGCAAGGAGATTGATGATCGAAGAGAGAGGCTTGTCCCCATTCCCAACAAGCTTTACTGAGACGTATTCCGCTGACGACTCGCCAAAGGAAGATTTAGCGTCAGAGCCAGGTAATATTTTCATTTGTATGAATTAATTATAAATGACTATTGGTTATGGTTCCACTCATATTTTTCATTATGATCATGAGTTGTGTCTTCTCTGACTGATACATAATTGCATATATCGGGTTTTACGCTTTTGTTTGTTGTGTTTCTTGTGTGTGCAGGTTTTTGATCACGGCAAGTGAGAGGATTGTGATTTGCTGGAGCAAGGAAATGGGAGCACCATCTTCTCTACAGACAACAGCGCTGGACTTGAGGTAGGCCTTCATCGCAATTTGGTCTATTGCAATTAGGAACTTGCAACTTAGCATGATACGATTGTTGTTAGACCTGATTTGGGCTAGTAGGGATCGCCTATGTCCGTAGAGGGGATTTACCTCTACAACAACGCGTGATAAATAAAATCATACTAAGCAAGTAAAAGTATATGAAACGAATCAATAAATCAATGAAAGGTGCAACTGGGTCTTATATTATGCCTTACGCTATGCTCACAAATGTTCGCACTCAAGTACTGAACAAGAGATCTTAGGCGAATGTAAAAAAACTTATCAATGGCCATTATAGTTCGTTTTATCACTATTTGAAATACACCCACAACAGGGGTAGGGCAGGGCGAGGCAGGGCGAGGCGGCCAGGCTCATTGGCCTATGACTCATGCTCTAGCTTCTTTTAAAGAAAGAAAAGAATTACTCTATAGGTCCCAACCTGATATCACCCTACTTGGTCTTCAAGCTTCCCCGTGCGCTAAAGTGTCCACCCCTTATACATGTTCTTGAGCCAACAAAATAAGAGAATATTTATTTCTCGACTTGGCCTCACACCCTCCTTCCTTGCCTCAAACCCTCCTAGTGTAAGTGTCAAGCGTTCTAAGTTCCAGTGTTTACCTTGTCTGATTACAGACAAGCGATTTACATTCCTTGCCCTCAGAAGCGCAAGACCTCCGGACCTTGATACATGTTCTTTTCCCAATAAGAAATAAATATGTATTGTTCCAACCTGGCCTCATGCCCTCCTTGGTATCACACCTACCTTAACCTCAATATACTTGGTTGTCAAGCTTTTCCACCATGTATCTTTAATACACATTCTTAGATCAATATTAGATCAATAAGAAAATATAGATACCTGCGATGCTTACCCAGAGCTATCTTATCCCAGAAGCTATATCATGAAGCTTTCTTATCACTAATGATGTAATATCTGACTTATCACAAAAAACATATATACAACTTATCAAAAATCACTGCAAAAAACTAAATATATATGAAATAATGCACAAGGGTGACTTACCAACTGGTTAGCGAACCTCATTGAGGGTACACTCGGCCCTTAACGACCTACGTTTACCTTACAAAGGATTTACAAAGGAAAGTATGGTTAGTCCTTCCCCGATTACAGGATAGTGCCTTCACCATATGAATAGTGAGCCCCCTCTCCTCGACCTCGTAACCTCGACTGAGTCGATGGTGGCCTTGTGTTCTTCAAGTTCCTCTCTTTTGGGGCCCCTACCCCAAAAGAGATTTGTTCGTCTCCTCACACATTACCTCTCCTTTAGTCAAGAGTTCGGCAGGCTCACCCTCTTCCCTAATGGGCCTTTTAGTTG
Organism: Pinus albicaulis; assembly: GCA_034641835.2. Classification (NCBI taxonomy): domain Eukaryota; kingdom Viridiplantae; phylum Streptophyta; class Pinopsida; order Pinales; family Pinaceae; genus Pinus; species Pinus albicaulis. The sequence continues at coordinate 949,418,001 of CM076578.1, forward strand.
AGCCCCCTACCAGTTCCTAACGGATCCTCTGGGTCCTTGCCTTAGCTTAAGAAAATATAATCACTATTGTTCCCGTTACCTTACAGTTATAAAGGAAGCAGGATAAGCGCAATGGGTGGTCCTGACCTTACACCTACAAAAAAGGGTCGGTGTGATTGTTCTCCTTACGTGTATGGCTCACTCTTGAAGGAAAGAAGTAAGATCAGTACCAGCTATTATTAAAGTCATTCATAAATAAGTTCACTTATTCATCAAATCATTCATAAGGAAGGGTTGCATTGGAATAATAACCTAACCAATCTTTCAAACCATCTCAATGGTCATTTTCACATGTGTTTGTCACTACTTAACGCGACTCTGCAGGTAGCTATCCCATCGATATGATCCTCATATGTTTCAATAAATAGAAAATAAATAAAACTTGAAGTCAATAGAATATTTAAGTCATTCTCCACGCTCCACGCGGTATGTCAGCCATATATATCCATGAACCTATGATCTTGCGATACAATTCTACAATAAAATCTGATTTGATGCAACTCTACAATACAACCTTATGAAATGAAATATTATGTATGATGCAGCCTTCTTCTTTTTATGAGGTGATATTCTAATGTAATAAGGAAATTTTAGAACGCAATCTTACCCAATATTACTCATTGACCAATACAACGGCGATCTTACATGATGCAATCTTCTATTTTTAGTAATTTTTTCAAAGTAATATCTTTCAAGCTGAGCAGCTAATAGAATGAAACAAGATCAAGTACGTAGGAAAATGAAAAAGGATCCTTACTTAACTTATCCAACTTCCCCGTCTCTCACCCAAATATTAGTTCTTACCCTAACAAAGGCAGGTTCTTTTCCCAAAGAAAAAAAATCAAACATATATGTATCTCCGGTCTCCATCTGATGACCCGGCTAATCACCCAGCTTTTGGTAAAGCGGTAAAAAAAACAAGCTAAAGAAAAAGCTTAGAAAGGAAGGGGGTTTTTATCAAAAATATTCTCACTTCTTTTTTCTTATTTGAGGATGCTTACTTACTCGAAAGCAAAGAATGGAAGATGCTCACTTCTTATTTCATAATTTAGAATGCTTCCTCTTGCTTGATGAAGGATCAAGTAGGCTTATGTGATAAGTTATTATACATCATCAAGACTTAATGTTCAAGCCTTGCCTTTGGGGATGCGAAACAATTTAAGTTAAGGTCAACCGATCTTATTGAAATAAAAGAAGAGGCTGCATGGACACTCACTACAAACAACATAAGTGAATTATTTATATAAAAATAAATCACAAATAATTGCTCTAAGGAAATAGGAATGGCTCTCTAGAACCTTTGAAGGAAAGAGTCGCTCTTTGAAACCTGTGACTTTATAACCTGTGACTGACTATTTCAAGCAAATCAATATTGAATGTGAGAAAATCAATAAGGTCCAGAGGTCTTGCGGTTCTGAGGGAAAGGATTAGTTTCAAAATAAACACATAAATATAACACAAAAAGCTTTATAAATCTCTCCCTAGACGAATTCATTATACTTTTTACCTACCTTATAGAAGGAGACTCTAACTTCGTAGCCGGGCTATAGCTCAATGCTTTTCAATCAAATAGAAAACTGCAAATCGAGTTTGAGAAATGTATATTATCTATAATGAAAATGATCTAACAATGGTAGTTCCCTTTTAGCACATTATATATAACACTTATATTTCCTCTTTGTCGTATCCTCATAGATCCTGGTTCAGTGGTCAGTCAATACACGTCTTCAAGTATAAGGATAAGTATGCTCCGTTTTTCAACAAATAGACTGAAAAAAGGAGAAAATAAGTATAAGGAATGTATATCGCTTGTCTGTAATCAGATAAGGATTAATACACTTTGTTTTGAAATAAAAAGATAAAACAAATAGATAAGTAGCCATCTTCCCATGAAGGAAGGATGAAATACCAATCAAGTGGGTGTTGATCGTTCAAGAAACCCCAAACTGAAGTCTCTAATGAAAATTGATTCAGTTGATGAGTCTCTAGGAAATTTTCCTAAACTTTCCATCCTTCATATTCATAGGGGGGCTTTAGTCTCAGAACCGGATTGTATAGGAGCCATAACTAAAGACTTTGAAGTCAAAGAGAAAGCGGAAAGTAAGGAACAAAAATTTATCCCCACTCTTACCCATAGGGAGCTCTAGTTAGGAGCCAGGCTATAGTTAAGGGATACTTAAGCTCATTGCTTTTCAGTCCAAGAGAAAGATGCAGATCTTAGGTTCGAGAAGAAGCACATCTTACTAATAGTGAAAACCATATCGATAGCCTTTCTAGCACTTTTTATCACTGTTTCCATCCTACCTTTGAATCATGGCTCATCTATCCATATCCATCATATAATCTTTTTCTCATTCATCATATGCTTCGGCTTCTCAAGAAAGAAAAGATTCATCAAAACCATCCTCCCATGGAGTGCCTCAACACATGGTGGTTTTTTAGGCCCACCAATAATATAGAGTATGTCTATATGTCCCACCCTGACCTCGTCCTACTTAGGTGGGTGTTTCAAGCATTCTAATGTTAAAATGCCTACTGAAACAATATGTTTCATAGACCAACTCATAAGGAAATATGTTTGTCTGTCCTGACCTAGTTTTGCCTCACCTCTGGTCTCACCCTACCTGGTCTCACCCAGCCTAACTTCACCCTTCTCAGTTTCACAAGCCTTCCTAACGTTTTCATGCCTACCCTGATTACACACTATTTGGTAAATAAGAAAGTATGTCGGCAGTAGTAATGGTCCTCAACTTACCTATTTACCTTACCCGAAGCTGTCTCACGAAGCTGTCTTATCATAAAGATTATAATGAATCTGTCTTACCATTAACATATATTTGACTGTTGATCACTAACAACTATCAAAAACAAATTGATAACTATAGTATTTATACGTATAGTAAAAGTAATCATCTTATGGTTATAAGAAAGGTACAATGGGTCCTTCCTTCTCTTATGTTTATGAAGGAAGAAGGGTAAACGCAATGGGTCCTTACCTTAGCTATGAAAAAGGGTAGGTGCTATGGTGAAGGGTAGGTGCTATTAGTCCCTTTGCTTACGAAGCAGGGTAAGCGAAATGGATCCTTATGACCTCAAGTCATTACAATGATAACGATGAATTAGGGTGACCTAATAGCTATTCATAGGAAGGTGCAGTTGGTCCTACTTACCTTAGCTTACGAAGGAGGGTAGGTTTGACCAAGGAAGGTAGGTGGAATTAGTCCTTACCTTCTTACGCTTATGAATGCACTAATGTGGTTAGGTCAGTTGTTCTCCACTTTTGATTGATAGTTTGATGCACTCCCTAAGTCAAGCCTATTTTAGGTGGTTGAATTGGGCAGAGTGCAATTTTTTATTAATACTGGGTTGATACACTTTGGATGGGTAGGCTCTTAAGGGCTCACCTTTGGTGGTATCTCTACTTCTGGTACCTATGTCTCTCCCATTGCTCCTACTATAGTGTCAAAATTTAAAGGAATGCTATCAGCTCTCGATATGCAACTACTGGCATTGGATCTGATGGATATGAAACAACCTGTTCAACTCCTAGGGTTCAATCTTGATTAACCAGCATAACTATATGAAATACGGATATACTCTATAAGTCCTACCATTTAGACCACTTGGCTAAGGTTCTACCCCAAATAATCCTAATTTTTTACCTTAGGTGACAGAAATCTATGATAGGTTGCTAACGAAGCTCACACTTATGAAGAAACAGAGGTGCACATGGATACCTACCACTACTCAATCGAAACAAAGTTATAGTCCATATACCATATATTCTGTATGTAGTTGTATAGGCCTAAAATCATCCATTTTCAATCCCTGCTTCTTCTACTATTCTAGGGCTACTACCTCATCCATTTTCAGACCAAAATGAAAAGCTCGACATTCCCTATCCATATCCATTCATTATAGATCTAGGTCCAGATTCAGTTTTTTGAGCCTAAGAAGCATCATCCACGGTTTCATTCCCAATTGAAGATCCAATTACAGAGGCACAAACAGTCAAGCGAGTAGTACCAAAGCAAGCACCTCGCTTAGGATCCCATTTTGATATCCAGAAGCAATTGACTCCGATTCTTTCTTGAAGAAACTGGTACTGTATTGGTTTCATCCACTAGTACTGCTCCTACCTTTCACTCTTACTAGACTGCTAGATATGCTCCTATTACTGTCATATTTAAACCACTACTTCTCCTCTTTCTTACCTTGTTTATGCTAGTACTACTAGTATATAAGCTACTCGTACTCCTACTACCCTTTTATGCTACTGGCTCTATAAGCTAACTAATCTATTCCCACTAAGCTCCTCACTAACTTAGCTATCAAACTAATAGAACTCAACAAACACCTAGAAGATATATAGAACCTCTTCTTTTCTTGCGACTATACTGGTAGGGCTAAAGGAGAAACTCCCTCATCCAAAACCGGTTATAATTCTCTTGATTCCCTCTCCTTAAGTTGAGATTCCGATACCTCTCCTGGTGGTCGAGAGTTCGGCAAGCTCATCCTCTCCTTTGTCAAGAGTTCGGTAAGCTCACCCTCTCCTTTGTAGAGAGTTCGGCAAGCTCACTCTCACCCTAGAGAAAGCTTCAGAAAATACTCAGAGTAAAGATTCTTTATCTGAATTTCCATTCAGTAGAAGAGCCAAGGAGAGCTTGTCTAATGACTTGCCTTCTTAACCATTGACTTGCTTAACCACCATAGTAGATCTATTACTTTCCTAACCCCTCTTAACCATTGAATTGACCATCTTCACCACCATCCCCTCATAAGCACTAACCATGTTTATAATATGGAATTCAGCCAAACAGTCATGAGGAAGAAACCTTTAGGTCCCCAATCCCCTTCATGAGCATGAATGAGCATGAGGAAGGACCCTAGTAGATCCGTAGGAGTGGTATTGGTTTCATATTGGTAGAAATCACCTCCAGAGCCTTCCCCTATCTTAACCCCTTCTATTGGATGGTTACTGACTCAACCCTTTAATTTCCTTTTTACTTACTTTCTACTTTCTCTTCTACTTGCTTACTGCCTTGCTACTGGCTCTGCTACTAGCACTGGAGAGGATGCTGAAGCTATTCATAGGACTGTATATCGATATCGATCTGCTACTGAAGCTACCAGTTGTGCACCTGGAGGATCTAAATCTGGATATGCTCCTGCCCATGCTACTGTATATGCTTATGATTATTAACTGAGATGCTGGACAAGGTAGTGCTACTGAAACTGCTCTTGCTTGCACTGATGCTTCTAGTAGGTAAAGTAATTCACCTTTTGCTAGCAAATTATTAATATGCAAAAAATCCAATTTACTCAGCAAATAACTCGATATAGCTTAGATTATTTCTAGCTTAGACGCGGATAGGGGTGGTATGCTTATATCATAAGTAAGGTCATATCTCTTCTAAAGGCAGGAATAAAGGCAAGGGGCTAAAGCATAAATGGGAGTAGGACCAAGTGAAGTTGATACGGATCCTGTTATAAAGTTCGTAGTATCCCTTCTAGTTCTAGATAAAGAGAAAGAAGTAGATCCACTAGTATCTTAGCTAGATTGAGTTATTGACCTTTATAGTACACTTGGAAAGAATCTAAGCCTTGTTGCTCCAAGAAACATAAATTAGGTTGTACCCAGGTAAATTGGAGTCGCCCCACTGGTACACTATACCCCCAAAATCCACCAAGCGAAGCGTTCGGTAAGCGGAATTCATTCATATATATATAAAGCGCCAATCAGGGGAGAGCCCAAAGCAGGGAATAGATCATAAGAAGTCATAGTAAGGCAAGGCCGGAAGACTGTACGACGTGCAAAGTCAAGGTAGATGGGAAGTAGGAGGAAGGCGGCTCCAAAGCATAAAGCAGTAGAGGCCAAAGGGAATAGGCCTTGCATAGGCTTCTTTGGCAACAGAGAGATAGGAAGGTGCAGATACAAAACCACTAGATTAATATTGAGTAGCCCGGGTTGAATCAATAGATTAACCAATAGCATAGTCCCGACGATTCTTGGTCATTTGGTATAGATGCTGGATCAAGGTCAACGACTGGAAGGGATGTCGGGTGAGCTACTGGTTCAACTAGTTATGATGAAATGTCAAGGTCAATAATGAGGTTAGCCACCTACGCCTCTGTTGTGTTTTCTATCTATCTTCCCTTAACTCACTAAGCAACAGGAATGACAACCAACTAGGATGCTGGAGGTGCTACTTAAGCTATGGCCATAGCCTCTGTGTCCTTTGCCTCTACTAATGGGTAAACACCTGGATCAATCAGAACTGGCTTTGTATCTACCTCCTAAAGCTAGCAGTTGTTGTAAGGGCTTTTCGGGTCCGAGGGCTTAGGATTTTGATAGCTCTTGTATGTTATGACTGTGGTATGCACTATGGTTATATTCTTCCATAAAGGGCTATGTATCTCGATTAGACAGATCTTTCACAAGCGAGGTCGGTATGCATTGGGAGATTTCTTACTAAGGATAGTCTATGAGGAGATCAATGTATATGTTGTGTAGGATACAATAAATCACATGTAGTAGATTCATAATGCATTTTGGTAGCTTGGTGGAGGCCAAATAAAGGTCCTAGCATTCACCACTAGCCCATTATTAGGAGGTACTGTGTACACATGGTTAGAGGTGAGAGATCAGGTTCATTCTGATAGATCTACATTATAGTGATAATACAAATCACTAATGATAGTCAGATTAGATTATAAGCTGATAGTCTTAGATGTGAATCTTGAGTAGTCTATGGCTCACTACGAGATAGATGTGGGGGCTCTCTTAACTGTGATTATGGCTAGGAATATAACGATTTATAGAGATGGGTTGAGGATGGTGGAGATTGAAGCACAGGTGAGGAGCATCTCATGTGCAAAGTATGGTATAGAGTCAAGTTGTAGGACACGATGCTCTGAGTTAGTGAGACAACTAGCCAGGGGTGAGCAAAACACTAGAGCTATGACTATTGCCTCATTGATGCTACCACCATGTGCATGATGTGGCCTAGAAAGAGAGGTACAATCCTTTGGAGATCCCAACAACTATCGAGAGATTCAAAGCAGCCACCAAGAGAGGGACATGGAGAGTATGGGAAATTTAGACACTTTTATGATGTGTTCTATGCATTATTTTCTCATTGGCATGATTTTGGATTAAGGCTAGCCCGACGCATGTGCGTGAGCAACCATTTTTATCAACACTGAGATGTATACATTGATGAAGTGTTATTATGATACAGCACACTGAAAAAAAGGCACTAACTGTAGACTGGAAATTCCTTTAGGAGAGAAGCAGCATACTTCAAAACACCCAAAATATTGAAGGAAAATAGGAGCATATTCCTTAGAGAAAGAAAGAAGTAAGTAGCTCTAGAAGGCCTGCTTGAGGTTTATTATGAATGAAGTGGAAAATGACACCAGTCGCAGTAGTAGGGAGGGGCTTAGAACCAACCAGAATAAGTTCAAACATCGGTTCCACTCCTCATCTCTCGGTTGGTTGTTTGGGAAATCCTAATCTAGCTCCTCCAACTCCTTCCTCCTCAACAATTCCAATATCGCGATTTCCTCCGCATAGTGATTGATTGATTTGATAGCTCACATCTTCCGAGAGGGGTAGAAGTTGTACCACCAATGGACGATTCCATAGCCACACCCACCAGACAATGAGATAAGGCCACCCCACATAGCTGACTCACCTTCACTATGTGTCACATCCATCCAACAAGGGAATAAGTGACCGGGGGATGAGAAGTAGCTACGGCACCAGAAGGGTCATAGCCACCTGACATAGCCCAATGACGAGCATAGCACCTGCCCACCCTACCTGCCATAGCACCATAGCAGCATATCCCCTCACAAGCCAACATACTCGATAGAAGAGATTGACAGAGGGTTTCCAATAGCCGATCAAAGAAAGCCAGAAAGTAGTCATTGACAGAAAAATAACTTTTCAATAGCCGATCATTAGCCGATCATTGTAAGTCGCTCAGCCAATAGTCGATCCAGGAGGTGATCCCAGGTGATGATCACTCAATGCTGGTACTTTATGCAGCCAATATAGGTGGGTGGTGATGTACTTGATGAATGGTTGTGATTCACTTGCCTCTAAGCCGATGGGGATTATTATACAATGGGCCGGGCTACTCGATTGGGCTCCACTAATACACTGGGGCCTAATCACAAGGGCTATTCAATGGGTCTACTCAATGGGCCTAATCCACAGGGAGTGGAAGAATTCATGGAAGTTCTAATCTACTATAATATGCTAGGCTAATACCCTAATCCAATGGAAATCAATTATGGTGATACTCCAATGGGAATCAATGGGAATAATACTACAGAGGAGGATATCATCTACAGATGCACATACTCATACAAAGACACATAGAGGTACACGTAGAGAGAGGTTGGTTACACTATGAGGTTATATGTTGAGCTACGATGCATGGATGAGGTTACACAATTGAGGTTTCCACGATGAAGGAGGATGAGTATTCATTGATTCTGATGGGAAACAAAAACCCCGCAAGCTTCATTTCATGATTGACAAACCAGCCTGCCTTCCCTTAATGTATCTATCTAGCCCCCTATTGCTGAATTTCTTTCTATATACCTACTCTCCCTAACCTTTCTGGCTTTAGGAATGTATCTCTATAAACCTCCCTGATCTTAATGGCTCTACCTATTCTCTCCTCCCTGAGGTATGTTCTAGTTGGTGGCCTTGGTGGTATTTAGATTCTCATTTCATAATTTTCCATAGCCAAAAAATCATTTGGATAGGTCCGATAAGCCACACACCCCACACCACCAACCACATATGAGAGGTATGTCGTTGCACCCTCCACTTCTATAGCTGATAGGAAGGAGAATAGAAGTACCCATAGGCTTGAAATCAATACATTGAGAATATAAAATAATATAAGATATCACACCTAGACGTGTAACCTTTCCATTTGAACAATGTATCATTTGAGGTTGTTGATCAATGAAACCTCTTGTTTATGGGGTTGGATGACCATAACCCCCTTATTCTTATTGGTGAACATAAAGAAGTGGAGTTTCTTATAGTCCCCTTCCTAGGAAACCTAACTTGCATACCTCTAGCCATAGCAGCTAGACCTACTACACAACCTATTACTATACGATATTGCATCTTCTATATGTGTAACCTTTCCATAGGTATTTGGAACATATAATCCTAGCAGGAGGGCCCTGGCATTAGAACAGGAAACTTTTCTGGTTATCCTCCATGTTATAGGGGGACTACCCACTATGACCCACTATGATAAGAAATATTTATAGAGATATAAGTGTCCCATGGCAGCCTTAATAGACTTATCAAGGGTAATATATGTCTGGATAGAAGAGAAGTCTCCTTTCAAGCCAACATACCTGATGTAGTAGGATGTAATATCCCCCATAAATTGGATGGGTTTGATTCTACATGATATACTCGCATATCTACATCAACCTGAATTAAACATTCATTGGAGCAGGTTGGTTACTTAACAACAAGAAAACATTGATATATGTGATCACATCTCTATGTTTCACTTGTGTTGAGGTGATAGCACCATTCCTAAAGTACCCACTTCAATAAAACCAATCAGATAGGCCAGAGGGAGGGGTAGTCCCCAGAGTGTGAGGTGCACCAATTCCCCTAACAACTTCTCCATTATGACAAGGTGCTAACTGACAAGAGAGTTTCTCCATTCAATGGGACTCCATAGAGCCGTGCCCATTCAATCCATTCCCTACGTGTGAATATATGATGTCGCCATGGATACGATTACCTTAATCTATCTCTATGACTATAGAGTGAATAATAAGTCTTATAGTGATAGTGTCATAAGTGTAAGTTACTACCCTAACATGTTCACTTCCACCTTCCCCCCACTATTCACAATTGGTAGGTGAGACTTATGCACCCATTCCATTGTAAGAATTTTTCATCTATGCAAGTGGATTCACCTCCTTTTATTTGTTTATGCACTACCTCTTTAGCCTCCACCTTTACTTTATCTCTCCTATGGTTGTAATGACCTTAATCACAGTATGGTTGTAACTATGACCTTAATCATAGTGTCTATGGTGAAAAAGTGATAGTGAAAGCCAGGGCGGTTCCCCTTTGACACTTGCCTGAGTCTGTGGTCCATGGCCTCCGGTAGTAAGGCAGCCAGGGCTACCTCTCTACTCGCATATCTACATTGACCTTTTCCATATTTATTCCACAATACTAGAGAAAATAAATAGGCAAGGAACTCCACTGGACTTTGGGTACACAAACTACTAGACGAACTACTTAATTGGGTCATACCATACGAAGGCTAGCAACTGGGAACTGGATGAACTCTAGCGACTAAAACTGGCTCGGGTCACACCATACGAGCTGGAGCTAGAACTGGGTCATCTATCTATAACACTCAAACTGGGGGGATTGAGTCCTAACTAGGTGGGTTTGAATCTATATATCCTGCTACAAATAATTTATATATGGCCCGGTCTCCTACTGCTCTTGCTTTCTTGGGGCTATATCTCCTACAGCTAATGCTTGTCAGGGTGGGGTGTTCGATAAACTTATATATGTATATCCCGCTACTATCACTAGATCTATATCTCTTGCTACTCTTGATGGACTAAAATATTCTTCATACAGTGCTCGATCGTTGACGATCCACCTTTTTGTTTTCCCGGTTCAATCGAATTGGATTGAAAACTAAAGGTTATGCTGGGTGAGGTGGTTATTCTGAAAACGGTGATGGTGAAACCGGGTCAATAGGGTGTGAAAAATGACGCGGGGTTAGGTGCGCATGCTAAAGCTAGCCGTGCATGCTAAATTGTTCAATTTTCTTGCTTAAGAAATTGTGGAGTGAAAGCCTTAATAGTTCAATTTGTAGTTAAGATCTCTGTTGTAGTGACATTGTTTGGACTCAATTAGTGCAATAATGATAGGAATCAATTTGATCTATGCCCAGTTGAGTGTGGTCCCATGGATGGATGGGAAGGGGCCAAAAGAGACAACCACGACGGCAGAGCTGCACAGACAGCTACTCACCCATACAATGATAACTGAGAATTGACAGAAGGAGGTGCCTCTACAGCTAGTAGGATGCGGTGACAGGAAAGGTCTTCTAGTATGGGAATGGACTTGAGCGAATAATAAGAAGGTATAGCCTCCATAATTGCAATAGTCTTAGCGTTAGCCTTCAGTCGACTCGATAGCACTTCTTTTTTCTCCTTCCGGTTGTCCATGCACTTGAGACTGTCGGTACTAGCCGGACTAGTAGTCTCCATCCAATCCATAAGAACTTCTATCCATAAGGTAAGTATACTATATAGCCTCCGTCTTAGCGATAAGTACTCACACTAAATACTTCCATTTGTGGTGCCAATTATTCTCAATAAAAAGAATAAAGTAATATTGAACTACTTTGTCTCTATAGAGAACTATTATTTCTGTCTTATTTTCTATTTTATCACCACTATAGTTGTGATTTATTGAGTAGTTCAACTATAGTTCTAATAGGTCTTCTAATTAGTGCAAATTTGAGTTCAACTAAGTGTAGTAGCTCTTTAGTCCCGTTGCAATAAAGAGAAATTATCTTTATTGAAGCTCAACCCCTTTCTCTTTAGTCTAACTCTATCCGTTCTTAGCTTTAGTTTAGAATGTGAAACAGAAGAAGATGAATAGCTGCACTAAGTAGCCCAGGCGTGTGTACTTTTGATATTGTTATATCTACGCTCATCTCTCTAGGGACCCAGTGCCCCATCTCGGTAAGCAAGGAATGTGTCCCATATGTACAGTTTTGTCGGAACTCCTGTTCCGTGTCTGTAAGCAAGGTAGGGGGCCTAGTCCCATATGAGCAGTGTCGTAGTTCTGTAGGGACACCTAGTCCCGTGTATGTAAGCATGGAAAAAATCTTTTTTTGCGATAAGAGTGGCAGGACCAATTCTTCATTCATTGGCGGTAAGCCCATTTATTCCCCCCTTCCTTCGTAACATGTCATTCTGTCCATTTCCCTTTCAATCCGTCAGCCTATATCAAACAATGGTCGCCATTCCTTTCCTAGTTAGTATGGATCAATCAATCGATGCCCTTCTTGTAAGACTAGCATTATGGCAATGAATTAAAGGCTCTTGGTTCTTTCATCCCATCCTAGTCAGTCAGTGTTAGGTGAGGCTTGTTGGACCTTCAAAGGTAAGACTATTGGATTTGGGTCAAGGTCTCCAGGAAAGCAAGCAAGGGAGAACCAGTTGTAATTAGTTGGGCTAGTTATATAGTTGGTGGGTAGTGTTTTTTGGGGTTCAATGGGGGAGTGATGGGTGCTCTTAGCCAGCCAGATGCTACCAGTAACTAAAAGCAAGTAAAAGCGAGAAAGAAAGATCCCGCTGCTAAACCTAAGAGCAATTGATTCATCCCGGCTATTATAGTGAAACATCGATCTTCAGTAATAAGTAAATAAGTTTATGTGCCCCGATGAGAAAAAATAATGCCCTGTACCACCTAAATAAGTTATAAGGTTTCTATATCCTTCAGTCCTATCTAGGGCCCTACCCCAAACAAAGAGAGCAAGCTCGAGATCAAAAGGATTAATAGTAGCTTCCAACCCCTATAATCGTAATTATATTGTATATGAGCTTCTAGTAGCTACCTTCCTTTGTGATTGTCCATTATGTGTAAAGAGAAATGCAATTAGATTTATATTATTGTCGGCATATATATATATATATTAATGATATTAGCGCACAATATTACTTGGCTTATCCATCCACCTAGCCATATCCATCATCCATTGGACTGATTGGACTAATTCTATCTCTACTGATAGGGAAGATAGCTCTAAAGGAATGAAGAAGTGGGCCTTAAAAATAATTACATACCTTATTCCCAGATCTGAACTCAGGTCCGCAACATTACCAGGTGAAATCGAATTATATCTATGAGTGGTTCAGGGAGTCCCTTATTTATAGAGGCTCCAAACCATACTCAATTGGAAAACCTCCTATACCGCGAAACAATGGAATTTTCCTACCTGGGCTAGATTGAAGGAATGAAAATGCTTACTTACATTGATTCACAATTCGAGGATCATATGCTACAGACAGGTGGCTAGACAATTTATTATAGAACGGAAATCCAAATCCACTATAATGTAATCATTGAATTAGTATTGCTTTCATTACTTGCTTCATTTCTTGCCGTCGGCTCAGGGGGAGCACTGACCTACCTAGTTTGAATGATCTTTGAACGATCTCCAGATTCAAGAGATTTCCCTTGTTCCCAACAGATGAGATTGAGCCATTGGGGCATGCTTGTTTACTTATGAGCATATTGATATTGATTGGAATGATTGCCTACCAGATTCGGCATTGAACAAATTCTAATTGCCCATTTTGGTCTAATAACAACTCGTTTTGATAGGGTTGGATGGAATATCCTATTATTATCATCAGGGCACATCAATTCATTTTCTTATTTAGTCAGAATTCCATTTAATTCACTTTACCTAATGGATTGTCTTTGGAGCCATCCATGTTGGTTACTTAATGAGCATAACTACAGTAGGGCAGTCCATGCAGCTTCATGCTTGGACTAAGATAGTCTCTTAAGGCTACCATTGACTAATCGAGAAGAGATATATACATCAATATATAGAGATACATATGATACTCGCATATCTACATGATACTCGATCCCATGAAATCCATAAACTAAAAAGAAACATATGCCATAGACCCTACAACTATACACCTACTTTGGTTGGACTAGTCCTTAAAACGTCTAGAGTTACTTTGGTTACACTTTACACACTTGGGAACCTATGCATCAGCCCTCATACATCTATCTCAGTCATGCATATAAAAAATAACCTACTTATCCTACTCCTCCTACCTTTGTCTTTCTACAGAGGGAGGGGGTCACGTAGCTCCCATCAGATGCTTATACCTTTCGCCATAGGATCAGGAGGGGTCAATACAGAGCTACATGCATGGTTCAAAAAAAGAACTGTTAGACAAGCCCTCAGCCTATATTATGATGCGTTGTGTCATTTACGAATATATGCTTTATGATTACTATCTTAATTCAATTCATGTCATTCAGGAAGGACCTAAGAGGAGTAGTGTTTCACGAAAGAGAGGAGAGTGTAGCAGGTAGAGCTACCATTATATGCTAAATTCGATTTCATTATTTCCCCTTATCGTTCATCCCTTTCACTTCCAACATTTCGGATCAAGTGCGAGGTCCGGCCGGGTGAAAGGCGTTATAAGGGTTTATTGTCTCCTTGTCATGCAAACTAAGGCAATGGTTTGTGAAAGACTTTGTTTCAAGTAATAGTGATAAGGCAAGCATAATGACATATATAATATTTCATTTAAGAAGGATTGACCTAAACAGAAAAGCCCACTCTTCAAACAATGAGTGATAGAAACTGAGAGCATATCTGTCTCTAAAAGGGTCATATCTTGATCTCAAAAATAGAATTCATTTTGGGTTGGGAATAGATGTCTTGCTAAGCATAAAATCACTTCTTTTCTCAATTATTCGAGAGCATAATTACATATCTAATATCGCGTTGTCAAAGGGAAGGTGAGAATTTACCTGAGATAGCTAGAAGGTAGGTAAATCATAGTGCTCAGGTAGGTATGAAGGCAGGCATGGGGAGCTTTTTGCGTTAGGTTATCATAATCGATCGTACCATAATATTTTCTACAAAGAGATCTCATATTCTATATCTAGTTCCAACTGCGGCAGAAATCATGTATATAATGAGGCAGCACTGCCCAGGCTAGGGAGGAGTTGTGTAAAGTATGATGATACTTGGTCTTTATGCTCTCTTAATGAGTTAGCGGGGCCACCAAAGAGAATATTTCATTTCAATTGATGTTGTCCTGAATAAAATACTTTTCAGGGCTAGGGCTTTACCAAGGGAGTACATCTGGTGATAAAGCGTAATTACATATATAATAGCAGCGAAAAGTTAGTCGAAATGAATCGATTTGAGCTAGATTCTTCATGGATGGAAAGCCATTCAATTAGTAGGCAAGAGGGTCAAGTTGCTTGCTTATAGGTTAGCTTTGGTATAGAGATTCTATCTAATTGGTTTAGACCATTTGATCTAGTACCATTTTTCAGTGTGGAACGCGACGAGACGAGACGTAGTGGATAGTAAGACTGGCATGATAGCTAAAGTAATGGTTTTTTCTCAATTGCTTGAGTGCAGGCTTAGGGTATGACTAGTCCAATGGTAGGCTTATTCCTTAGCTACGAGTTGACAGCACTAAGTTTCATAGACACACACACTTTACAGGTTTGATCAACCCTCCTAATCTATCTGATTACAGGTTTTCAACCCTGCTCCTCCATATACTCCTCACATTATGGGTTTTAAACCCTACAACTGGAAGGAAGGATGATAGGGATTCACAGAGTGAACCACGGGTTGATACCCTCCATCAATACACACTTTATCGGGTTTTCAACCCTCCTCATCTATCCGACTTCAAAGAAGGAAGGAGGGGTGAGCAGCATTGCGAACCTTAGCTGGTAGGAAGGAATTGGTTTTCATTGTGAACCATCATAGTTGGAAGGAAGGAGGTTTTCATAGCAAACCATAGCTCTCATGGTAGGATAGAGTGGTGCCCTCTTATGGTCGGTCTAACCACTTCATCCTATTCAGTCGGTTCCTCACCAACCACTTCATCCTATCGGTTGAACTTCCTCATGGTCTCTATCGGTGGTGGGAACATACCCCCCCATACGACCCTAATGAACCTACTACTTCCTCATAGTGGTCTGCCCCTATGAGCAAGGAATCATGATCAGAGAGAAACTGTAGGAAATTACATTTTGGTTTATTAGAAACGAAACTTTATGATCCCCGATGATATTCATCAAACCCATAAAAATGAGGATGTAACTATGGCAAAATGTGAAATGTAGAGAATTATTTCCCACTCAATTCTTGCCTGATGGTCTTATTCTTGGGATTATTTCAAATCCAGAATGTAGTGACACGTCTAGATGCTAGGATCATGTACGATGTATAGATGCGAATCTCATCTAAGCTCTATTTATCTCTGCCTATCGCCAAAGGTTAGAGAAACACACTAAACCTCAAAGCCTAGGGGAGTATAGTTCTACAGAAAAATAGATTTTGATTTCTCAGATGATGATAATCTAGGCCAAACCATAGGCTCTATTCTATAACCCAAGCTAGATACTTTCTCATTTTTTCATCAGAGCGACCATATATTTAGTTCACATAAGGAAGGCTATATCAGAGAGAAACGATTTGAAGGGGTATTCTTCAAAAGAATCTAGATTTTCTATCTCCAATGAAGGGGAATGGATTCATCGCTTTAAAAATGAGGTTTTGACAAAGTTTAGTAAGGCATAAAGACCATAAGGGTGAGGGTGAGCCAGCTGAACTCTCGACAACAAGCCCGAAGGGTGCGTTAGCATGCTCGACTAAAAATCTGCCATCGAGTCGGCCAAGGTTATGAGGTCGAGGAGAGGTTATGAACCCACTATCTCGACCAAAGAAGGGATGGAGTCAATATGGTGAGGGGGAGGGGCCCTAAAAGCCGCCATCATGCATATGCATGACTCGACCACCACCATCAACTCAAAGAACTAAAGGACCAGTAGGCCTGGTAGGGTGAAGTAATGAAATCTCGACTAAAGGCCGCCATCGACTCACTATTCATATGGTGAGGCTCGGTAGGCATTTATTACTCACCTTCCCTAAAAAGGTGAGGGACTCGACCGAGGTTATAAGATCGAGGCCCGATAGGGACTCACTATTCATATGGTGAGGGAGACTCCGAAAATGAAATAGAGTCAGAAAGAATTATGTTTCAAGAAATAAAGGGTATTTATACGCCGGAAGTGATAACAGTGACTTGTGACGAGAGGAGATAATTACTAGAGACTGAACGAGAGCAGGCTGGCTTATAGGGGCGATGGAAAAGGGTAGAGTCGTTTCCACAGAATAAAAAGGCTCTTCCTGAGTTCTCAATTACTTGCCCAACTAGACGAGATTAGTTGAATGACCAAAGTAGAAGAAGGCTATGCTGGAACGAGAACTTCATCAAAGCAAAGTTGGAGTCGACGAAGGAGCGACTGACCGAACAGAGGCATGAGTCATACCTTAATCTTGTCTGTTAATGATGCACATAGTCGGATATATCACGATATTAGTAAGATGGATGAAAGAACCGCAGAAGGTCCGATAGATGCTGACCGAGAGGCAAGTCTAAGTGGAAATGATGTCGTCCCATTCTCAAGGGAGATAGGTGTTAGAATAGGTGCCTTTACTATGAGATGATACCGATAGCTGCCTAGTTCCTTCCTTTAGTTTAGTGGACTTCTCACACCGAATAAAGACCTGCGAACTGAGATCTTGTTGCTATGATTATGGACTACAGGACCATGCTAAGCTCATTGATCTGACTAACTCATCTATCTTGGTAGAGAACTTCCTTTCTACTCTTTATACGATTGGAGACCTTGTCTTTCCTATTACTCGACATGATCAGATAAAGAAAGTATTATCTCTATATGCATACTTAGAAACAAAACCTATCTTTATTGAAAGGTGACCCGGCAATACTAACCATGCCTAGCGAAAACTTCCTCAATAACAAGTGAGGCTAGTGTCTCCTATTTGAAAAGAAAAAGTATTCTAAGTGCAATTATGACCTAAAAACATCCCGACCCTTGAAGGTCAAAAATTTTCCATAGAGTGCTCTAAAATGGCCATTGAATCAATTTATCTAGTAACTTGCCTAAGCATCTAACTCCCTCTACGCTATCTGCCTTGTCGTGCTTGCTTCCTTTCTTTTGGTTCTTGCCTCACTAAATAAATCCATAAATGGCTCAACAACATATTTCAAATCTGGCTAGTAAAAAGTCCCATCTGGCTGGCCCGGTAGAGGTACATGTTTTCCCAGATTCTCCGTTCCATATGCATATAACAAAACTAGGCCAGCAGCATCCCTTCTAGCAGGTGAACAATGATAAGTAAATGCAGTAGCATAAGTAACAGACCCATACCTCCTCTATGTCCAAGGAAAAGCATAAAAAGGTTGAATGAGGAGCAACACCAATAGTAGATGCAGTAGCAGCATATAAAAATGAAGTAGCAACATTGTCCCCTGATGGACCAGAAGAAATTGAAGCAGGAGCTCTTGATGTACCAGATCGAGATTAATATTATTAGACTCATGAAATAGATTCTACTTCTAGTTTTAATGAGCAATAGAATGGCTTCAGATGCTCAAGCTTCATATTCCGTGTTTCAATCTGGATAGGATCTCGTATGTTGTTTATGTATAGCAATTCAGAGGCTAGCGAATTTTCGATCTGGCCCCCCTCTATTTTACTACTATTTATCTATTCCCACCCAACCCATTGTGGGCCCCCTCATCCAATAAGTGAAACCCAAGAGAAATAAGTGGTAGAATACAACAAGCTCATATCCTCCCCCCTGGTGGGGGCGAGCTATTTAACGTAACCTCGCTTCCACCTTTCGTTAGTGAATTTCCCATATATCAAGGCGTGGTATGGCTGGATAGGATGGCTGGGGTGGTGGTAGGTTAGATGAGCAGGGTTGGTGGTAGGTAAAGACCTTACGAGGTGGGTATCCTATCTATCATCGTAAGTAAAGCTAAGTGTATGAGGTTCCTTTCTAGGTAGTATCTATGTGTTAAGACCACATAGTCTATTTATAACCCATTGTTTACATTGAATGAAATTTCCGACAAGTTTCTACTTTGATTCGCCTACTATTAAGATGAGCCCTATTGTGCTATCCATCTATTTGATTTATACTCATGAGCACTTTTTACTCCAGACAACAAAACAGGAACCCTACAGATTGGATACTCTCCTTAGCTAGGGTAGAGCTAGAGGCTTGCACTATTTGGCTATTCTATTTCTACTATAGTCTAGTATTCTAGTAGAGAGTTAGCTCAAATGGGCTTGCTCTTTCTATCGGTTTCATTACTCCGCTAATTTCTTCATTAGCTCTATTCCCAATCACAACAGGAAAGGAAGCGCTTAGTTCTACTCAAGTGTATTAAGGACATACAAGCAAGTAGTCAACACAAGGGGGTTTCAGTTCATATTTTGGTCGCTTAGAAACAGAGATGATGAATCTATCTAGAAACCTACACACTGGATTTTTTACATAGTAAACCCTCGCAAATGCAGTCGTTTATGCTTATTGGAAGGTACACAGGGGCTTGGAAGAAATTAGATTCTTTAGAGGTAATCATTCTACGTAAGCCAGGTAAAGGTAAGAGATTGACTCAATATTTTTCAGTTCATTTCCTCCATAGGTCCTTCTCGCAACAGGGTAGGAAGATACTAAGGGCAGGCATCTAGGTAACGCGTCTGGCAAGGTAAGGTCAGGCGGGCTCAGGGGATCATTGCTATGATCATTAGGGGCTTTCACATTCCATCAGGGGAAGATTTATACCTGGTAAGCACATACCGTATGTGTGCGCAAGAACGAGATGAACTAAGGCAGATTATACTCATTAACTAACTAAGGTAGATTAGCCTTGCGAGAATAATGCCTGGGACAAGCCAAAATCAAAGACATTACGGTAGTGAGGGGTGTGTCGTGGGGTGCGACGTCGTGATAGAAGTTCTTTTCCATAGATTCATCATCCATATACTGGATCCTATCTATATTAAGGAATGCATAGACAACATTAAGGAAGGCATAGCGACCCGTATCTTTCCAGTCATTTATATAGATTATAAGTTAGATTTTACTGATTCACTATGGACTCAGGATATTACTATTTTAATTCTCGCCTAGGAAAGCACTCACTTAAATAGCATATTGCAAGGTAGAGAATACACATTCAATAAGGGTTACTTCTAGATATAAGCACATCCTAGAGATATCAGCCCATCCTTATTAACTAAGGTAGAGAATCCCGGGGATTGGTTATGATGTGCCCCTCCTTCCTAAATATATATAGATGCATATTGAGATAGAAAGTTCAGGCTTTCTAGGTCACCATACTTTATATATATATATAAATATAGGAAAGGGAGGTCAGCCATTACCTCCTCTATTTTATACTTCTTAGATAATATAAAAATATGATACCTCTAGGTAGTATCTCCTATTGTGAAGGGTTAGTCCTAAAGGTAGGGACCTTCATTCATGGATGCCCTTCTTGCGGACTGGGTACCTTATCCTATTCATATTCCTCCTATCCTATTGGTATTATTAATCAGTTATTCAAGGGGTCTAGGGAGGTATGGGTAAAGGGTAGACTTACTAACATAGTATAATATATATATAGTATAAAGGATAGCCCTAACTGAACTGAGGATAACTTGCAGACTTACTAACATAGTATAATATATATTTAGTATAAAGGATAGACTTAGACTGAGGAGAGCTTAGCGTCAGTACCACCTTACTCTATATAAGTTTACTCCATCCTTGAGACCTTGATATATATTTATATAAATTTATATACTTTATTCCCTAGCATGGGATAGGGTAGCCCCTTCTTAATTACCTATAATTAAGGCTCTATACTTGGAAAATTTAAGTCCTTAGTTCTTCATATGGTTATGCATACTTATTAAGTGCCTATATAAGTGGGAGTTTCTTATAGGTTAGCTAGTGTTACTCTACAAGCCTTAAGGAAAGGAAATGAAGCATTAAGCCGTCTCGACCAATGGGAGAGGAAGAGAAACTTGTCTTGGGGGAGAGGGTTGTGCATCCTTTGGAGCGGACTTAGTAGCGTCATTCTTCTCTAGGATCCAACAATCATCTTCATGGTGGGTGTTGACCTTATGATAATAGCACTACAGCTTGGGCTCAATGTCAGAAGTTGGGGGCTAGGATTTTTGTCTGGGGGAAGAAGGATCACATTGGGATGATTTCTCAGCATCCTCCTTCCAAAGAGCATGACACTCGATAGTTGTGTGAGTGTCAAGCTTATGGTACACACATCACTTTTCCCACTTGGGATAAGTGGGTCGATCATTAGTGTTAACTGTTACATGATAAATTGTCGAGGTTACAACCTTTGAGGTAAGCCAAGCCTCGGACAAGGCGAAGACCCACACGATCCTATTTCTTCTTTTTCATATGACAGAATAGAACTAAAATGAGTTTAAGAGTTATCCTCATAATCCTAATATATATAAGAATCCTACCTAACGCCATGCTTGTGCAGTATAATCTCCAAATTTGTGAAAGTAATAAGAAACTATGCTCATTTTATTAATATACCAAATATAGATAGAATAACAAATAGATTATACAACTCTTCTCCCGCTGGAGCCCTTCTACCTAGCTTCCTTGTGTTGGTCCTCACTCCTAGGCATTTACCCTCCCTCTATTGTTTGGCTTTTGTTGGAAAGGGCCCCTTGTTCTCTGAGCTGTTCCCTCATTGAAATTACTTGATTGGCCACAACTTGACAAGATCACATAGGTAGATGGCAGAAAATAGTTGCTTTTTGGATCCAGGAGGGGCGTAGAAATACACGCTTTCTCTTATTAGAAAAATCATTCTCCGCACTAAGATGAGAATGTATGAATTCTTAGAGATTATGCTAAGTGAATTGATCATTACAAATGGGTGAACGGAAAGCTTTCGGGGTAGCCCCATTACATAAAGGATTGCATATTTTCGACTCCTATTGGTGGGTGGGATTTTATCAACTGAAACAACAAAGAAATCCATTGGCATGTCACCATATCAGCTTGTTTATGGGACAGAGGCAATGTTTCCAACTAGCCTTGGGGTACCAGTGATAAAACTAGTCCAAGAGATTCAGACAGAAGAGGACAATATGGTAAGGAGGATAAATCAGACAATTCATCTCCAACAAACAAGAGAAGTCTACAACAAAGCTCTGAAAGTGCAGGAAAATATAAAGAAGTTTTTTTATAAAAGAACAAAATCTTGTGACTTCAAAATTGGAGATAAAGTTCTAAAGTGGTACTCTAGGAGAGAAGAAAAAGGAAAGCATGGAAAATTTGACAGTTTGTGGCAGGTTCCTTACATCATCCAATCCACCATTGGTCCAAATGCCTTTTTTCTGCAAGAGATAAATGGTATAGATCTATTTGGGGGTCATGTCAATGGCAGAATGCTCAAGCATTACTACTGCTGATTTCCAGTTTACAGTTTAAATTTCCATTGTAAATACCATTGCTATGTTCTTTTTTCAAAGAAAAAGAGAAAATGTTTCAAAAAAGTGAGAAAGAGAGGTTCAGACATGCTCAAAACATGAACCTCCGAAGTGAAAAATATTGGCTCTAACATGATCAAAACCTGAGCCAAAGGAAGTAACGAAGCCGGTTCTAATATGCCCAAAATCTGAACCAGCAGAGAAGAAAGAAGAATCAACTCTAACAAGCCCAAAACTAGAGTTGAAATGAAGAAGAAAGTGGCTTTAACAAGCTCAAAACTTGAGTCACAAAGGAAAGAATTATGCTTCAAATTTTCAAGATATAAAGCCTCCAAAATTTGTTTTCAAGTTTCTACAATTCCAGTTCATGTGCAGCTATATTTATGCCATGGACCCACAACAAACTAGACTGTCTAATCTTGGTTTGACTATTTTTAAATTTCTGTTGTAGAATTTAGAGAAACAAATCTGCTAGATAGTTTAATCCTAGCAAATATTAGATTAGGTAGAGAAACTATGAGGTCAACACTTTAATCTGGTCTCATGGAGGAATAAGGGTAGAATTAGACTAGTTTGTTTTCTGTTTTTAATAATAAAAAATGATGAAGAAGGTCTGCAAATTCAAATGCACCTTGAAGAAAAAATGTTAGGACTGTAGGATGGGTAGGTAGATTATTTGGGAATGTTTTCTGCTGATTAGTATCCATCATGTTTATAACAGCTGAAACAAAGAAGAGAAGATGGTTCAAAGATCAGGCATCTGGCCTACTCCAAAGATTATTTTCTAAATTCTTGACACCTTCAAGAAGATGCCATCCCCATGTGGAGCCACTGTTAGCCACCTATGAATTTTTTGGCAAGGAAACAGGTGGCTAAATTGTTTTTTAGCCTTCAAGAGATACATTTCCTGTGAAAATCTCTCATCCTTGAAGCCTCTGTGTGTTCTTTGCCTTTGAAAAGATCTTCATTTCTCTTTCCATTCAAAAAGCCTCACTGTCTGTGAAAAAAATATGCTCAGAAAAGCCTCCATTTTCCCCTAACACTGTTACCGATGAAATAGGTAACCGCACTGTTACCTACTTTTTTTTGGTAGCATAAAAAGCACCCGATTTTGAAAAGTGGTCATGCAGAATCACCCTTTTTTTTTTAGCACATTTTTGACACTCTAATATTTTTATTTATGAAGTATGAATATTTGTTTTAAAATGTTAGTGATTTTCATGCTAATTTTGAAACGTATTGATGCAACATCAACTTTTTTCTTTTAGAGCGGTGATTTTTATGTTAATTTTGAAACGTATTGATGTAGCATCAACCTTTTTTTTTAGAGTGGTGATTTTCATGCTGGTAATAAAACACAAAACTTAGATAAAAATATATATATAAAAACAATAAAAAAAACCAATAAAAATGTAGAAAAAAAACAAAATTAACTCGTAAAAATAAAAAATTTAAACAAAAATAAATAAATAAAACAAAAAAAAAACAAAAATATTCGAAAATTATATCAAAAGAAATGACAAAATTTGAAAAAAAAACCCATAATTTAAAGAAAAAAAACAAAAATTAACCAAAAAAATAAAAATAAAAAAAGATCAAAAACATTTTTTTCTAAGTTATTAAAAAAAAACCAAATAATTAAAAAAAAAAAATTAAATAGAAAATTTAAAAATAATTTAAATTAAAAAATTAAAATTTAGATAAAAAAATAAAATACAAAAAGAAAAAATTAAATTTAAAAATTTAAATTAAAAAAATAATTATAATAAGAAAAAAAAAATACAAATTTTAAAATTAATAAAAAAACAAATTTAAAAAAAAAAAACAAAATTTAAAATTGAAAAATAAAATTGAAATAAAACAATTAAAATAAAAAAACTATCATTAAAAAACAAAAAAAATGAAAAAAACCACGTGCAAATAATTAAAAAACAAATATCCATAAATTTACTGTTTTGTTTTTAAATGAAACAATTTATAAATTTTAAAAATGAAAAACTAAATAAACTAAAAGATTAAAAAAATCAAATAAAATAAAATAAATTTAATAAATAAATTTTAAATTTTAAAAAATAATTAATCTAAAATATTAAATTTAAAAACAAAATTTAAAAAACAACAAAAAAAATTAAAACAAATTAAATTTAAAATAAAAAATTTGAATTAAAAAAAAATTAATTTTTTTGAATTTAAAAAAGAAAAAATTAAAAAAAAAAATCAAATTAAAAAAAATATATTAAAAATAAAAAATTTAAATTTAAAAAAAAATATTTTTTTGATCGTGGTGGCACCGCCAATCGGCCTCCTGCCCAGGTGGCGGCGGAGGCTGGCCGCTGGGAGGGCGAGGAAGCTGCATGTAGCCCCCCGCTCGCCCAGTGGTCGGCCTCCGCCGCCACTTGGGCAGGAGGCCGATTCCGAGAATTGCCCTGAGGCCGATTCCGGGCGGGAGAGTGATTCCCGGAATCAGCTGTGGGAGGGTGATTCCCGAAATCGGCCTCTTGCGCCGTGGGAGGGCGATCCTAGAATCGACCTCCTGCCCAATGGCCAACCTCCGCCACCACCTGGGCGGGAGGCCGATTGGCAGTGCCACCACGATCAAAAAATTCTTTTTTTTTTTTTTTTTTTAATACTTTTTTTTTTTATTTCTTTTTAAATTCAAAAAATTTAAAATTATTATTTTTTAATTTAATTTTTATATTTGAAATTGAATTTGTTTTATTTTTATTTATTTATTTATTTTTAATTATTTTTTTTGTTTTTAATTATTTTTTTTCTAAATTTTGTTAATAATTTTTATTAATTTTTGTATTTTTTTTTATTTAATTGATTTTTTTTATTTAATTGATTTTTTTTTTATTATTAAATTTTATGTTTAGTTTTTTCATTTTATTTTTTAAAATTTAGTAAATTTTGTATTTTTTTTTTAATTTATTTGAATTTAATATTTTTTTTAATTTTTAATTTTCTTATTATTATTTTTTTAATTATATAATTTTTTTAATTATTTTTAATTTCAATTAAAATTGTGTATTTAAAATTGGATTTTTTTTTTTTTTAATTAAACTTAATATTTTCAAATTAATTTGTTTTATATTTTATTTTTTATTTAATATATATATATATATTTTATTTATTTTTTTCCATTTTTCAATTTTAATTGACTTTTAATGTTTTTTAACTTTTTATTTTAACAATTTTTTTTCTTTATATTTAAAATTTATTTTTTTATTTCAAAATTTATTTGTTTATTCATTTATTTATTAAAATTTAATATATATATTTTTTAATTTAAGTTCGTATATATATATATATATATATATATATAATTTATAATTTAAATTTAATTTATTTTTTAAAATCTATTTGTTTTTTTAATATATATATATATATTTTTAAATTTAATATTTTTATTGTATTTTATTTTTAATTGATTTTTTATTTTTTTTCCTTTTAATTTCAATAGTGTTTTTTTTTTTAATTTTTATTTTAAAGTTTTAAATTTATTAAAATTTAATATATTTCTTTAAATTTGATTTTTTTTTTTAATTTAATAAACATTTTCTTTTTATTTTTTAAATTTAATTTCTATATTTTAGTTTTTATAATTTCTTTTTTTTTAACGTGTTTTTTTTTTTTAATTTAATATTTTTATTTTGTTTTTTTTAATTTCTATATATTTTGAAATTTTAATCTTTAAATTTTTTTATTTTTTATTTTTTATTTTTTCTTAAATTTTAGGTTTTTTTTAATGTTTGAATTAAAATTTTTATTTTTATTTTTTTATTCCTATATATTTTTAAATTTTAAGCTTTCAAATGTTTTTTATTTTTAAATTTATTTTTTCTTTAAATTTTAGGTTTTTTTTAATGTTTGGATTTTAAAAATGTCAAAAATATGACACAATTTTTTTTTTTTTTTATTCCAGCATCAACTGGTTTTGTTTTGAGGGTGTTTTTTCAATCCTTTTTTCAAGAAACAATTTTGTTTTTAGCATAATTTTATAAAATGTTGAAATTTGACCTTCAAAAAAAACCAAGTGCATTCTCGAATACACTTTTTTTTGTTTTTGGGGTGTTTTTTCATATTTTTTGAGTCTTTTTGGGTCAGAGTTCCCGTTTTGAGGTCAGGTTACCTATTTCATCGGTAACAATGTTCCCTCGTATCCCTGTAAAATTTCCCTTTTTTAACCCTTTTTTCCACTTTTCAAAGTTTCCCCTTTCACTCCCAAAATCCCTTCCTAAGTCTTCTAAATCATTCTATCTCCCCTTTTAACCTTACAAATACCCTTTGTTTGGCTTAAAAACCCATTTTTCCCTCTACCGAAAACCTCGGTTTAGCCTCAAAAACTCTGTTTTTAAGCTAAAAAACCCATTTTTTACGTATAACAAGCTAGCCCCCTTTGGCCCAGCCCCTAACCACTTCCCCTTCATGCACCTGAGCACTAAGACCAAGCACTAAGGCATATGGCGCTTATCGCATCGAAAGGTTGGTCGGAACGCTTGTTCCCTTTGCAAAGTGAAAAAGTTCCGATGCGATGATGTCTGTTTTGTCAGCCTTTGGAGCGATATTCGCCGTTGATTTTAATAGATCTAACGGCCAGCGCATGTTTCATTGTGCTCCTTAACATTCCTGTGTAATCCCCCAAGGGAAATCTCCACCGTTGATCTGAAAGCGATCCAACGGCCATCGACCACTATGCTCATCGCCAATTAGAAGTTTTAAAAGGTGCCACCCTCCGATGCCCCGATTAGCCGATCCTCGATTGAATTTGAGCCATCCATCCATTCTGATCTTACCGCCCAGATTTCTTCTTGCTCTGCCCCGCTTCCCCGATTGGTCACCCTCCGATCCAATCGCATCGGTTGATCTGCAGCCGATCCAATGGTCCAGAGCCAATCGCTTCATGAGCCCGTCAAAGATTTGGCCCCTGCCTCCTCCGCTTCCGATTAGATCCTGACCATTCATTCCTTTTGATTCGACGGCCAGGATTCATTCCACGCATTGATATGGCCTATTTGCCTCCACTTCATCTGTAAATCTCCACCATCGATCCCAAGGATCTAATGGCTCATATTACTCCCGATCACTAACCAGCCCCGCCACTATTGTTTCTCCTCTGTAGATCTCAGCCGTCCATCACACTGATCGGATGGTCCACGATGAAACCACCTTCTGCTTGACCCCACCTTACTGACCATGCATGTTCCTCATATCACGCTCCTTCACCATCAGATCTCATGGGCTCAGATCCAATGGCCCACATCAATATCACGTAGTTTTTGTGTCCAATTTTTAACAATTAGAATTTATGCGATATGGGCGGTTTCTGAAAGCCACATTTCAGCTAAGGACCTATATCGCGTCCGAAAAGTGAAAACCGCCTTACCCGACTTTTATTGCACGAAAACAACGATTTTGACAAAAAAACCACTTCCCCAATTCCCGCCTCCGAAAGTCCATTAATAGATCCCGACCTTTGATCTGTACAAATCAACAGCTCACAATGCATCTCGCACCCCATTCATGCTTTTCATCGCACTACCATGAGCATTCCATCAGATCATCTGAGCCACTGATCTCCTCCTGGGATCTAACAGTCCTAATTGAATCACCCTTCACCCATGACCGGGTCCCACCATCTAAAGTCCATTTCATATGTTTTCCATGCATTCCCTGTGTATTTCGTTCAAAGGCCCGAACCTTATGTTTTGCATTAAACATAATTTCTTCTGCCCAACATCAAAATTCGGTGTTATAACATTGAAATTTTGATGTTTTACATTAAAGGTTATATCATTTCTGCCTAATAGCATAAATTTAATGTTTTACATTAAAGTTCATTGCATATCATCCAACCTTCCAAAGTCATCCCTCCAGTCAATCCCCTCCGTTGATCATCGTTAGCCCATCTGATCTAACGGTCCACGTCCATTTCTCCACAAAACCTTCATCAACTGCATTTTTCCACAGTTTTCGTTTGCATCCACCGTTTTTATCTTTGTTGTGCTGCCAGTTCCACGATCCTCCACAACATTCAACCCCCTTCCTACATGGATTTATTAACATTTTTGTTTTTTTTTGAAGGGTACAGGCGGTGGAAACCGCCATTGCTCACGGTCACTGTCTTAGTGACATGGAGCACAAAGAAGGCCATTTCAGAGCCTGAGATTATAGAGAAATGCCTGGGAAGGTGTTTAGAATGAAATATTTCCATTAAATAACCAGCGTTTAAATTTGTAAAACCTCCAGCGCCATTAAAGTTCCATTTTCACAGATAGAGACAGTCATGAAGCGACAAAGAGTATCAGTGGATAATTAAAGAATTATGATGCCCATTATTAAAGGTTTTAAGCCTTAATCCAGTGTTTAAAGGGAAACTGTACCAGATTGAAGACCTTGTGATGATTAAAACAGAAGGCCTAATGAGGCCTAATGCACAGAAAACAATATTATCAGTGTTTCACATCAGCAGAAGTTTCCCTCATGAGAAAGGACGAAGTACCCATACTGTTTTCATTCTATACCATGTTCCTGAGAAGATTTCCACCCTGACAGAAGTCCTAATGCTGCCAGAGAATTTGTTATGCAGTATGGCAGACCTCAAAGTCATTTATCTGCCTTTTTTCTATCCACTAGAGTACTACAGAGTACTATAGTAGAAAGTACATCAAAGAACATACCTGGAGTAAATATCAGCCTATCGAAGACCACTCTTTCATCCAAGGAGTACTGAAAATAAATGCATAGATATTAATACCGAATGGGCCTCGAGCCCTCTTTCGCTACTTCTGTTTTAATGTTTCATTTAGTGTTTCATCTACCTCCTCTGCCTCTCTTTCAGCTATAAGAACTCAATAAAAACTCGTTGTTGGTTGTTGTTGATTATTAATCGGATAACTGTGAATTGTAAGCTGTTTCTCTTGAGATATAGTTCTCTGTGTAAATTTGTAAGATAGGCTGAGGAGGATGTTTTCAGATTGAATATCAAGCTGTTGGACAATGTTGTACATGACTGGTGTTGCTCTTTAATATGACAAGCACATTTCTTTGGATCCTGATTTAAAGCAACGGTGATGTTTTTCTGCCTTTGTCTCTGTTTCCTTTGTAATTCATTACATTTCATTTCTCTGGTAAGCATAAAAAATCTGGCTTAGGATATACCCTTGCATGGTACCCTAATGCTTCTGCTCTCCTTACCTTTGATGTTTTCTACTGATTGTGCTATCTGAGTACTGATTCAAGATAATTTAACCAGTGTAGTAGCGTTACTCACTACTAGCTGATGTATGAATTTATGAATCTGTTCTTAGATGTTCTTGTTGCGTTTAATTGAAAGAATTGGGATAACGGGAGTTTAGAATGCTGATTCTGTCTCACTAGGGTCTTTTTCAATCAATTGAACCTTTCCAAGTTCCCTTAAGTTGGATGCTGAAGCATTGAAAGTTCAAAGCCTTTCTCTGATCTCATGTTTTCACCTTTGTGTTTAAATATTTAATGTTCCCCTTGTTTGTAGAGTTAACCTTTTAGAAGTTTGATCATAGGTTTCTAATGGCATGCCCTGTCCCTAGATCTGATTCTTAAGTGGTCACCTTGGAGGTTTCCTTTTAATTCAACTTCACTCCTCATCATTTCATACCACACTATCATCTTTAAGATCCAATGCTTTAGATGACTAGCCCAATTGAAAGCCTTGAATACTAAATAGCAAGTAAACCCTTTCCTGAATCCATTTCCCAATGGTCTCGAGTGTTCTCTGGAATTATCTCTCCTTTGCCTAAAATCCTCTTTGCTCACCCTTTGTCTGGTATTGAACCTTTCCTTCCAGTTTCCCAACAACCAAACAAACAAACAAAAACAAAACAAACCTTGTGCCATATAACTAGCCTAATACCTTCAAATCAAGCTTCAAAGACATTTAACCTTGCCTTTATAGAAATATCGCTCTCTGGACCCAGGAGGGCTAGATCCTGAGGTCTAAAAGTGGTTTTGATGTTGTCTCGTCTTTTGGTATTGCCAAAATTTCCAAAACATGTAGTCTCCAACACAGAGCTTAAGGAGACAAGGTGCCAAAATAACATTTAATTTCTCAGGGAATAAGGCGTGGTCACAATACTTGTAATTATGAGGCAAGAGGGTCTGAAATACAAAGCACATGGGGCTAAAGGCCAAATATGGATGAATGTACGATATTGGAAGCAATTTTAGATTTTTTTTATATATTTAACAAATTGCTAGAGTTCGAGCTATAACTATAGTTACTTCTAAACCTTGTAAAGTGAAAAAATGGCCAACATTAACAGTTCGACTCATAGTTTGAGTTTTAAATAACATATCAGAGCCTGATAACTTGATGAGTAGATTGAGAATACTGAAATGAATAGGAAAGAGGAAAAAAATTAAAGAGTCATGCATGAATTCAAGTTAAGTTAACTAAAATATCATGTTAAAAATAATTAGTTAAGATTATTTATAAGAAGTCTTGATTGAGAAAGTTGGACATAATTTTATGCTATGGACGGTGGATTTTTCAGTAAACATAGTGTTGAGGAGGTAAATCCCCTCTGCGGACAGAGGCGATCCCTACTAGCCCAGCAGGGGTCTAGCAACAATAAAAAATGTTACGACGCAAGTTCCTAGTTACGAATGAAAAGACTAAAGATAGAAGCCTACCTGGAATCCAATGCTACGATCTGAAGAAGAGAGTGCTCCCGTTCCTCAGCCTCGGAAAATCACGATCCTCCATGATCTCCGTGGATGGATACCTACACATGCAAGAAACAAACAGATACAAGCATAAAATCCAGCATACGTAACTAAATATCAGTCAGAAAGGATACTACTCATATTAACATCATTGAAAACAGAGTGGAACCATAATCGTAATCATTCATTAGATATCAATCGAAAGAGATTACAACCAAAGTTCTGACGTCGTGGTCTCCTTCGGATGGGTCTCCAGTCGTTCACGTCTCGCAAAGCCTGCCAGGGAAAGGGGAAACCTCTCTTGAGTCTCTTGACAATAGTCTCCTTACTTGAGTCGGCCTTAAGGGAAGAAAGAGGGCTCTTACAGCACAAAGGATCTTGGGAATTTGGAGATTCAAAGCTTAGGCACTTCAAGACTAGCTTGCCATGGAATTGAGTAGGCTTTTATAGATGGGGAAGGAGGGAGTTGGGATCCCTATTATTGTGGGATTGGCCCTATCAACAAGGAAGGTTCCATGGGAGGTTGCAAAACCACTTCCCTTCCATAGAACTCCCGTAGCCAAACCTCCCAACTCAAGATAGGCAATGGTTTTTGAGTTTGTTGAAACTCAACTTCCGCCATCTTTATTTAAAAAAACACTCCTTAAATTGGCTGGCGCGACTACTGCTCTGGGACAGAGCGCCAGTTGGCGCGGCCTCTTTGCAGGATTTTCCCCATTGGCGCGAGTGTTGAACTGTCTGCCCGCGCCAATGCAAAAAGGGATGTTTTTCATGATTTTTGCAAGGAGATGTCTTTAGGGCAAATGAAGCTCATGCTTAGAGGAATGCATTGATGATGTTTTCAAGGCATGAAAATGTTCACAGGTCACAAAATGGGTCCTCCATTGTGCGGGACGGGGAATGGTAGGGACGTTGACAAATTACTGTGTAACACATAGATTGTTGAAGATTTGTTGGTGATATTTTGAGAGGAAAAATAATTTATTTTTGAGTTTTAATTCATGGTTATAGTATTAAAATGGATGAAAAATGAATAATTACTGTCAAGCAAGTTGTAGCTTGTAGATTAGGGGTTGTAGCTCCTTCCAATAGGTGTTGGTAAATATTTGGGGTTGTAGCTCCATTTAGTTGTAGTTGATAAATCAGGGAGTTGTAGCTTCTTGTTGGTTGTAGCTAGAGAAATTTATAACAACAAATTGTAACTTTCCTTGTGAAGGAATTAAAAAACAATTTGAAGAATTTGTGTATTTCTTGTGTTACTGATATTATTTATTTTGATGCTCATATGAATTAATAGCTGAAGTTATTTATGGAGTACTAATATAATTGAAAGTGAAATAAATTTTTAAAATTACGACAATAATTATTCACCCCCCCACCCACCCCTCTTAGTGTTATCTTGGTCTTTAACATGAACCACCCTAAAAGATAAGATATTCGCTACCTCAGACCGATCCAAAATTTCGTTAGATGATGTGAGTCTCTCTTAGCTGGAAGGAGGAGAAAATATGGAATTTATATAGTTTTTCCTTAATCTAAATTGATGTGTCTTTACATGGAGCCAACTTGAATTAGTTAATAGGCTAACTTGACTAGGAGGGGGTCGAATTTACATATTGGATCCAAAATTTTAATTTTCAAAAATTCAAATTTCTTCCTTTGAAATTTGGAAATGGGACTTTCACTCAAAATCATTTTATTTTGAATCTAATCATTTAAACATGCTTTAAAAATTCTTAATGAATCAAACATACATTATGAAGACCGAACATAGTTACAAAAATCAACAGATACAACCCTGTTCAACAAGAATGGATTCACAATTCCAAATCTAGATGTTAACCAAATTCTTCTTGATTATTTATTTTAAGATTCAATTGTTAACTAACACTTTAACAAATAAAATTTGAATAATTTGTACACCAATGTTCTAAGAGGTTAATAATAGTTTTAGTGTATAAATGAAATGGTAATATCTAAGGGCAGAAGTTCATATTAAATGAATTCATGAGTTGACATTAATGTTTAATTGAGTAACTTGTGTATATAGTTATGGGATATATAATATTTTTGTATTGAAAAAATAGGTGACACTCTTGTATGTGTTGTGTGATCCTTATAATCATGGCCAATGTGTCTTTAATGACTAAAGAATTGTTATTAGTATACCAATGAAGTATTTATTTCTTTGAATGATTTGGATCTAGCTAAGTGAATGTGGGTTATGATATTATGAGAACTAGCTAGCATAGTTGAATAAAGATTTAAGGTACGAGATTTTGAATGTACTAGTAGACCTTAACTTTGGCCTTCAATGTAAAAGTGGGGATTGCGTGCATAATTTAGTAACATTACTTGAGTGAGGTCAACTCCTCAAGTATGATTTTATTTGTGAGACAAGCATGCTACAATTTATCCCAAATATTGAACCATAAGGAGAAATCTCCATAGTAGAGCTTCAAAATTTATTCCTATCATAAAATTATGACCCTTCAATCCTAGTGATTGAAATAAAACTATAATAGCTCTCTAATTTCTTATTCTAGATCTGGCCCATCTAGGTCTAGTGTTTGAACACAAGTTTGATGCCACTTTCTAACACATCAAACCCACTAATGTCACATGAGGGTTGTGGGGCATAACTAGACCTGACCTCAAAGGTTTATTATGAACATGATGTTGGCATTATGAATAATGTGGTGTCCTTAATGACAACCTATTTGTAGGAGAATGAGTATGTGTTGTCCTTGATGCCAACCTACTTGATAAATATGTCAACATGATGGTAGCAGTATGAGTATACAGGCTAGTTCATATGTGACAAAGAAAAAAATACTAGTCAATGACAGAGGAATGATGAAGGTAAAGCTGGAGGAAGTATATGTAGGTTTTGTGAAAAAAAATTCATACATACGCATGCATGATGAAGAAAATTCATGTATACACAAGTTCTGTGAAGCAAATTTTTGTATTTACGCATGTTTTATGAAGAAAATTCATGTACAATTTATGCACCATGGTATTCTAAATACTAGGGGTCTTTACCATATTATTGGCCCATAGTAATGAGTGCAACAATGAATATTTGATCCCATCAAAAAATACCAGCGAAATTAGTACGGTTTTGACCCATGGTATTGGCTAAGGCCTAAACTATATAAGGTGATGAAGATCAGGGTGTTTTGTGTGCAAGTGATGGATATTTAATGAATAGTTAGATCTGAAGCAAGTGTGCATGTAATGGGATATTAATGAATTTTTTGATCTGAAACTAAGTATGCACCCGAGAATTTGATGATGGATCAGATGCAACAGATCTAAAATGACTATATTGATAGTGGATCAGTTTAATCTGTGATATTTATTTCTAACGCATGTTTTATTGTGTATTTCAAGAGATGGGTTTGTTTTGAAGTTATGATGTCCATTGAATATATAAGTCAATAATTGAATATTTGTATGTGAGTTTGATAACATGAAAGGTGCATGCATACGCGGGTTTGATAGCCTAAAAGGTGCATGCATACTTGGGTTTGATAGCCTAAAAGGCGCATACATATGTGGGTTTCATGGTGGTAAGTCGCGTGTCGATTCTAAAATTTGGACAAATCTGCACGCGGGTTTGATTCCTGAAGACCATGTATACACATGGAAGTGTTTTGTGGAAAGTGGGTATATAAGCTAGCATTTTTCTGACTAATATGTCTTATAAGTATAATCAGTATTGTTGTGTTTATATTGTTTTTCAATGAAGTATTACTTGATGATCTTGGTTTAATAGTGATTATTGAAGTTTAATTGATTGTTTGAAGAGTGATGATGGTGCTAGTTTTATGTGATTGAATATATGTGTTGGTTCTGTGATTATTTTAGAGTGATTCAGTTTCAGGGTTCAATATTTGAGATATGCACGCAGATATGCTTCAAGAAAGTCACATATACACATGGATTTGATAAATTAAAGTAGCATATATATTATGAAATTTGTTGGTCAGGGTTTTTAGTTGGTTTAGTGAGTTCATGCAGTGTGTAGAAAGTCATATAACTGATATGTTATACATCTAATATTCTCCTGATCACACATTATTTGAATTCATGCACAATACAGAATCTCTTCTATCATTGATCATTAATTGTGGAAATAAAAACAATCGCATGCGCACATTAAAACCATAAAAATTCACACATATGAACACAGTAATTTATGGGAAAGCTTAAAGTTGAAAACTCCCAAATATCTGTATATTATATTTCATAGCGATCATGTAACAATAATTATACAAAGCTCCTCACAATCTCTTAGTAAAATCTCCAATTGCTACACACTAATCAGGTCCGATCTAGCAAAACACAAGCTCCAATCTCTGCCACCTGCTAGCCTGCCTCTACTGCGCAATCACTGCTGAAGAATGGATCTGAATGAACTCAAATTGGTCCAGCCTTGCTCACACAATCTTCATTGGCATCTCCAACCACTGTGTGTTGCAAATCATGCAACACTATAGTCACAACTGATAGTCACACTGCTCTTTCACCTACCTCTTCACTGGTCTCCACTGAGATTGTCCATGTACTATAGTTAACTGATGTATTACTTATTTGATTAATGAGTTAATAATTATTGAATTAATTAATAATTAATTCACACTACTCTCAATAGTGTATCAATTAGTTAGACTAGATACAACTATCTCAACTATGTTTAACTCAGTTAAACTGAACACAACTCCACCAACTACCTCAATAGCTCCACCAAACTCTGTCACATGAGTTCTAACTGAAGTCTCCATGCAACAGCTCCACTTGACCCTTAGGAATAGCGTAATTCCTTATTTCAGCTCCTGTGCCACATCTGTGCACTTAACTAAAGTGCTCCAAGAGAATAAGATAATGTTTATAGTCCAAATATTATTAAGAGCTAATAATATTCGGCATATCTATTTTTAGACTAACAATCTAAAAATAGATTCTGCCCAGTATGTCTAAAAATAGAAGTCCATCTATCTTTCCAACTTGACCAACCATCCACAAATAGCATCCTGCAACTCATAAAATAAGATCGACATGTCTAAAAATAGACATAGTCTAAAAATAGACTTGTGCCAAAAATAGCCTGCGGCCCACTTAGTGAAGGTGACTTCTTTCCACTAAGCTCATCATATTGTTGCAATCTCAACACTCCCTCTCAACAATATAGGGATTATCTACCACACCGATCCTCCCCTTTTGGTATTCGAATTTGCTCCTAGTGAGCACCTTCGTCAAGATATCAGCATCCTGATCCTCCGTGGGAATGTATGAAAGTAACATGATCTTCCGCTGCACACAATCTCTAATATGATGATACCGAATGTCAATGTGTTTAGATCTATCATGAAATACTGGATTAACCGAGATTTTTATGCAACTCTGATTATCACAATATGTCACAGTAGGATCTAAGTGTGAACCGAACAACCCGACTAGGATCTTCCTCATCCATATAGCCTCGCATGCAGCCAAACTCGCTGCCATATACTCAGCCTCTGCTGAATTGAGTGCCACGGATCTCTGCTTCCTGCTGTACAAAGAAACTGTTGTTAACCCGATACTGAAAATCCCTCCAGATATGCTCCTTCTGTCCGTTGGGTTCCCTGCCCAATCTGCATCCATGAAGCCACACAACTTCACCTCATCCAACTATCTGTACCATAATCCATATCCCAATGTGCCTCTGAGATATCTCAATACATGCTTGCCTACCTTCCAAAAGATCTTGGTAGGCTTAACTATAGCTTGTGAAAGCTGGTTAACAGTGTAGCATATGTCAGGTCGTGTATTGAATAGATACATAGGAGACCCCACCAATTTTCTTTAAACAGTGGCATCCACTACCTTTGCCGATGTAGCATCCTCTTTCCTCCATCCACCAGGAAGAGGAGTGTTGATAGGCTTGCAGCCATGCATGTTGAACTTCTACAGTATCTCTCAGGCATACTTTCCTTGAGACACAAACAATCCATCACTGCGCTACCAAATTTCCAATCCCAGGAAATAATGAAGGAGGCCCAAGTCCTTCATCTCAAACTCCTTTGCAAGATCAGCCTTGCATGAGTGTATCAACAGTTCATCACCCAT
The DNA here is from genome assembly GCA_034641835.2 of Pinus albicaulis. Lineage (NCBI taxonomy): Eukaryota > Viridiplantae > Streptophyta > Pinopsida > Pinales > Pinaceae > Pinus > Pinus albicaulis. The sequence goes on from CM076578.1 coordinate 949,455,037, forward strand.
AAAAATCAAATCATCTACATAAAGTACAATGATCAACAACTTACCCTCCACCAAAATCTGGTATAGGTTCGGATCCACCTCACTCTTGGAGAATCCAAGTCCAGTGAAATAATTGTCTATCTGTGTGTACCGAGCATGAGGTGCTTGTTTCAACCCATACAACGCTATTTTGAGCCTGCACACATGCGACTCGCTGCTGAAGATCTCGAAACCTTCGGGTTGCTCTATGTACACCTCCTCCTCAATCACTCCATTGAGGAATGCAGTATTCACATCCATCTGATGAATGTGCCACCCCAGCTGCACTGAGAGAGCAAGAATCGTCCGTATGGAAGAATACCTTGTGACAGGTGCAAAGGTTTCCTCATAATCGATCCCCTCAATCTGTGAGAAGCCTCAGGAAAAAAATCTTGCCTTGTACTTCTCCACACTCCCGTCAGCCGCTTGCTTCACTTTGTAGATCCATCTTGAACCTACCACTGATTTCCCTTCCAACCTTGGGACAATCTCCTATGCACTATTTCTGACAATCGAATCATACTCTTCCACCATGGAATCAACCCATGTGGGTTACTCCACAGCTTCCTCGAAAGAGGATGGCTCTATCACGATACACTTGCTCATAAGAGCCATGTATCTAGTATACCAGTCAGGTGACTGTCTCTGTCTGCGCTGTGATGTAGGTGCTCCTACAATATTCTCTGCATCCTAAATCAGTCGCTCAGCTTCTGTAGTGCGCTTCTACCTTTTGATGGTTGGCATTGCATGAGTGGTCTCTTCCACTCCATGAACCTCCTCTTATGGATGATCCACATCTTGAGGCTCATCCTTAGGAACTAATAGCTCCTCATATGCATGCAAGTGTGGCTCCCTCTCAAGCGAACACTTCATGGATTTCTCCTCATGAAATTTGATATCCCGTCGCACAACAGTCTTCCGACTATCTGGAAAATACACACGATAGTTGTGGGGTGTATCAGTGTACCCCACAAATATCCCAACCTCTACACTCGGCTCCAACTTCTTCTTGGCATCCTTCATCACATGAATGTAAATAGGTGAACCAAAAATCCTCAAATGAGAAATATTAGGTTTCTTACCAGAAAACGCCTACTCGGGTGTACTCATGCCAAGTATCCTGTGAGGACAACGATTTTGCACATAAACCGTAGTATTGCATGCCTCAACCCAAAAGTGTATGGGAAGGCCCTGATCATGCAACATCACTCATGCAGCACCCATTCTACTGTAGGTTATGAGGTGCTATGAGCTCTCTTCGAATTCATTTTGCGCTGCAAAAATCCTTGAATTCGCCAGAGATGAATTCACCACCATTGTCACTCCTAAGAGCCTTCACCTGATTCCCCGATTCTTTCTCAACCAGTGCCTTGAACTCACAGAACTTTGGGTATGTCTCGCTCTTCTTCTGCATGAAGAAGATCCAACACTTCTGACAAAAATCATCAACAAGTATCACATAGTACTTGTGCTTTGTTGTCGAAGCTACTGAGAAAGGTCCACACACATCTATGTGAATTCTCTCAAGGTTCATCGCGCAACTATCCTTCTTGTGAAAGGTGGATTTCAAAATTTTTCCCAAAGTACATCCCTTGTACTAATCTGACTGCGCAAGTGTACCTTTGGGAAGCCCGGTAGAAATCTACTACAAAATTTTCAAAGCACCACGGTGAAGATGGCCCAATCTCCTGTGCCATAGTTCACCCTCATCCCAGCTCACTAGTCCTTCTGCCTTGCCTGCCATTGTTGCGCAGCCATCTACCTGCAACTGATAAAGGTTCTTAACTTGAACCCCTATCCTTCGGGTTTCACCAGTTGCCTTACTACACAGGAAAGCCTTTTCCCCGTTAAAGACAACATCATATCCCTTGTCTTCTAACATGGCCACCGAGATCAAATTCTTCTTCAATCCTAGAACATGCATCACTTCCTTCAATACGAAGGGTTTAACAGACTCCCTCTCAAAGGAAATGGTACCGATACCGGTCGCACTATATCTACCATCATCACCCATCTCAATGTGCACTCCAAGATCTTTCTCATCCATATCAGTAAACAAATCTTTGTCTCCATTCATATGAAAAGATGCACCACTGTGAAGAAACCACACTGAACCCATCACACTTGAGACTAAGCATGAGATCAGTGAAAAATCCAGCTCAAACTACGAGGCTAAGGCCTCTCCAACTGTAGATCTAGCAGCCTGCTTATGTTTCTTCTTCTGTGGACAATTAGTGGTGTAATGTTCGTGTTGGTGACAGTGAAAGCACTTCACCTTGGACATGTCCTGCTTCTTGTCTTTCGCACCGGATTGAGAAGCATTCTTCTTGTTCTTCCCCTTCCTTGCTTTGTTAGCCAAAGAAAAATTTTCTTCATCTACATTCTTTGATGAAGATCTGTCCCTGGTACTTCGCCTTATCTCCTCTTGCACAAGATCCGACCGAAGTCGCTCCCATCCTGGAAATTTCTCTCGACCATTGACAGAGTCCTGATAGGAATGCCAACTCTTTGGAAGCCCAAGGAGAGCCAAGCTCACCAAGTCCTCATCATATAAAGTAACCCCCACACTTCCCAGCTCATCCCTGCACTGGACAAACTTCGTGAGGTACTTGGGTATAATGTCGCCTTTCTCCATTTTTATGTTCTTGAGTTTATCCTTGAGCGCCAAATTCCTCTGGTCGCTCTTGCTTTGAAATAAATATGTCAAAGCTTTCCACATCAAGAATGGAGAAGATTTAACATGAAGGCTGGAAACTATGTGATCCTTCACACCTTCCAACATAATCCTTCGACATTTTTTTGTCTTCTTTTGCCATGCGTCAAGTGCGGCAACATCGCTAGAAGCAGGTTTTGGAATTTCTGCATCTACGAAATCCTTCAACTCATTGTCATCCAACACCGTCTCCATCCTGTCCTTCCATGCAATATAATTCAAGCTGCCCTCAAGGGCATACTCCAATCACAATCCATTTAAAGACATCTCAACTTTGACACCAAGAAAACACTGCTGCAAATTCAAATTCCACCAGCACAAAACTCAACTGCTTCAATGTTTTACAATTTCTCCAAAGATCAATGTCACTATGATACCATGTAGAAATTCATATAACTGATATGTTATACATATGATATTCTCCTGATCACACACTATTTGAATTCGTGCACAATACAAAATCTCTTCTACCATTGATCATTAATTGCAGAGATAAAAACAATCGCATGCGCACATTAAAACCATAAACATTCACACATATGAACACAGTAATTTATGGGAAAGCTTAAAGCTAAAAACCCCCAAATATCTCAATATTATATTTCATAGAGATCATGTAACAATCATTATACAAATCTCCTCACAAACTCTCAGTACAATCTCCAATTACTACACACTAATCAGGTCCGATCTAGCAAAACACATGCTCCAATCTCTTCCACCTGCTAGCCTACCTCTAATGCGCAATCACTGCTAAATAATGGCTATGAATGAACTAAAATTGGTCCATAAATGCTCACGTAATCCTCATTGGCATCTCCAACCACTGTGTGTTGCAAATCATGCAACACTATAGTCACAACTGATAGTCACACTGCTCTTTCACCTACCTCTTCACAGGGCTCCACTGAAACTGTCCATGCACTGTAGTTAACTGATGTATTCTTTAGTTGATTAATGAGTTAATACTTATTGAATTAATTAATAATTAATTCACACCACTCTCACTAGTGTATCAATCAGTTAGATTAGATACAACTAGCTCAACTATGTTTAACTCAGTTAAACTGAACACAACTCCACCAACTACCTCAATAACTCCACTTAACCCTCAGGAATAGCGTAATTCCTTCTGTCAGCTCCTGTGCCACATCTGTGCACTTAACTGAAGTGCTCCAAGAGAATAAGATAATTTTTATAGTCCAAATATTATTGAGAGCTAATAATATTCGACATATCTATTTTTAGACTGGCAATCTAAAAATAGATTCTGCCCAGTATGTCTAAAAATAGAAGTCCATATATTTTTCCAACTTGACCAACAATCCACAAATAGTATCCTGCAACTCATAGAATATGATCGAAATATCTAAAAATAGACATATTATAAAAATAGACTTGCACCAAAAATAGCCTACGGGCCCACTTAGTGAAGGAGACTTCTTTCCACTAAGCTCATCATCTTGTTTCAATCTCAACACAGTGTTTGGGTTCAATATTGGTATTCTGGTTACAATGATCTAAACACTTTGTTTGTTTGAGAATAAGTTGATTGATTTGGGTCTCAGTTAGTTTAGTGATTGGTTAATTCAGTTGATTCAGTGATTTATTAATTTGTTATAGTGATCGGTTTAGATATTTTATTTTTGGTACTGGGATTAAATGATGGTAGTGGGTCTAGTATAAAAATTTAATGAAAATCGGCCTACAAGTTATGTTTGTTTAAATTAGGTTGAGCCAGTGTGAAAAATTATGAAATGTGTTCCACGGTGGTTCTGAGGATTAGAGCCTTCAGTGAGGGAGTCGAAGCTTCCTTCCAGTGCTAGCTGGTAAGTTAGATCAGGGTGTAGGAGCTCCCTTGTGATGGGTGCCTATAAACGATATTAGGGGTTGGAGCTCCCTTCCAATGGGTGTTGAATAACAAGATAAGGTTGTAGCCTTCTACAGTTGAGTACCTATACGCTGGTATGAGTTTGCACTAGTACAATATTGTAAGAAGTGTTTCTTTATAATAAAATAGGACAGAGACGAAAACAACGGTGGCTTTCTCCCACATTGGGTTTCCACCTAAATTCCTAGTGTTCATGTGTATTGCTTATGTGTCATGGTTGATTTTTTTCTTGCTTAAGATTATTAATATTTAATTAATGTTTAATGAAGTACTCATACACTAGTTCAAGTCAAAGAGATGATGAATTAACTAAAATGTGTTGGACCAAGTTCCATTGGGGTGCATTTTTTAGTAAATTTTCGTATATAATTTGTCCTATGTGCACTTCGTGGAAAGGTAAAGGGGCTTTGGGGTGCTTCAAAGTCCCTATTTTATATAAATAGGTCATAAGGGTAAATTGTGGGCCAAAAAACATGGTTTCATAGCGTAGTATCTATGCACTAGATGAATATAAATTGATAGATCGAGTATAAGTAAGTATTTAATCATGTAATGTTTTGGATCTAAGTACGTTTATGCATTTGTGATAAATTTTGTAAGTCTGGGTTGGGTAGAAAGGCTCTTGCTAGATGTGTGCACAGAGACCTATCCTAGCTGTGTGCGGACTCCGCTTGCTATGTGCGTATAAGGGTAATTGTAAGGGGAAATTCTGTTTGTATTGAACTATAGAATCTAATGCAAAGATTGGTTTTGGTGAAGCACTTGTGTTATGTGTCTAAACTATCTGTTTATTGTTATTTATTTTAGATCGCTTTACTTCTATTATATCTGTGCAAGTAAATCTGTTTTTATGCATGAATATATGTTGATGATTGAATAAATGAGTAGATCTACTTAAGTTATTGTGCATTGCAAAGATCTGGTTCTGTTATTATATATATGCAATGAAGTTTATCTGTGATCTATCAGTTATATGCATTATCTATATTCGTGACAAGCCGATATGATAATTATTGGTTTATATATGCATGCATATGTTTTTTATCTACAAAACGTTCTATTATAAACTTGTCTAGGGCCACCACAACAATTTCTTCCTCAGGGTGTGGAAAGCTGGTTCCATCACCTCCCCCATACTGCTACGGGTGAGACTTTTATCTGCATAAGCAGGTCATTGGTAAAAGGGCCAGTAGGTGGAGGGTTTGTTGGTTGCATAATAAAAACTAAACCTAGGTCAGGACCCTCAAGCCAACAAATGGTTTCGTTTCTGAGATCAGGATCAATTTGAGGGAAATTTAAAGTTGTGGCACCCTACACAGAATGAGTTACAAGATTAGCTGGATAGAAAGATCCTTGAATTCGCTATCCAAGAGAATCGAAGTTCTAAGATATATGATGTGTTATCACTCATAAAAATGAAGCATCATTTGACAAAGTCCTAGAGGTTCATGTGTCAAAGGTAGGGTCATTGAATTCATTTTTCATTACTTGGTCAAAGAAATTTTTTAATTTAGTCTATCGTAATGTATAAACCCACCCCCATTCAAATCCTCTCATGTTACATCAATCATGATTTTTTGACAGATTTCAATTTCCAAGGTTTCTTTACTAAAAATGTCCTTTAAGCTAAGAAACCACAGTTTCGTAGCGAAACACACTAAGAAAAGTCGCTTTTCGCTACAAAATTGCTGATAGTTTCGTAGTGGAAACAGTCAAATTTACACTAGATACACTACGAAAGCATTGTTTCCTGTCTGCCTAATTAGATTAGTTGTTAGGTGTGAGAATATCATTTGGAAAGAGTAAGTTATATTCCATTTGAGTCATGGAGGAATAAATTCAAAGTACATGGTCAGGTCTAAACATCAGTTTAGGTATGTATGAGTCATCAGTGAGTCATGAGAAGACATCAAAACTTCAAAATATTTCCTAATTCAGTCATTTCTCATTCTTCATTCCTCCTTTGTGGAATATTGAGCTTTGGAGAGCTATTGCATTGAGCCAAAACTCTACCTGGTGTTTTAAAAGTTTTACAAAGATTATTGATCAAGTGAGGCTGAACACTATCAAGTGAGGCTGAACACTATCAAGTGAGGATGTGAAGACATTAAAGAAACCATGGTAGAAAAAAGAAGGAAAAATAAGGCTGGACAATGTTTGAGATATGAACCAACAGATTTGAATATGATCAATGAAGACCCAACAGCTGTGGAATTTTTCAGAAGGACAACTATTGATAGTGAGTCTAAGACTTTAGATGACACACAACACTTACTAAAATTGACCCAGTCATTGAGGAAAGAAGTCAAACATGTCAAAAGGATGAATTTGCAATTATAGTCTACTAACATAAGGTTGAGAAATCAGGTTAAGGACCTCCAAGAGCAGCTTGAATTAATCCATGATGAATTGTAGAACAAAGGTCTAAAAATAACAATGCTTGGAAAGCCAATAGCTCAACCCATCATAAATGAGGAAGAAATGCCTCAAGGATAATAAGGTGAGTTGGTTTAAGGTTTTTAAGGCTAATGGCATGTTAGAAGAAAGGTTTTGGCACTAATGGGGTTTATTTTTCAAATTACACAAAATTTGAAATTTCAGCAATTTTCAGCAGTTTCGTAGCGTGCTTGGGCTTGAAGAACAACAAAATGCTACGAAACTGTCTAGTTTTCGTAGTGAAATTTTTTTAAGGTTTCTGAGAAACAGAAAATGAATTTTGGAAATATGAAAGAGGTTTCTCTTAATCACAGACCCAGATACAAAAAATTCTACCAGTTTCTACAAAGTCATTAGGAGGTGGCAGAAATTGATAAATTAAATTCACTATGAAATTGTTGATACGAAACTTTCCTCTACATGACTGTTTTAGCAGTCAGCTTCGAGTTCCGTTTCTGGCCAAATGAAAAAGTGTTTTGGAAATATGAAAGAAATTTTTCTTCCTCATAGCCCAGCTACAACAACCTCTCTCTATTTCTGCAAATCCATCAGAGTTTGGAAATTATACACTGATATTAGCCTATTTTTTCAGAATTTTCAATAGCCAGAATAGTGAAAAAATTGTAAAATTCGACTTGGAGGAGGTACAACACATCATTCACATGGAATAATGATACATCAGCACTCCAACACACTCAAAAAGTTAATTGGTTGAAGTTCATAAGGGTTATTAAATGGATTTGTTGAGTTATTTAATGAAAGAAGTGTCCTTTTTGGATTCAAACTCTGCAAAATAGAAATATCCCTAGGAAGTCTCTAAGTGAGCTAATCGTATTTGAAATAGGTCTCTAAGGTGGGATTTCTAGGTTATCAAGGTGGAAAATCATTTGTATGAGTCCTAATTATATAAATGACTTAGTTTTAGAGTTAGAAGGGGCTGGGATATGTTATGGCTGACTGCTACTATTGTAAACAGGTTTTGATATTAGTAATACAAAGTGACTTCCTTCTTGACAGACTTGACATTCTCATGGGGTTTTTAATGCTTTCTTGACCTACATATTATGTTTTACTACTTGCAGTAGATTTCATTTATATTACTCATAATTCATAACTCTATGCTATGACTTCCTTTAGTAATGAGATGATTATGTTTTTCTATGTTTTATGAGTGAATTTCCTTTGAACCACTAGCAGCAGATTTCATTGCTATTACTCAGAATTCATAGCTCTATGCTCTAAATTCCTTTAGTAATGAGATGATTGTGTTTACGTATGTTCTATGAGTTAATTTCCTTTTTTTAAGACCCCTATCTACCATAGCTTCCATGTCAAGAAACCTTGCCACTGAACCTACTGATTTGCTGCCTCCATAGCCCAGTAGTAGCAAGCCTTCATATTTTCCACCTACAAATATACAAAAACAAGACACAATTTCATAGATTTAGCCATCTATAATTATCATTAACCAATATAATAGATTACCTATGAGAGAGCCCTCTCAGACTGAATAGGCTAATCTTCAGTTAGAAGTGGTTTGAAATAGTTACTCCAAATTGACCATTGAAACAGCCCAAGAGGACCCAATTTGGTGATAACATTTTGGCGTTGTTGTTGGGGACCGAAGGTGTAAATTTTCCCTAAGAAGAACAAAAAAATTTCAGTTCTAAGGTCTGAGACCAGAAGACATTAGGCACATATTGGCTGTATTTATGCTATGGTGACTCCACACATCAAATAATCAATTGGAAGGTGACTCCACTGCTTTAAGATCAGTAGCTTGATGAGTTTTCAAAATGAGTTCCATTACAATAATAAATGTCAGGTATGCCCCTATGAAACAGACTAATATCCCTAGTTTTCCAAATCCTATGCCAAAAATGGTTAACTAATCTTCCTATATTTAAAGATGAAAATAAATACAATGTTGCTCTTAATTTGGTTAGATTCCATATGCATTTACATAGTCTTAAGGTTTAGTCCCCTGAGGATTGTCTCATGAAGATGTTTATGGCCACTTTAGAGGGAAAATCATGGTCTTGGTATGAAATCCTACCAAATGGCTCATTATATTCTCTTGCTGATTTCCATGTTGCATTTTATGAGATGTATGAAGAGTGTCATCCCTCCTTATTGCTGGTCAAAGACTGTTGTAAACATTGTTTGAGTTTTATTGAATATTTGGAAATTTTTTTATGAATATGATGAGTTCATGGATGAAGAAATTTTAGAGGCCCTTCATGAAAATCCCTTTCATCACCATGAAGAAAGGATAGTCTATTTCTTGGATGAAAATGAAACCTAGCAGGAGTTTATTTATGAAAATCATGTTACATCCTCTAAGTTTGATGAAAATTTGCAGCAGAATTGTCAGTGTTTTGATCATCAGGAGCATGAGAATCATTTCAAACAACAAGATGAAATATTGGAAGATAATTGCTACAATCCTCAGGTAAAGGAACAATTTTATTTTTCATGTCATTCCTTGCATCAACCTACATAAAATAATGATCACACTAATGAGGAAGTGGATGAAAATATTTATTTATCCTTGTCTTCTAATCTGAAATAATTTGAGTGCAAGTCAGAATATAAGATTCAATTTGTGGTTGAAGTTGCTAAGAACATTGAAAAAGACATTGAAGTGTTAGAAGATAAAATTCAATATTATAGTCTTCATGATCAAGATCAGTGTTTTCAAAAGTTTTTAATTCCAGAACACAAAGATAGGGTGCTGCTACCTTTATCTTTTGAGATTGACAAAGAATAATCTGTTTTGAAAATCAGTTTGACAGCACACAACTGAAAACTTGTGTGGCTAAGAAAAGCATAAATGAGTTGTCCAAAGCTACAAAATGTCTTGAGAATCATCCAACAGATTATGTCTTCTATGAACCTATAGCTGACTACATGGAAGAGTTCTACAGTCCAGATTTCCAATTATATTTTCATTACAAGGATAAGATGCATTTTATGTTTCCTTAGTAAATTTAGTGGCATGCTTACTTTTGGTTCAAGTGTAGTCAATAAGTTCAAATGTAAAATCAGATCAATGACTAGCTTCATTTGAAGTTTCATGTTGCTTGAATTAAAAATGGAGATTGCAACTGTTAGGGTAGGTAATAGTGTGTGAATAAGATCAAAGTCGACTGAGCATATTTTCAGTAGGTACATATTTGGTTCTTTAGCAGTAATCATCAAGATTGAGCCTGAGGTGAAGGGCATAAGAGCTTGGCGAATTTTTCATAATTTTCAGAGTTTTTATTTCCAAGAATATGGATAGCACTAGAACTACAGGTTCTTTGATGTACCATAGGGGCACACCATCTCAAGTGGAGCCACTGTTATCAGTCATAAAAATGAAGCATCATTTGAAAAATTCCTAGAGGTTCATGTGTCAAAGGTAGGCTCATAGAATTCATTTTTCATTACTTGGTCAAATAAATTTTTTAATTTAGTCTATCTTAAGGTCTAATCCCATTCTCATTCAAATCCTCTCATGTTACATAAATCATGATTCTCTGACAGATTTCAATTTCCAAGGTTTCTTTATTGAAAATTTCCTTTAAGCCAAGAAACCATAGTTTCGTAGCGAAAAACACTGAGAAAAGTCACTTTTCGTTATAAAAACGCTGATAGTTTCATAGCGAAAACAATCAAATTTACACTAGATACATTACGAAAGCGCAATTTCCTGTTTGTCTTATTAGATTAGTTGTTAGGTGTCAGAATATCGTTGGGAAAGAGTAAGTTAGATGCCATTTGAGTCATGGAGGGACAAAATCAAAGTACATGGTCAGGTCTGAAGTCCTCATCATCATTTTAGGTATGTATGAGTCATCATTAAGTCATGAGAAGACATAAAAACTTCAAATCTTTCCTAATTCAGTCATTTTTCATTATTCATTCCTTATTTGTTGGATATTGAGCATTGGAGAGCTATTGCATTGAGCCAAAACTTTGGCTGGTGTTTTCAAAGGTTTACAAATATTATTGATCAAGTGAGACTGACCACTATCAATTGAGGTTGAGCACTACCAAGCAAGGTTGTGAAGACATTAAAGAAACCATGGAAGAATACGAAGGAAAAATAAGGCTAGAAAATGTTTGAGATATGAACCAACAGATTTGAATTTAACCAATGAAGACCCAAAATCTATGGAAGTCTTCAGAAGGACAGCTGTTGATAGTGAGTCTAAGACTTTAGATGACACACAACACTTGCTAAAATTGACCCAGCCATTGAGAAAGAAGTCAAACATGTCAGAAGGATGGATTTGAAATTGCAGTCTACTAACAGAAAGTTGAGAAATCAAGTTAAGGACCTCCAGGAGCAGCTTGAATTAATCCATGATGAATTTCAGAACAAAGGTCTAAAAATAACAATGTTTGAAGAGCCAATAGCTCAACCCATCATAAATGAGGAAGAAATGCCTCAAGGATCATAAGGTGAGTTGGTTTAAGGTTTTAAAGGTTAATGGCATTTTAGAAGCAAGTTTTTGGCACTTATGAGGTTTATTTTTCAAATTACACATAAATCTAGAATTTCAGCACTTTTCAACAGTTTCGTAGCATTCCTGGGCTTGAAGAATAACAAAACACTACGAAATTATCATGTTTTCATAGCGAATGTTTTTTAAGGTTTCTAAGCAACTGAAAACAAATTTTGGAAATATGAAAAATATTTTTCTTCATAATAGACCCAGATACAAACACCTCTCTCAATTTTTGCAAATTCATTAGGAGGTTGCAAAAATTGATAAATTAAATTCGCTATGAAACTGCTGATACAAAACTTTCCTATACATCACTATTTTAGCAGTCAAATTCAAGTTCAGTTTTTGGCCAAATGAAAAAGTGTTTTGGAAATTGGAAATATTTTTTTATTCATCATAGACCCAGATACAAAAACCTCTCTCCATTTCTGCAAATCCATTAGGGTTTGGAAATTATACACTCATCTTGGAGGCCTATTGTTTTAGAATTTTCACTAGCCAAAATGGTGAAAAAATTGTAAATTCAACATGGAGGATGTCCAACACATCATTCACATGGAATAATTATACATCAACACTCCAGAACACTCAGAAATTTAGTTGGTTGAAGTTGATAAGGGTTATTAAATGGATTTGTTGAGTTATTTAATGAAATAAGAGTCCTTTTTGGATTCAAACTCTGCAAAATAGAAATATCCCTAGGAAGTCTCCAAGTGAGCTAATCCTATTTGAAATAGGTCTCTGATGTGGGATTTCGAGGTTAACAAGGTGGAAAATCATTTGTATGTGTCCTAATTCTATAAAGGACTTAGTTTTAGAGTTAGAACGGGCTGGGATATGTTATGGCTAGCTACTACTATTGTAAATAGGTTTTGATATCAGTAATATAGAGTGGCTTCCTTCTTGACAGACCTGAGATTCTCATGGGGTTTTTAATGCTTTATTGACCTAAATCTTATGTTATAGTACTTGTAGTAGATTTCATTGCTATTACTCAGAATTCATAACTCTATTCTCTGACTTCCTTTAGTAATGAGACGACTGTGTTTTTCTATGTTTTATGAGTGAATTTCCTTTGAACCACTCGCAGTAGATTTCATTTTTATTACTCAGAATTCATAACTCTATGCTACTACTTCCTTTAGTAATGAGATGAATGTGTTTTCCTATGTTCTATGAGTGAATTTCCTTTTCTAAAGACCCCTATCTACCTCAAATTCCATGTGAAGAAGCCTTGCCTTTGAACCTACTGATTTGTTGGCTCCATAGCCCAATGGTAGCAAGCCTTCATATTTTCCACCTGAAAATATACAAAACCAAGACATAATTTCATAGAGTTAGCCATCTATATTTATCATTAACCAATATCATAAATTACCTATGAGAGAGCCCTCTTAGACTGAAGAGGCTAAGCTTCAGTTAGAAGTGGTTTGAAACAATTACTCCAAATTGACCATTGAAGCAGCCCAAGAGGACTCAATTTGGTGATAGAATAATAAAACATGGGTTCAAAAATACGTCTATACAGAATTTCATGAGATATTCCTTTGCTCCTTCGCAACTAAGCTACATGAGTGGTTGTCTTGATTGACTGAATTTAATACCTGCATGAAGAATGATGCAGTCACTCAGTAGATTCCTGAATTAATACAAAAAATAGAAAATAAAAGCAATAATATCACTCACGTGATAGATCATTGGATTGATCATGTCTTGGGAGGATTTGTGATTGAATTTCCCATTAATCATCTTGTGTCATATTCTAAAGCAGAAATAAGATTCTTCAAGGGTCCTATAGATAATTTCCTACGCTCTTTGAAGTTATTCCTAAAGATGTTATTATGTGAATAGGGCTCTCTATGCCAACATATTGCATGAATGTCCTGAAGAGGCCCGAATACACGTAATGGAAGAATATACCACTCAGACCTAGAAGAAGGATTTCTTTACATTCCTCTCAAGGGTAGATCTGATAATGAGGATGAGCCCAAAACTAGTAGCTCTAGTGAATCTACACACTCTACAGAAGAGGAAGTCTCCCGAGAAGAAGTTTCACAAAATTAGAACAATCAGAGAGCCTTGACCATCTTTCAAATCCCATCCACTCCACTTTCACACTCATCTCACAAAGAATCCACACCACCACCACCTCCACCTCCCCCAGGTGCAAATATGGTAACATCTACGAAGCTACCTACTTTCGGAGGTATTGGAAATGAATATACTGAGCAATTTTGGTTTGTGACTGATGTTGTATGAATAGCACAGTAGGTTAATAACAATGATGGTAATAAAGTGTAGTTAGCCACTGCTTTCCAAGATCATGCATTATATTGGTATATCCGATATGTACAAGCAAACCCTAATGCCACTTTGGATGAGTTGAAAGATGCCCTAAAAGGAAAATTCAAGAATCCTAAATCATATGCGCATTTGGTTACATAATTTAAAGAGATTCACCAGGAGATAAATGAATATGTGTGGGAGGCAGATCAGAGGTTGAAGTGCACTATCAGAGATTTTGGATTCACTATCAATGATACCCAACACAAGGAATGGTTTATCGCTATGCTGCTCCCACATCTATGCCAACCCTTGGGTCAACAGAAGATTTCCACACAGGCTGAGGCTGTGGAAATTGTGATGAAGTTAGAAGATACACCAACACCTGTTGTGCTTGGAACTCAACAGTTTTAGAGTCAGTTAGAAGCGATGCATTTGGAGATTCATAATTTGCAAAGATAAGGGCAAGGAGGTGTGCACAGAATTCTAGTGCATAAGATATAAATATGTTGGGCATATTAAGGATAAATTTCATGTCGTCAATTATTATCTGAACGCTAGAGGACCTAGCCCACTGTAGAGCACATCTGGACCTGTATGGTGCATGATCTGTCAGGCTACAGGTTTGCATGAAACATATTTTTGTCCAAGGGTCAGAAAGTATCAACCTGAGCTGAAACAACTATTTTTTAGATTATTTTTATCTCTGGCACATGATGAGAAACACTATCACACTTTTGACATGATGTCAGACAACGGTGAAATATATAGAATTTAGTTCAAACCCACCTCACCGGCATCCCACTCTAATTGTGGTGGAATTCAGAATAGAGGAAGATGAAGACGAGGTGGATCAGCTAGTTGAGGAAGGGGAAATGTTATTTTCTACAACTATGGAGTTTTTTGTCACTACGTGCATGAATATCCAATTCCGGCGTGAAAATCATGCAAGTATTGTAGAAATTTTAACCATTTAGTAGAATATTTCCCTACTTTAAATGCTAAGATGTAGGAGAAAAAGAAACAGACTTCAATACATAATTTTCAGATGGTCAGAGAAGAAAATGGCGAGAAATATCCTAGCATGAATGTGGCCACTAAGAGTGGTGCAACCACTAATGAGGATAAGGGATAAAAGCCTAATACTAACCTTTGGATTCATAAGGCACCTAAGAACAAGGATGGATTTGATTTGCAGCACGCGAAAGAGAGTTTTATTGAAGCACAAAATAGGTTTGCAGAGGGAAGCACATCGACATCAGGTAGAGCAATGAAGGAGGTCAGAGTAGATAATGAAATCAATCCACTTTTACAAGCTTGAATTAAGTTGCTGCATAACAAAAATGTGGTAGAGAAACTTCAGGCCCTGATAGATAACTGCGCAGAAAAGGAACAAATGTTGATATAACAGAAAGTTGTCAAAAAAATTGATAAGAATAAGAAGAGGACGGGGCGAGAGATGCATATGACAATGCAGATCAGTGCTTATGAGATGGATCAGGTTATTCTATATCTAGGTTCCGATGAAAATGTCCTACCTAAGAAAGCTTGGCAGCACATGGGAGAACCCAAGCTAGAATGGTATACATTCTACTACGCATGGCGAATCAACAGAAAATAATTCCATTAGGAAGGTTGTCGCAAGTCGTATTCAATATTAAAGGTGTTAAGGTACTTGCTGATTTCAAAGCTATAAAAATTGTGGATGATGCTAATCCTTATCCTGCACTGTTGGGATTGGACTGGGATATTTATATGGATGGTATCATAAACCTGAAGAAGCGAGGAATGGAGTTTGAAAGCAATGGAACCAGAGTCATCATTCCCCTAGATCGTGTCGAAGGAAATAGATACACAGAACCTATGCACGTTGATGATGATATTGACCATATCTATAAGCTGACTCTACGCTATGAAGATTGAATCAACCTAATGGCTGATAGAAGTACTAATTGGGAAAAGAACAACTCTTTCTTCTCAGATTCTTATGAAGAATTGGATAACTGGCAGCATAGATTACATGAACTATTTGCACTATGCTCCAATCGAATGACCAGATATCTTCAATGCATAACATCATAGGTACGTGAATTACCGTATTATGATGGGTTAACTGATCATATACATATTTTTTTAGGAGAACTGGAAATAACTATCCCATAAGGACAGATTTTCCATGACCTGGATCTCAGATTGTACGCTACTGTAGCACGATGGTGCAAGACTTAGAAAGAAAACATGGGCAACTGGGAGGAATTTTCACAAATGATGAGATTACACTTTGAATGTCCAACTATCAAAATGGTATAATTCTACTCTAGAAGTTATAATCTGCGCAGACATTTGACTAAATGGATTGAGGTATGGGGTGTAGAATCGAGACCTGAGTGGGTCCATATGTTCATTCATACATTGGGGAAGGTACCTACTGATTGGTATCTGGAGACAGAGCTACATCGTGGTAATAGTGAATGGTCTACGTTGATGGAGAGTTTCATTCTAACATTCAAATTTGAGAGTGGGTTTGTTAATATTGGTAAATAATTTCATAAAATTCAAGAATTTACCTTTAACACAAAAAATCCAATGGTATAACGTGCTTCACTAGCATGGGATGCACAGATGAAGGATATTGTGAATTGCAAAAATATGACAGTTGAAGAAAATGATGAAGATCTAAGGAATATCATAATTCTGGAATCTAAGGGACAATGTGCAGTTGTTGGGCCCTCGATAACTTCACTAGATGTCATAAAGCCTCTAAATATTCGGTAGGTGAATATCAGATCTGAAGAACAACCTAAGTTTGAAAATATTAGAGACTATTGGGATGATGACACAATAGGAAATATTGTTAAACTATTGACACAATATCAAGACTTATTCTCCACAAAGCTCTCAGAGTTGAAAGGAATAATTGGAGAGCTTGGATTCATAAACATCACTATGAAAACTGATCCACATCTACTGAAGCAGTGACCGTACAAATTGAATCCACAATATAAGAAGAAGGTAAAGGAAGAGTTGGATAAGATGGTTGTTGTAGGCATCATCGAGCCAGTAAAAGAATATGATTGGGTGAGTCCCATGGTAGTGCAAGACAAGACGAAAAAAGGATAAATAAGGATTTTTTTACACATGTGAAAGTTGAATGATGCATGTGTGCATGATCCATTCCCAACTCCATTCTCTGATAAGATCCTGGACAATGTCAAAGGGAAAGAAGCTTATTCATTCACATATGGTTTCTTAGAGTATCATCAAATCATGATTGCACCAAAAGATCGCAGTAAGAATACCTTCACAACATAATGGGGATATTTATATTATATAGTCATGTGCTTTGGCTTGAATAATGTGCCTTCCATATTCTCACGTCTAGTAGTAGCTACATTCAATAAGTTTATCCATAGGATTCTGGAAGTATACTTCGATGACTAGACTATTTTCTGGCTATTGAAAAAGCATGTCTAAAATCTTGGCTTAATGCTCAATACCTGTAGAGAGTATCATATCTCACTGAACTTGAAGAAATGTATATTTTGTGTGCCATTCGAGATACTGTTGGGAAACTTTTTCTACCAGTAAGGGTTGATGTTATATCCCGCGAAGATCATAGTAATTGTTAATCTAGAGATACTTGTGAATGTTAAACAACTGCACCCAATATTGGGGCACAATGGGTATTATCAAAAGTTCATTCATGGTTATGCACTGATAAATGTGCCCATGGAGAGGCTACTCAAGAAGGATGTGAAATTCTGCTGGGATGAGGAATTTCATAAGAGTTTTGAATTGTTTAAGGAAAATATGGTCATTGCACCCATACTGATCTTTCCAAATTGGTCTAAGGTGTTTCATGTGCATGTTGATGCCTCATGTATCACACTCAGAGCTATTTTAGCACAACGAGGAGCTAGAGAGATTGATCACCCTATTGCCTATGCTAGTCAGAAGCTCTCAAGTGTAGAAAGGAATTATTCAACCATAGAAAGAGGAGGATTAGCAATGGTGTATGCACTGCAGAACTTCTGCCACTACCTATTAGGGGGACATTTCAGGATGTTTATTTATCACTCTGCCTTAAAGTACCTGGTCAATAATCCTATGATGGGGGGGGGGGGATATCTGAAAATGGTTGTTACTATTCCAGGATTATGACTTTGACATCATTGTGAAACTAGAAATACTAAATTTTGGGCCAGACCATCTGTCATGCATTGAGACTGGTGAGGAACCTATGAACTTGGAGGCTGGATTACCAAATGCACAATTGTTTGCAATCAAGGTATTTGATGACTATTTCCTGGATATTATTTAGTTCCTAACTACTTTACAATATGGGTGCAGACGAAGTTTTGCAAAGATACGTTTTGGAGTATGAAAGGCATGCAATATTATATGAAGCTCATGGAGGGGTTTCTAGTGGTCACTATGTAGGGAAGGAAACCATATAGAATATTTTTCAAGCTGGGTTATGGTGGCCCATGTTTCAAAATGATTCCTATGCGCATTTTCACGCATGTGATGTCTACCAGAGGACCGAGAAGCCATCATGCAGAGACGAGATGACCCTGCATCCACAAGTGGCACTGCAAGAATTTGGGAAATGGGCCATAGAATTTTTCAGAACTATTAACCCTCCAGGAAAGAAGAGCGGTGCATGTTACATAATCATTGCGACGAACTATGCAACCAGATGGGTTGAAGCTAAGCTCGTGAAGGATTGTACTCTAGATACATCTGCGCAATTCATCTTTGATAATATTGTGACTCACTTTGGATGTCCTAATATTCTAATAAGTGATCAAGGTACGCATTTTGTAAATGAGACTATTGAATCATTTACAGAAGAATTCCAGATTCAACATCATAATATAACTCCATATCACTCACAGGAGAATGGTGCGGTGGAATATTTCAAAAAGATATTGGAAACTTCACTTACAAAGGTTTGTAATTCTAACCAGAAATATTAGGATGAGTATGTACCTAAAATCCATTGGGAATATCAAACCACATGTAAAAATTTTACTAGAAGGACACCGTTCAGGATGGTATATGGGCTAGAAGCTATGTTGCTGATGGAGTACATTGTTCCCATCTTGCGCATCACAACATTCACAAATATGGAAAAAGCATATGTTATGAAGGAATGCTTGTCACAGTTGGTCACACTTGAAGAAGACTACTTTATTGCAAATTTCCATCAGTAAGTTCAAAAGGTGTGTGAAAAGGAATGGCATGATAGGCACATTAGTAAAAAGGTGTTCAAGGAAGATGATTTGGTCTTTTTATATTACAGCAGGTTGGTACACCACCCTAGGAAGCTCAAGATGCATTGGTTAGGGAAATATATTGTTAAATATATCATGAATGGAGGTGTAGTATGCCTAGCCACACTGAGTAGAGAATATCTTCTCGGGCATTTTAATTGAAGCCGATTGAAGCCATATAAGGATGACCCTCTCCCTGCAAGCACCAAATGACTATATGGCCGAAGTATTGGATATGTGCAGAAGGGATGGAAGATGCACAGATAGGTGTGATTCATGCATGGAAGTTGCATGAGGAGGTTTACTGGGTCACAGATGTGCTAAAATGTAGCCTTTAGAACAATAAATCTAGAAAAGACAGTTTTATTATCGTTTAAGGGAGTGTCTAGGTTGCATTTAATGAGGGGATTTTGCTAGATTTTGCACCATTTTTTCATTTATGGAGACACATTAATGCATAAGGTACCATTGAGGATGTGCCAAAACTATAAATATGACCTATGGGGTCGCAATAGTTCCCTTTTATTTCTATGTGAATTGTCTGCCTTGAGCTCTCTGATTTCTACATTTTATTCATTGTATATGTCTAGTCTAGATCTGGGATTTGAAGAGTTGCACCATAGGGGTCTTGGTTATTTTATCTAAAAATGGTAGCTATGTGCCTAGAAGAAGATCCTTCTATGCCAGTCGCTGAGACACTTGCGCCTACAAAGACTAAGAAGGGTCAGACGCTAGGGACCCGTAAGTCCCCTGGGGAGAAGACTCTGTTAGGTCCTTATATTACTAGTATAGTCCCTTATTATTGTTAGTGTAACCCCCTTATTGTTATTGTTTTACCCATGTAACCTCCATATTGTTATTATTGTGCCCTTACATTATTATTGTTAGGTCGTCTAGGATCGCATTGTGGCCCACTAGGATTACATTGTGGCCCCATGGACTCCTATATATAGAGAGGAGGTTTTTTCATTTGTATCATCCAAGAATTGTTCATTCATGTAACGTATTGGAGGTTTCCCCCTTGAAGTGGCTTATTTATAAGGCATTTATATCTCTTTTCTTCTCTTTTTGGAGTTGGTTTCACAACATTGTGTATCAGAGCTTTGGATTCTAGGGTTTCGCTGCCCCAAACAGCTCATCATGGAATTTTCACTATAATTTATTTTATACGAAGGTGTAGAAGCTAAAATCTTTCAAGTGCGAAGTTGAAATCCTAAGGAACATCCTCACAACATTTCAGAGCTTGGTTCGCAATAGTTTTGGAGATATGATCTGTGGAAGTTAGGTCTATTTGCAGGCTCTTGAATTTAACCTAAACAAGTCATCGTGGAATTTTCACTATAACATTTTTCCTACAAAGGTTCGGACGCTAAAATGTTTAGGGAGAGAAGAAACAATCCTGAGGAAGATCTTAGAAAAAATTTAGATCTTGGTTCACAATATTTTCGGAGATAGGGTCTATGGAAGTTGGGTCATTTGTAGGCTCCCGAATTTCATCTCAAAAAGGTGACCGTGGGAAAATATTCATAACTCTCTCTTTGAGCATCGGATTGGAATTATGTAAAAATTGGCCGTAAGTACACATACCGTAGTTGTTGCTATATCAATTTCAAAGCCGAAGGAGGAAACAATGACATGTGGTAGGTCATACAAGTTCGCTCTACTGAACCAATCCATAATTAGGTCATTGTAGGAGATTGGGTATCACGTTGCCTTCAAGAATCCAAATCAAGTCAGACCTGTGGCATTCGAAAGGATATTCAGAGGGAGAATTTAGGGAAAAATTTCACATATTGAAGATCTGAAATCACAGAGATAATTCAGTTTCAATATCAAGCTCCTCAAAATCAAGAAAAAAGTGTTTATTTTTTTTCAAATTTCATAAGTCTTGTTTGAAAAAACAGTTCTAGGTGATTCCAAAGTTCTATTGAGCATAGATATTAGTATTGGGTCCTAAAATGCCTCCTAAAAAGAATTAAACACCCATTAAGCCTTCATAAGGCTCTACTATGACTCATGAAGACGAAGAAATGAAACATGAGATATCAAAATTCCATGAGTAAGTGCACCAAATTTTTCTATCGCAAAGAGAAACAAAAAATGAAATGGAAGTTTTGAAGAAAGGCATGGAAACTAAGATGGATGTTTTGAAGAAAGGCGTGGAAGCTAAGATGAATGGTTTGGAATCTAGGATGGATGGCATGGAAGTTGGCATGGAGACTAAGATGGATGACATGGAAGCTAAGATCGATGAAAAAATGGAAAAAATGAAGAATGATCTAAAAGTGGACATCGAAGGTTTAGAAAAGTTGATACAAGAATTGTTTCCTAATGGCAAAAAGATAGTAGAGGAAACTCATGATGAGAAAAAGATAAATGTTAATCATGATTTCATAAACTCTAATTTTGTATTAAGAACCACCATATTCCAAAGATGGATATGAGGAAGTTTGATGGCAAGGATCCCATAACATGGATACTACAGATGGAGCAATATTTTGATCTCAATAATGTGAAAAACACACAAAAGGTATGCATTGCAACTTTACATTTAGAACAAAATACATTTGTATGGTATCAATGGATTTTCTCCCATAAAAAAATTGTCACTTGGTCAATTTTTACGGAGGAAATGATAGCACATTATGAGGATACAAAGAGCAACACCTTCTTTAGCCAATTGATCAATCTCAAACAAAAGGGTTTAGTGGCGGAGCACATCGAGGACTTCCAAAAATTGAATATAAGGGTAACTGATATTTCAGAGGAACACAGGATTGATGTCTTCTTAGGGACTTTATAGGATAACATCCAACATGAAGTTCACATTTGGGAACCTGATTAATTAGAGAAGGAATTCAGGTTGGCAAGAAAAATTTAATGTAAAATTATGGCAACAAGGAAGCCTACCACTCACATCTATAAAGATGGAAATTTCGCTACTCCTAAACTTCCAAAACCTACAAGGTTGAAACTAGAACAATTGGAAGAAAAAAGAGCAAAAAGGCTTTGCTACAGTTGTGATAGAAAATACACTAAATGTCATAAGTGTGCTGAGAAGAAATTATTTTACATAGATTGTGAGAGGAGGAAGAAAATGAACAAGAAACTTCAAAAGAAGAGGATATACACCAGGAAGCAACCCTAGAAGAATAAGAAATGAATCTGACCATATCATGTAATGAATTGGCAGGAATTACCACTCCTCAAACTCTCAACATAGAAGGACATATCAAGAAGAAAAAGATAATAGTGTTGATTGATTCGGGTAGTACCCATAATTTTATTCATTGTAAGGTAGCCAAGGAATTGAATTGTTTCCTATACCCAGCACCATAATGTCAAGTGATGGTTGCAAATGGAGGAACTATAAATTTCTCTAGAAAATGCCATAATATCAAGCTATCCATGGGGGAATATGTATTTAAAAGTCCAATTCTTTCCATCCCAATGGGAGGTGCTGATGTCGTACTAGGAGTACAATGGTTACAATCTTTGGGGATGGTAGCTTTTAATTTTTAGGAACTTTTCTTGAATTTTTTTTCGGAAGGAAAGGAAATTGAATTATAGGGTATCACAGGGAATGCATGAAAGATAATAAGCTCTAATTTCATGACAAAGATTCTGAAGAAATAACAACGAGATGTAATTGCACAATTATGCTCACTAGAAGTTCCAACATCAAAATCATTTATTTCTCCAGATCTCCAAAGAGCCTTGGACAATCATTCCAAGGTGTTTGATACTCCCAAATGACTCCCACCTATTCGTGATCATGATCATGCTATTCCTTTGATTCTAGGAAGTGTTCCTCCAAACATCTAGCCTTACAGATATCCTTATGTCCAAAAGAGTGAATTTAAACATATGATTGCAAAAATGTTAGAGGCTGGTATAATTCAACCTAGCCAAAGTTCTTTCTCTGCTCTAGTAGTATTGGTGCACAAGAAGGATGGATCATGGCACATGTGTCTGGATTATAGGGAGCTCAATAAGCTCACTATTAAAGATAAATTTCCCATTCCTATGTTTGATGAATTATTGGATGAATTACATTGATAAATGTATTTTACCAAGTTGGATCTTCGTTCAGGATATCATCAAATTAGAATGAAGACTGAAGATATTCCGAAAACAGCATTTCGAACTCATGAGGGTAATTATGAATTTTTGGTCATGCCTTTTGTCCATACCAATGCACCTTCTACATTTCAAGGGTTGATGAATTCCATTTTCAAACCATTATAAAGTTTGTGTTAGTATTTTTTGATGATATACTAATTTACAGCAGGTCTTGGAAGGATCATGTTCAACATGTTGACAGGGTGCTCAAACTATTGGAGGAGAAACAATTATATGAAAAACATCCAAATTTTTCTTTGGAGTACAAGAGGTGGAATATCTGGGTCATATTGTATCTCACGAGGGTGTTAAGGTAGACCCTAACAAAATTAAAGCCATTAAGGAATGGAAAGTCCCCACAACAATAAAGCAGTTGCGCAAATTTCTCTGGTTAATAGGGTATTATCGCAAGTTTTTTAAGAATTATGGGAGAATAGAAGCACCTCTAACAACATTATTGAAGAAAGATGCATTTTCATGGACTCCTGAAGAAACTAAGGCGTTTGAACATCTTAAAGAGGCAATGTGCCTAGCACCAGTCTTAGCTACACCAAACTTCACAAAAACCTTTATTGTGGAATGTGATGCCTTAGGAAATGGAATTGGTGCTATTTTAATGCAAGAATGAAGATTAATTTCTTTTTAAAGTTGTTCAATCGAAGGAAAGTATTTACAAAAGGCAATTTATGAGAAGGAAATGTTGGCAATACTACATGCACTAAAGAAATGGAGACCTTACCTAATGGGAAGACACTTAAAGGTAAAAATTGATCATGATAGTCTTAAACAATTTTTGGAACAAATACTATATTTAGAAGAGAAGAAAAAGTGGGTCACAAAGATGTTGGGTTATGTCTTTGAAATCATATACAAAAAAGGGAAGCTAAATGTTGTTGCAGATGCACTCTCAAGAAAGGATGAAGACGTGGAAGCATTGCTTTGTGCCATTTCTATTATCCAACTAGATTGGATAATTGAAGTAAGGGATGAATGGAAGAAGGACGAATAAGTTTGGACACTCATTCAAAAGTTGCAAAAAGATACTAGTACATATGATACATTTAGATGATTCCTTATGGTACAAAGATCGCTTATATATCTACAAGAATTCCCAACTAAAAAAAAAGATTATTTTGGAATTGCACACTTCTCCTTTAGGAGGACACTCAGGATTTTTAAAAACTTACCACAAGGTGAAGAAAGAATTTTTTTGGGATGACCTTAAATCTAATATTCAAAAGTTTGTGGTGGAATGTTTGGTTTTCTAGAAAAATAAAGTTGAGACAATTAAGACCCTGGGTCTTATAAAACCTTTATCCATTCCAAGTCAACGTTGGGAGGAGATTTCAATGGATTTTATCAGAGGTTTACCTAAGTTTTAAGGAAGGAGTGTCATCATGGTGGTAGTTGATAGACTTGCCAATTATGCACACTTTTTTGCAGTATCTCATCCATTTAAAGCAAGTATAGTTGCTACTACATTTATGGAAATAATTCAAAAGCTACATGGAAACCCGAAGATTATTGTAATTGACAGAGATCCCATTTTTACAGGAAATTTTTGGACAGAATTATTTTCTTGTTTGGGCACTCAACTAGCTCATAGCTCATCTTATCATCCTTAATCCGATGGTTAAACATAGATAGTGAATAAATGTTTGGAAGGCTATCTTC
Source organism: Pinus albicaulis (assembly GCA_034641835.2). Lineage (NCBI taxonomy): Eukaryota > Viridiplantae > Streptophyta > Pinopsida > Pinales > Pinaceae > Pinus > Pinus albicaulis. Next base: position 949,479,946 of record CM076578.1, read on the forward strand.
GTTGTTTTGTATTTGATAAGCAAGCAAAATGGGTCAAGTTGTTACCTCTCGCTAAATGGTGGTATAACACTTCCTTCCATAATGCAGAAAAAATGACCCCATTTATGGCACTTTATGGATATAATCCACCATCCATCACATCTTGTTTAAGGGAAAATTATAGGGTTCAACCAGTGGAGGAACACATTGAGCATCAACAAGAAGTTCTCCAACTCTTAAAGGATAACCTAAATTTTGCACAAAATCGAATGAAACAGCAGGAAGATCAACATCATTGTGAGAGAAGTTTTGATGTGGGAGACTAGGTACTTTTACGGCTACAACCATACAAAAAAATGTCCCTCAAGCAAGCTAAGAAGGATAATAAATTATTGCCAAAGTACTATGGTCCTTACAAGGTGTTGCAAAAGATTGGTACTATGGCATACAAATTGGAGCTTCATACATCTTCATGAGTGCATCCAGTTTTCCATGTTCCATACTTAAAAAAGGTTCTAGGGGACAAAATTCTAGTTCAAAAAATATTTCCAGAACTTGATGAGGAAGGAAAAACCATATTGGAACCTGAAGCAGTCATGGAAATAAGAACTCGACAGCTACGAAATCGATCAATGTCAGAGTATCTCATCAAATGGAAGAACTTACCCACTGAAGATTCTACATGGGAGGATGAGAATTTTATACAAAAGCACCCGGAGCTACTCAAGCATTAAGGACAACAATTTTTTTAAGGAGAAGAGCATGTTAGGTCCTTATATTACTATTATAGTCACTTATTGTTGTTAGTGTAACCCCTTATTGTTATTTTTGTACCCCTGTAACCCCCATATTGTTATTATTGTGCCCTTACATTATTATTGTTTGGTCAGCTAGGATTACATTGTGGCCCCATGGACTCCTATATATAGAGAGGAGGTTTTGTCATTTGTATCATCCAATAATTGTTCATTCATGTAATGTATTGGATATTTCCCTCTCGAAGTGGCTTATTTCTAAGGCATTGATATCTCTTTTCTTCTCTTTTTGGATATGGTTTCACAACAGAATCTGAAGTCGCGCTCCACTGCATTTGAGCGCCAGAAGAGACCCATGGAAGATCTCCCTAAGACCATCATGGAGGAGGAGTAGGATGTGTTCAAAGCGGCCCCATTTTCATGGTTGTTGAACTATGTCACACCATGCAAGGCTTCTGTTAAGGTCCCTAAGGATATTGACAAAGCACAGTCCTATATTAACATACGCCTAATTCCAGATAATGTACTGCTTTAAGGAAACATGTTCACTAAAGTTCCGCTGCTAAGGATAGAGGATTGGGACCTCACACATGTTGATAAGTTTCCTGAGTGCTATCTAGATCACGTGCCATATGATGGGGGCCTTGTGCGCATGGAGCCGCAACGATGAGTGTTGCGTCTACATAAGGCATGACTTCTAAAAATATTTTGGGTCCAAAATTTTGGGCGTAGCCTCATAAATGATATCTGTGTGCACTAATTTCTCATGATCGTGCATGATGAAGCTCTATGGCTAGGTGAGTGCATAGCCATTTATGTCGCACTGATCCATTGGATCACCGCCCTGCTTGACCAAGGTGAAAATCCCATGGTTGACTTCGGAGGAAAGGCACAAGAAAAGAAGGTGGTGGACAAAATCAAAACAACCTAGCAAGTGTCACGCCAAAATAGAGGATTTTTGGTCGGTGAAATCAACGACCCAACTATTCAATTTGGGATTCTCATATTTTCCTGCAAGATGATGCGAAAGTGTAGACCTATGGAGGTTCCTGTGCAAATAATTTCACTTTCAGGAGAATGCGGGAAGGGAGTAATATACAATTGGGCTCAATATCTATGAAAAGAGTTCTTGGAGAAGGTGCATGAAGCAAAATAGGAGGGAAAGAACTTTTATTATTCTTGGCTCCTACTGCAGATAAACCTAATTGTATGGAAGACCCCAAAGGAATCACAACTCCCTTAGAGAGATCCAAAAATGTGTGAAGTTGTGCAGTAAGACACACTGTGGAATTCCTCCATCCCCACGGGCATTATGGAAAACAAGATATTTTGGGTCTTGTTCGATGCTTCCATATTTAGGTGATCTAATCAGATCCAAGGCTCTCTCCAAATTTGTATGAGAAGTACAAGTTGATCACAGATTTTAAAACCAAATTCCATAACATGCACATCTTCGCGAAGGGCACAGTTGAAGGAGTTTGGTATGAATTTCCATATCTAGTCATTGAGGATGACTTGATGGGTGTCACTTTAGCTTGGTCGCCAACTTGGTTGGAGCTACACATCGTGGAAGGTGCATCTACATATATTTCGAAGATGCCTACCAAGCCTAGCATTGGTACGCAAATGACTGAAATGACCATAGAAAAATATCCCACGCCGACTACAACTGGAAAAACGATTTCTCTAGAAATAGACACTACCCCTGAGAAGAATGGTGACGTGCCTAAAGAGAAAAAGGAGTAGGTGGAAGTTACGACTTCCAAGGGAAAAAAGCTCGATTCTCAGGCCACGAGAGGATATAGGAAGAAGCGAAAGGGATATAAGGCCATTGGAGAAGAGGAGTTGACACTGACCGAAGATGACTTCAACGAAATATCCAACATGGTCATGAAAACAATAGAAAATATGTGGATGAACATAGAAGTGCAGTACAAGGTTGCACTCGATGGGATACAAGTTGGTATCCAAGAGCTCAAATATCAAGTGAGCCTGAGTCAGGCGAGCATTGCACAAGAGAGCCAGTTACAAGCAAGCTTGATTGCTGCCGATGCACAACCAGTTACAATAGTATTGCATTCAATAGGAGAAGCTCACTTGGTTTATATCCCTGAACAAGCCATCAGAGTTGAGTCTCAACTACTGTGCTCGCAGCTCAAAGCCTACTAAGAAATTAAAATTGGTTTGATTGTGTTACCTATAGGAAAATTACACATGGTCCACAACATGATCATGGATGAGCTATAGTTGTGCATAACCCATGTCTACCATGACATTAATGAGTCTCAACAGAACATCATAGACCTTCAGCAAAAGTACCAGAGTGTTGATGGAGCATGCAGAGTAGTCGAGGCTCAACGTGCTGCCCTCAAAGAAAAGATAAATAAAGTATGCAGCAACATGCCAACAATCCCCGCCATGGCTGCCCCAATAGAGAATTTAGAAGGATTAGCTGCTGCATTGAAGGCCTCATGCGTAGAAGTTCAAACTGTTGATTGCTGACTTGCAGTTAAAGTTGCAACTAGAAACCTCGCCGAAAGTCAGAGCGAAAAGGGCTATTAAGGTAAAACAAGCTACAAAGAGAATTATTTTCACAGTTGCATAGTGAGGTCATCTCTTTGACAAGGCCATGGGTGTCTAGAATTCAATTCAGAAAGACCTAATAGTACAACACTTGCGCAATGGGTTGTGTGTCGAGCAGTAGTTTTCAGATATCAGGATGGAGGCACCCACCCTCATGATTGCAAGAACCTCGCCCACCTATACGAGGGTCATGTAATTCAGACTAAAAATGAGGACATGTGTTGAACAGAACAATTTATTGAGGCAAGGATGGAGTCGTGGGCCAAGGAGGCTCTGCAACTATCACAATCATTGGATGGCACGCTGAATACCGTTCAGCAAAATTAGTGAAGTATTGAAATGGCCATTGGAGGGCCCACTACAAATAAATTGGTCATTGAAGTATAGGGAGTTATTGCGCAGAGTCTTGAGGTGGTGCTACCACTAAAAACTTTTGTCACTGCACTCCAAGCCAAGTTTAAGGATTAGACCTCATAGTGACTTGAGACGAGTCACATATTTTTGTTGGGGGCTTATTGGAGTGGGGTCTCCTGCAGTGCATTTTTGAGTAACTTTTCATATATAATTTTGCATATGCACACTATGCAGAAAGGTCAAGGGGATTTGGGGCAGGTAAAAGTCCCTCTTTTATGCAAATGGGTCATAAGGGTAAACTGTGGGGCTCAAACCATAGTTTGAGACCATAATATCTGTGCGCTGGATGAATATATATAGATGGATCGAGTCTAGTAAGTAGTTAATCATGTAATTTTTTGGATCTAAGTAAGATTATGCATCTGTGATACATTTTGTAAGTTTGATTTGTGTATAAAGGCTCCTGCTAGTTGTGTAAGCGGAGACCTAGTCCTAGTTGTGTACGGATTCCACTAGCTGTGTGCGTGGAAGGGTAATTGTAAGGGGAAAGTTTGTTTGTACTGAAATGTTGAAGCTAATACAAATACTGGTTTTGGTGAAGCACTTGTGTTATGTGTCTAAACTATCTGTACTATTATTTCTTTGAGATCCCTTTACTTTAATCATATCTGTGTGAGTAAATCTGTCTTTATGCATGAATATATGATGATGATTGAATACAAGAGTAGATATGCTTAATTTATTGCACATTGAGAACATATGGTTATGTTATTATATATCTACGATGAAGTCGATTTGTGATCCATCTGTTATATGCATTATTTGTATTTGTGGCATGTTGATCTGATAAGTATTGGTTTATATATGAACACATTTGTTTCCAATATGAAACAAGTTCTGTTATAAACTTTTTTATGGCCACCACATCAATTTCTTCCTCAGGGTGCAAAAACCTAGTTCCAGAACCCCCCCATACTTCTTCGAGTAAGACTTTGATCTGCGCAAGTAGGTCATTCCTGAAAGGGCCAGTAATTGGAGGGTTTGTTGGTTGGGTGATAAACTCTGAACCTGGGTCAGGACTCCTCAAGCCAAAAAAATGTAATTTGACTGGATATACACTATTTGTATGCATAAAATTCACATATATATGTATCTTTATTTCAGTAAAGTTGTGTACATAAGTAAGAATAAGAAAATAAAAGTTTAAGTGAGTTTTAAAATACCGATTCACCCCCCTATCAATATTTTTCCCAATAATTGGAATTAGAGCAGGTCCTTTCAGATAATCTTGATCACTTGAAGGAGATCCATCAATATGATGGGAAAGAAGAATATAGCTCAAAGAAAGGATGACAATGATATATCATATGTAGTGATGGTTACATACATCGACAAATCTTCAGGTTTGGGAGCACCTTGCTTTCTATTGATCATGAATGATGAAGATGGTAACAAAGAATTATCATGTATGTTTTCTTGTTATAATTGTGGTCCATTTCCTTGTATATGACATAATGATGATAGTGATGATGACAATGAATCAACTAAACTTGCACTCATGGGTAAAAGTGAAGGTAAGCACTCTAAAGAGCAGTTAGATTCAGAAACAATTCCTCTAGAAGCAGAAGATGAAGGAAAGTCAGAAATAATGGTCAATTTAGTTGTGCCTATGCTAAGTAAAGGTAATTATCTATGATAGAAATATAATATGAAGTCTAATATAATTAACCTTGATGTTTGGTATTTAGTATGCAACGTCTACACCAAGATTCCCCCATCAGATGAAGAAGTGCAAAAGAATAGTAAGGCATTAAGTGACATATTTTTCAGCATATTTGATTAGTATTGAATCAAGTTATGCATTATACAACTGCAAAGCAAGTATGGGATATGATATAAATAATCCATGAAGAAGATACAAAGGGAGATTTCTTATGAAGGAAACAACCAAGTAATCCTATCTCTAACAATGTGTCAAAGAATGACCATGATGATAAAAACAAGTTGTATGATGTCAGATGGAGTTACTGGTTTAGAAGACGACATGTTAGAATAAATTTGATCTTAGAAAAAAAAAATGATCTTTCTTTGAAAAATATTTCTAATATTAAATATGAGTTGTAGGAATAGGATAACAAATATCATATTAAATTAGTAAATATTGTTGTGGAATCTAACCAGTATTGTGAAGGTCTTGAAGCTGAGATCGTCTCTCTGAAAGAATATATTGAAAAATAAGATAAGAGGAATAAAGAACTACTTCAAGAATCTAAAGAACAAGAAAATGGGTTGAAAGAAGAGATTCTCAAATTAAAGGAGAAAATAGAATAAGGAAGAAGGGTTGAATATGGTATGAAGAATCAATATCTAGAAAAAGACAAGAAATATCAAAGAATGGAGGTTGAGGTAAACATTTTAAAAGGTAAACTAGTAGAAAAGGATAAACATGTGAGATTTCAAGATAGTACTAATATTATGGATAGTATTATTAGTAGTCAAAGGTATCCCTCTATTAAATCTAGTCTTAGTTTTCATGAAACTGCTTAAGGAGAATGCAATTCACAAGCTAGTGATAGGAATCCAAAGGATAACAATGCAAAAACTGAAGTGTTTAAAAAAGAGATAAGAAGTAAACCTGATAAACAACAAAGGATCATGAATCCTTAAATAAAATCATTTTCTCCTAACTACAGAAGTTTCAATCTATATTCTCCTCTAATTAATAATGTTGAATTCTCTATATGTAATAATTATGGACTTGTTGCATCCAATTGCAGAAGTAGATTGTTTTGGTCTCAAGCAAATAGATGCTCCACAAAAATAACATCAACTACTAGGTACTCAGGTTTCTTTAAGGGATATTGTTTGCTTGCAACATATTTGGTCACAAAGCTATTTATTGCAATAAAAGGAACATGAGACAGAAAAATTATAATTCCTCTCCTTCATTTTCTAGTCATATAAAATGTTATGCATGTAACATGTTTGGGGATATAGAAAAATAATGAAGGAACAAACCAATGAATAAAAATAGAAATCATGGAAAGCAATCAAATATGAAGATTGATGACAAAATGACTAAAGAGTATGGATCCACCATCATTCCCCTTAATAAGAAGAAAGAAGAAGAGATAATATGTTGTCTTGTTCTCTATTCATTTGAAAATGAATATGAATGGTATAGAGACAACAGATATTATCATCACATGACTTGTGATAAGAGTAATACAGAGTTCCTCAATAAAAATTGATATGGTAAAGTTATTCTTTAAAATAGTGCTCCAGCTAAAGTTATGGGAAAATTTAGAGCCATAATTAATAAAAATAGAGGAGAAACTGATAATTTATTAGTTCAAGGAATAAAGAAAAATATTCTATGTGTAGGTCAATTGGAAGATAAAGGAAATGTAATTTTTTTACTTTAACCAAATTCAAAGTCATAGATGAAGAATATGGGAAGGTCATAACAAGAGGATATATAAATTCAGACAAATTATATGTGTTTAAGGATTTGAATTCTCATGGGTATGAGGAGGATTCAGACTTGGAGTAAAATAAGAGGGTTCCCATTGCAGTCGATTGATTCTTAAGTGACTGCAGAAGTGATGTGAGGTACATGACCTCATGAAGAGCATAATATGATTATCAGGTCCTCATGATCAATGATTTATAATCTCAGGGGGATAAATACATTCGTTATCTTGATAATAACTCCCATGGTTATTTTGATATTCAGGTTGCTTATATTATTGATAGTGCATATAGTGTAGTAACAATGAACATGTACAGACCGTACAGGCTCAGGGGAAGTTGTGTTTGTGAATTTTTAGTACTTTAATTTATGTACATGGATTATATGACACAAATTCATGTATATACATGAGTTCTAATACAAACAGTCATGTATGTTTCTCTTTATTGAAGAAACAGTTGGACATTCTCGAGAAAAGGCTCTGATATACTTCAAAAAATTATTATTTGGCTCTCTTATTCTGATGATTAATGGTTACAGTCTTTTCATGCTATTTAGAAGTGGTTTTGGATTTTATAAGTTGGTAATGCCTTAATGGATAATCGATTTGTGAAGATAATTTGATTTCCCTACTATTATACGAGATGATATGATCATATGTCATAGTGAACAATTGGCACAGGTTCAGGGGGAGCATTTTCTATGCTTCCAATAATGCATTGTTGGAGTTATATTTTTTTAAGAATTCCTTGATAAATATTTATGCTTATCATTGGTGATGACGCTTAAGAATACTTATGTTGCTAAAGTTTTTTAATGATTATTCATGCTTTTCTAATTATGGGTGATGCTAGTGTTGGTGCTGGAATCAACACTTAGACTGCAGCAAGCTCCTGACCAGACACATCTTAAACTATAAAGAAATTTAATGATTTTTTTTGTGAGAATGGTAGGTGGTACAAACTTTTATTCATTGAACATAGATTTCAGTCAAATCCACAGTTCTACTAATGAGGGTATTGTAACTTGATGTGGTAGAAAGGTGCAAGTTTTTAGTTTATGAGGAGAGGAAACTGTAATATGAGAGAAGAATCAGTAGGTATATAAAACAGAAATATACTGATTTAGTAGAAATTCACAAAAGGAGCAGCTTGACAATATTCCATTGAGAGAAAGCTATTAACAGTCTGACAAGATTCTCACTGAAATATCATGAAGATTAACTATCATGAGTGATTCTCTTCCACTATTATAATATAGATTTCAGGGATACTCACTGTGTGAGACTAAGAAAAACCAATAAAACACATAACAATCTTAAGAGACTAATAAAAACACATAACAGTATGATGATTTGCAAACTAGAACTAGAAGAAAGGAGATATGGAAACACAAGTAAAGTAGACAATATACACAACAATGGTAATAAGTACTCAGTAGTATTATTCCATTTCATTCACAAAAATGATTACAGTTCATATAAGTCAAAATTATATAACCACCAACTGTCCCTAACTTCATATCAATTTGGAATATATATAAAAAATATGATACTGTCATCTTCCACAAAAAAAGGTAAATCTATTTTAAAAGTCATTACAACCTGGTGCAAGAGGTGAGGCTTATCTAAAAATTAATACGAAGTGTTATCACATAATGAAATTAACAACATTAAGGCTAACAATTTTAAGTGGTTTGTATGATGTGGTAGATTTATGGGAAGAATCCTCTTCCATTCTGGTGCAACCAACTCCATAAAAGGTTCAAACAATACTAAAAATGGTGTGTGGATATTCCTTGAATGTTGCCCAGTGTCTGCTAAAAACATGCTGGTATTGAGAGTAGTGGTAGAAAAATGTTTGAGAGAAATTTTTCTGTTGTTCCATTATTCCTTTCCTTTTTTTGGTTGAAGATGCTTTGTAATGGCATAAAACTCAAAACTTTTGGATAAAATGATGAAGTTTCATTTTATGAGAAATTACAGAGAAAATCCTTTGAAAAAGGTTTAATTGATAGAGGAGACATGGAGCAGAATAAATGATAAGCAAGGGGGGTGGTGACGTGGCGAAGAAGTGGGACCGATCGCAGATCACACATCGGAAGTTTTATTGTGAAATGTAGGAGTCAAATGTTGAAAATGGCGAAGTGCGATGTGCGATGGGAGCGGAGGTGACGTGGTAGAGAAATGGGATAGGTCGCAGATCATGCATCAGAAGTTTTAAACAAAACGGAAATTTCTCCCAAACAATATGCACTCATGTGGAATTTTGGTTTTAGGGCCCCATAACCTGGTGACCAATCGGGACGCATCGCAAATCATCCGCCTGCAAATTTAACTTTATACTGATAACGGCTAAATTGTAAACTATGTGATTTACGAAATCGTGTTGGTACGCTACACCGACATATGCCCCTCGCCTCATTGCATCGAAAATCACTTAACATAGCATGCGATCACTTTAACGATAAACTTTAAAATCTGCGATTTGCAAAATCTCTCCATCTATGCTTTAATCTCCACCATTAATCTACATTCAGGTCTAGCAGTATTCTTTGCTTGCTCTTTGCCTCATCACATCCAAATCACTTAACATATCATGTGATTTGAATTAACAATAAAATTTAAAATATGTGCTATGTGAAATCACTCCATCTCCGCTTTAATCTCCACTGTTGATTTGCACCCAGATTTGATGGTCTTCCTTGATTTCCCCTTATCCTTATCACATCGCAAATAACTTAACATACCATAACGGTTAAATCATAAACTCTGCGATTTGAAAAATCACGTTGGTGTGCTACGTTGACACGTGTCCCTGGCCTCATTGCATCAAAAATCACTTAACATACCATGTGATTTGACTTAATGATAAAACTTAAAAACTGCGCTTTGCGAAGTTGCCCCATGTGCACTTTAATCTAATTCATCGGTCTGCTCCCCTTTGGATTTGCAATTAGATCATGGCCATATATTCCTTTTTCATGCGGTTCTTCTTCGTTTCTTCATTCCTTAGTCTATGTCCCTACCAGCTTCCTTTAAATATTTTCTACTGCTCTTCTCTAGATCTCACACTCTATTGGTTGATTTCTTTTCTTTCGGCTGTGCTTTGATTTTAAATAATGCTGGTTGCCATGAAGCCTTAATCTTCTTGCTTCGAAAATTTATTACCTGTTTAGCCATAGCCTCTTTTCTAAGATAACCAAAACCTCATTGAAATAGTTGCGCTTTCCACTGTGTGGAATATATGACTTCCATTTCTGAGAAATAGTTTCCCTTTACTGTTTTGAAAATAAATTTGCAAAAAAAGTATCTATTATTCCAGACTAGATGACTGCAATTTTATTACCTAAACATTGACTAAATTTCAACACTAAAATAAGCCAAAGCATATATTTTAACTTATTTTCGGACTCTAAAACACTATGACACCTATTCACTTAAAAATACCTTGACGTTGGGACTCTTTTTTAACTTATATTGGAAATGACTCAAACTTTGGACATGGACTAAGACACAATAAAAATTTGAGAACAGTGACACAATGGTGATTACACCATTAACATTTTCAGTGCTAACAGTGGCTCCTATTGGGGATGAAGTCCTCCCCGTGAGGCTTCAAGGATTGTAGAACTAGTGCCTCAAAAACCCTTGAAACTTAGAAGAATTCTTAAAAAGAGAGACTAGGATTGACCACTGACATACTGGACTCAAGACTGACCATATATATAGATTTAATTGCCATTGGGCATGGATTTTATTAACACATCACACTAGATATTTACAATGGAGTGACTCAACTAACTTACTAAATAAACAACCTTTTAAGAAAATGACCATTGACTGGGCCTCCAGTCAGTTTATCATCATCCAGATGTTTGAGCAGAAAATTATTATTCTCCAAAACCTCAGCAATTTTAAATGGCCCAAACCACAGATTGTTGAACTTACCCTGCTTTCCATGGTATTCTCTCCTAGCATCCCAACACAACACCAAATCATTCTCCTGAAACAACTGTTGATTTTATCTTTTATCAAAAACAAATTTGACTTTAACTTGATACTTCTGAACTTTTTCCAGCAATGATTCTCTGATTTGGTGTGCCTCTATCAACTGTAGCATTCTCCTTTGGACTGGTTTTTCATTATTAACTTCATCTTGTAGGAACTTCATCATAGGAAGAGCTAATTGCAAAGGAATTACATCTTTTGTACCATATACAAGTTGAAATGGAGACATTCCAATTTGTTTTTTACCACTTACTCTATTTTCCCATAGAGCATGTATCAGCTGAGTGTCCCAATTCCTCTTATTTCCAAGCAGCATTTTCTTAATAATCCTTACCAAAATTTTATGGGATGACTCAGCCAATCCATTACCTTGAGTGCAATAAGGCATGGAAGGAGTTAATTAAATCCCATATTGCTGAAAAAAATTGTACATTTTAGCAGACTTAAAGGCCATTACATTATCAGTTACTAGTTTCTGTGGACAACCAAATCTTGACAAAATATTTTCCAACAGAAATTTGATAATTACCACATTAGTAGCACTCTTGGTTGGTACATATTAAATCCATTTGGTGAAATAGTCTGTAGCTATGAGAATCCATCTATGTTGTCCTGAGGAAGGTGGTCGAATTTCACCGATGAAGTCTAGGCCCCATTGCAATAAAGGAACATCTGCTAAAATAGGAATGAGAGGTAATGGTAGCAATTTCTATTTACCAGAAAATTTCTGAAATTCGATGCAGCTTCTGACTTTTCCATAGACATCAGAGAAAAGAGTTGGCCAATAATAGCCAGCTCTTAAGATTTTGTTTGCAGTAGCTCTCTAATATAAATGCTCTCCACACACTCCTGAATGTATCTATGCCATAATCTCCTAAGAGTATAATTCATATACACATATTAACAAGACTCCAACAGGATATTTCTAGTAAAAATGGTATTCCAAAATGCAATACTTCACAACTCTCAGTTTAAAATATCTCCTCATAGACTTCTCCATTTCAGGTGGACAATTGAAATTTAACAAGAAGTAAACTATATCCTTGTATCAATCTGAATTGAATATTTCAAGATAATTAGCAATACCTTCTCCATATTCTCCTTTAGTTGCCTCTACATTCAAATTTAAAGCTTTGCAGTTAGATTCAAACATCAAGCGAGCCAAGCCCTGACCCTTTATCAATTTAGTTGGTTTGATTACCCAAACATAGACTAACTTTCAAGACTAAAATAAGCCAAAACAAAGATTTTAACTTATTTTATGACTCTTAAACACTATGACACCTATTCACTTAAAAATACCTTGACATTGGGACTCTTTTTTAAATTTTATTCGAAATGATTCAAAATTTGGACATGGACTAAGACACAATAAAAATTTGAGAAAAATTACACAATGGCAATTACACCATTAAAATTTTCAGTGCTAACTGCTAGTATATATGATATGTTGGGGATTTCTGTTCTTCTTTGTTGAAATAACATGTAGACTTTGATATGATTATTTGATGATGATGTTGTTGTCATGGATGATGCCTATGGTTCTTACTCATCCTACATGATATGATGCTTCATTTCCCTATCTTATTTCATGATGATATTCTTGGTTCTCACATATGTTACTTTGATGAACATAGATTGAGGTTATTCCTACAAAGGGAAAGAGCATGTTGACCTTGATATGGTTACGAGGATGAGTTGATAGATTATCTCTACAGAAATTTTGATGTTTCATACTTGGTCATAGGTTGATAATATTGAAAATATGCATGTTTTAACTCATGTTGTTGCTGACAGATACTTGTGGTGCAAATCCTATTCAATATATTATGGTTTTTTATGACTATCATGGTATTGATACCTCACTATATAATTTTTGGTCTTAGATATAAATTTCATATATGTTTCTTGATGTAAAGGTCATAAAAATACCCATGATGTAATCATTGTAATACTAGTCATGTATGGGCTATTAGGGTCAAGTTAATTATAAATGTAATCCCATTTTGGGTACTTGATGTAATAATGAGTCAAACATGTAACCCCACTTTGTTGGGTGATTGATGTAAGTTTGAGTCCTTGGTGATAGGAAATGTCATATTCAATTGATTCATAGAGTCATATACTTCATTGAAAATATTCCAGAAGATTTAGCATGTGCTTAGTGGAAGCATGGTTAGTTTACAGTGCAGATCAACTCTACAATGCTCATGTCTCTATAAGAAAAGATAAACCTTCATTCAATGTTGGTCATCCATTTTCCCTTGATTTCAAAGCGGGAGAGTAAATTCATGTTTGGATTGAAAATATTGGGGCTTAGCTTGATGGGTTTTACAAGCATCTACAGCCTCTGGTGACCAAACACCACAGTGGTTTCCATCAATTCCAAAGGGGCATATTGTTGCTGTTATGACTAATGTGTTGTCATTGATGGCAACCTACTTATAGCAAGATGAGTATGATTTTTCCTTGATGTCAACCTAATTGATAAAGATGTAAAGATGATGGTAGAAGCATGAGTATATAGGACAGTTCAGATGTGATAGATAAATAAATACCACTTAGTGACAGAGGAATGATCAAGGTAAAGTTTGATGAACTATATACAAGTTATGTGAAACAAAGCCACATACAAACACATGTATGATACGTGAGTTTTATGAAGAAAAGTCATGTATAGTTTCTCCACCATGGTATTCTAAATACCATGGGTCTTTACCATGGTATTGGCCCATAGTAATGAGCGCAACAATGAATATTTTATACTGTAAAATAATACCATCGAAATTAGTATGGTTTTGACCCATGGTATTGACTAAGGACTAAACTATATAGGGAGATGAATATTAAGGTGTTTTGTGTGCAAGTGATGGGCATTTGATGAATAGTTAGATCTCAATCAAGTGTGCATGTAATGGGCTATTAATGAATTTGTTTGATCTGAAACTAAGTATGCACCCGATAATTTGATGATGGATCAGATCCAGAAAATATGAAATGACTATAATGATAATGGATTGATTTGATCTGTGATATTTATGTATGACACATGTTTTATTGTGTATGTCAAGAGATGGGCTTGTTTTGAAGGTTTGATGTGCAATGAAGATATAAGACAATAATTTCATATGTGTATGTGGGTTTGATAACCTGAAAGTAATGTGCATACGCAGGTTTGATAACCAGAAAGGCGCGTACATACACGAGTTTCATACTGGTAAATCATGTGTCGATTATGCACTTTGGATAGATCTGTATGTGACTTTGATTCCTGAAGAGTGCATATACATGCAGAATTGTTTTGTCAAAATCACATATATAAGCTATGGTTTTTCTAAATAAGATGTCTGATCATTCTAATCAGTATTGTTGTGTTTATTCTATCTATCAAATAAGTCTTACTTGATGATATGGGTTTAACAATGATGATTGAAGTTGAATTGATTGATTGAAGAGTGATGATGCTGCTATATGTATGTGATTGAAGATCTATGATGGTTCTACAATTATTACATAGTGATTCAGTGGTTCAGGTTGTCACTCAATGTTTCTTTCAGAATAAAATTGATTCAATTTTAGGGTTCAATATTTGAGATATGTACACAGGTATGCTTCAAGAAAGTCACATATACACGCAGATTTGATAAATTAAAGTAGAGTATATATTCTAAAATATTTTGATCAGGGTTTTCAATTGGTTTAGTGAGTTGATGCAGTGTTTGGGTTTAGTATTGGTATTATGGTTACAATGATCTAAATACTTTGGTTGTTTGAGAATAATTTGATTGATTTGTGTCTAACTTTGTTTAGTGATTGGTTGATTCAGTTGACTCATTGATTAATTAATTTGTTACATTGATCAATTTTAGTTTTTTATATTTGGTATTGGGCTTAAATGATGGTAGTGGGTCCAGCCTAAAACTTTGATGAAAAGTGGCCTACAAGCTGTGTTGGTTTGAATCAGGTGGATCTAGTGTGAAAATTAATGAAATGTGTTCCACTGTGGTGTTGAGGGTTGGATCCTTCAGTGAGGGAGTCAAAGATTCCTTCCAGTGGTATATGATAAATCATATTAGGAGGTAGGATATCCCTTGTGATGGGTGCTAGTAAACGAGATCAGGGGGTGGGAGCTCCCTTACAGTGGGTGTTGGAGAATAAGAGAAGGTTGTAGGCTTCTTCATGTTGGTTCGTATGTGTTGGTATGAGCCTATGCCAATACTATACTATAATAAGTGTTTCTTTCTAATAAAAAGAAGACAAAGATGACATCAGCGATGGTTTTCTCCCACATTGGGTTTCCACCTAAAATCCTGGTGTTAATTTTTATAGCTTATGTGTGATGGTTTATTTTTTTCTTACTTCACATGATTACTATTTAATTAATGTCTGATGTAGTACTTATGGATTGGTTCAATTCAAACAAATGATTTAACTAATAAGTAAGTTGGATGTATAACATTCACTTATATATGCATGTTTCTTTTAGTAAAGTCGCATACAGAAATATGAATAAGAAAATAAAAGTTTAATTGAGTTTTAAAATATTGATTCAGCCCCCTTATCTATGCATTTTTCTCAACAATTGGAATCAAAGAAGGTCCTTACGAAGAATCTCGATCACTTGAAGGAGATACGTCAAGATGATGGGAAGGAAGAAGATAGCTAAAAGAAAGGATGATAGTGATATAGCACATGCAATGATAGTTACAGACATCAGAAAATATTCAGGTTTGGGAGCACCCCTCTTTCTATAGATCAAGAATGAAGAAGACGGTAACAAAGAATTATCATGTATATGTTCTTGTTTTAATTGTGGCACATTTCCTTTTCTATTCAATAATGATTATAGTGATGTTGAAAATGAATCAACTGAACTTGCACTCATGGGTAAAAGTGAAAGTAAGCACTCTAAAGAGCATTTAGATTCAGAAATAATGTCTTAGAAGCATAAGATCAAGGAAAATCACAAATAATGGTCAATGTAGATGTGGCTATGCTAAGAAAAGGTAATTATATACACTGGATAGAAAATATGAAGTCTAATCTAATTAACATTGATGTTTTTTATTTAGTATGCAATGGCTACACCAATATTCCCCCATCAAATGAGGAAGTACAAAAGAATAGTAAGGAATTACGTTACATATTTTTTAGCATATCTGATTTAGTATTGAATAAACTTATGCATTATACAACTGCAAATAAAGTATGGGATAAGCTATAAGCAATCCATGGAGAATATCCAAAGGAAGATTTCTCATCAAGGAAACTACCAAGTAATCCTATCTCTAACGTCAATGTGTCAAAGAATTAACATGATGAAAAAATAATTTTTATGATGTTAGATAGAGTTACTGATTTAGAATACAATAGGTTAGAAGAAATTAATGATCTTAGAAAAAAACTTGATCTTTCTTTGAAAAATATCTTTAATATTAAAGAGAATTTGTAGGAATATGATAGCAAGGATCATATTAAATCAGTAAATGTTGTTGTGGAATCTAACCAGTATTGTGAAGGTCTTGTAGTTGAGATTGTCTCTCTAAAAGCGTATCTTGAAAAATAAGATAATAAAAATGAAGAACTACTTGAAGAATCTGAAGAACAAGAAAATGGGATAAAATAAGAGATTATCAAATTAAAGGAGCAAGTAGTAGAAGCAATAAGGGTTAAATAAGGTATGAAGAAGAAATATCTAGAAAAATACAAGAGATATCAAAGAATGGAGGTTGAGGTAAAAAATTTAAAAGGTAAACTAGAAGAAAAGGATAAACATTTGAGATTTCAAGATTTTACTGAGATTCTGGATAATATTCTTAGTATTCAAAGGACCCCCACTATTAAATATGGTATTGATTTTCATGAAATTCTAAAGGAGAATATAGTTCACAAGCTAGTGATAAGAATCCAAAGGATAACAATGCAAAACCTAAAGTGTTTAACAAAGAGATAAGACATCAACCTAATCAACAAAAAATGATCGTGAATCCTCAAAGAAAATAATTTTCTCCTAACTACATATGTTTCAATCAATTTTCTCCTCTGGTTAATGATGTTAAATGCTTTATATGTCATAATTATGGACATGTTGTAGCCAATTGCAGAAGAATATTGTTTTAGTCTAAATCAAATATTCACTCCATAGAAATACCATCAACTCTCAGGTACTTGGGTTTCTTTAAGGGATATTGTTTTTCTTGCAAAATATCTGGTCACAAAGATATTGATTGCAATAAAAGGAACATGAGATAAAAAATTTATAATTCCTCTCCTTCATTTTCAAGTCATATAAGATGTTATGCATGTAACATGTTTGGGTATATAGAAAAATAATGTAGGAAGAAACCAATGAATCACAATAGACAACATGGAAAGGAATCAAATAAGAATGTTGATGAAAAAAGGACTAAAGAAGATGAATCCACCAAAATTCCCCTCAATAAGAAGAAATAAGAAGAGATAAGATGTAGTCTTGCTCTCTCTTCATTTGAGAATGAACATGAATGGTACATAGACATCGGATGTTCTCATCACATGAATGGTGATAAGAGTAAGATGGATTATCTTGAGAAAAATCAGGATGGTAATGTTATTCTTTCAAATAGTGCTCCAGAAAAAGTTCTAGGAAAAGGTGTAGACATAATCAATAAACATAGAGGAGCAACTGATACCTTATTAGTTCAAGGACTAAAGAAAAATATTCTAAGTGCAGGTAAAATGGCAGATAAAGGAAATTTAATTTTGTTTACTATTAGGGTCCTATGATTCATAGGATAAAATGATGATTCACTACTTTCTTTCAGTTTATGAATATTTTAAATAATAATGTATTCTGCAAATGATTTACAAGACAAAAGTAGATATATTAAAAAAAAACCAGTAAACCTTTCATGTGGTCCCTTTTTTGTTTTTTCTTTCTACTCAAAGCATATGTTTATTGCATTATTCATCTGCCACCTCCTGCTATCCACTCCTCCAGTTAGTTGATTCAGAGTTTGTGCAGCTATCCTGCAGGCGAATACCTATGACACTGTGAACTATATGAAAACTAAATTTTCCCGAGTAACCATTATTCTCTATTTCCCTTCTGGTTTTCAGTGTGGTTCC
Source organism: Pinus albicaulis (assembly GCA_034641835.2). NCBI lineage: Eukaryota > Viridiplantae > Streptophyta > Pinopsida > Pinales > Pinaceae > Pinus > Pinus albicaulis. Next base: position 949,498,205 of record CM076578.1, read on the forward strand.
TATGGGAAAAAATTTATGGTTTTATGAAAACCATATGCTACCTCCACAAATGCATTTGGACCACCAACCACTAGTTTACCATCAGTATTTTGTTGCAGAAACCCATTGCGATTTTGACCTGTATGAGCTCCATTATTGTCTCAAATAGAGTTACCTTGACCTTAGTGATGATTTAGGACTATGAGATTCTCTTTTGCCCCAATTTATATTTCCCCAGACCTATTAATTTATATATTTTGTATCCTCGTGCTATTTTAGATACATGTCGAGTCAGAGAAGTATAATTTCCCAAAATGGTGAGATCCTTTTTGCTATTAATGGTCAATCAATTTCAGAAATGCTTGAAATCCAAAATTCTAGTTCAGTCCAACCCTTTCACCCAGATTTACTAATGGAAATGTAAAATAAATTAGATTTCCCATAGAGAGCTAAAATATTTCAAGTTTTCTTACCTCAGAGTGCCCAATTTCCTAAATCAGATCCTCCATATCATGCTTCTATGTTTGCCGAAAATACCAAGAAGATAATTGCGATGATTTTATGCATATTAGGGAATTATTCTGACTATGGGGGTTGATGAGATCATCCTTGATTTCCTTTCTATGTTTTCCAATGGTGAAAATCCTCCTACCATTTTTTGTTACAACACATTTATAGGTAAGAATATTCATGAGTAATTCATAAAATTATTAAATGGAGTTTTAAATATGCATCCATATTGCTGTATGTTTTTCTTTATTATCCATCACAAATATTTTCATTCATTTTTCAGAAGCTGGAGAGCCATGGAAACCCCCAATAAGTCATCCACTAGACTTCCTTTGTCAGAAAAAACAACACTGGATTCACATTCAATGATTTTGTAGATCAATTTTTTTATACAACAGCTAGTTTGTCAAATAATGATGCAGAACCCATGATAAGTCCAGAGATTAAAAAAATATTACACCTAAGTCCACAAACTAAAAGAGGAGACTAGTATTTATATCAAAGCTATAAAGAGATCAGGATATATGGTTGTGATCTACCCCCTTATAAACTACCTAAGTTTATACCAATCCATATTTTTTCTTTAGAATTCATTAGGAAAATTTTCAACATGGACCGAGTACATTTTCTAGCAACCATGAAGAAAGGCCAATTCAAAATCAAGACACAAATTTTTCCATTCACATGCAATTCCAAATCAGCTGGATAAGAAGAAAACTCCATCTTGAGGCAAATGAACTTCAAGAATATTTGTACCTTTGTGTATGACCCTTTTGGTGTAATTTCCAACTTCATAACAGAATATAGATATACTCCTTACCCTCATACTTTTGGACAAGAAAATGAGAAATTCATGAACCAGGAAGAATGATAGGAGAATACATTGTAGAAGGCCGAAGAAAAAATGCTCTCATATTCTCAGACATCAGTGCCCAAGGAAAATACTGAGGACAAATGAAGGTAAAATGTTTCCCCATCAGTGGTAGAGATTGCAACTAAATATTTCCTAGTATACAATAAGTGGCATAAGACTATGGATGTAGAATATTCACAACAAATAAGGAAGAACAAAGAAAGCCAATTGTCTTAATAGGCCCATGTTCATTTTCAATACCTAACAGAGAGGAGATCATTCCTACATCTCCAATGATTTCAATAGATACACATGTTTCATCACCAATAGGAGAGTCTGGACAGAGCAACAAAGGTCCAAGTAATTTTTCCATATACAAATAAATTAAGGCAAAAAACTAGGCACTAAAAGCTACCATGGTTGCATAATTTTGGAAGCAGGCAACCACTACTCAACATATACTTCTTTCGGCCTTTGATTCAAAGAAAATGAGAATGAAAGTTTATTTTTTGGAACTTAAAGTTCCACAACCTCATTCGATAGATGATTAAAAACAATCTATTTTCTCTTTTGAAACAAATATCATTCATCGAATAGACCAAATGTATTTCCATAACCCATCAAGTGAAATGATTTATGGTACCCTAAAAAATTCAGCTGTGGCTGCAACCAAGCTCAAATTTTCAGTGAATAATCTTCAGGCACAACTAAAACTGGAAAAAAATTCTTATTTGGACAAAGACACAAATATAAAGTATTTGGAATATATTTTCATCAAATTGGGATATGATCCCAAATATAGCAAAAGCTGAGTAGATTATTAAAAGAAAAAACACATACATTGCAGCATTAAAGAAATAGCTCAAACTACCCTCCACAAAAGGTCCACAGACAAATTAATATGGAGAGCAAGAACAGGAAAAAGAAAGTTAGTTCAAAATCATCGTTGAAAAAAAAGTGTAGATCAAAGAGATGGAGGTGGAATTAGAAAAATTGCTCAATTAGAAGGATAAATCCTCACAATTCGCTATTATTCCACTCACAAAAGAACAAATTTCAGTCACAGGACCCACAGAAGCTTCGACATAAAAATATTACCAACACAAACTTCAGATCATCTAATGAATTAATTATAGCCTTGGAAGATATGTCCCTTCAAGGAAAATATATTGAGAAGTTAAAAGAGTCGCTGCAAAATTTACAAGAACAATATTTGAAGATAGACACCTTTTATCTGGCATAATTGCAAAAATCCCACAGGCTTGTTAGGGTCCTATGAATATAGGATTCATAATTTTGATTTGACTCTGTTAAAATTCTTGAAATATTGTACATACATTTTCTTTCTGAAAATGTATTCCCAAATTAAAAAATGAAAAAAAAGGGTAAAATTCCTAAAATAAAGATCAAAGGACTTAGAAAAATAATGGACCCCAAAAACAAAAAGAGATAAAAATAGATCATGAAAGTGTTGCAAGTTTAAATGCCACTACTTTAGTTTACTTTTGAAAATAAGATTGTGTGTAGTTTTTCCTACATGCCACGATCCATGGTGGTCAAACATCTTAAACTTGACCTCTCATGCTTTAAATTTCATGTTTTATATAGAGAATAAAGATATGTCAAATAGTATAAACTTGAAAAATCAATAGTTGAGATAGAGAATAAATGAGGAGCTCAACAATTCAATATGAGCCCTCGGATGAAATAAGGTTAGACTTAGATAGTTTTTGTGCTTTGAAAGAAAATGGATTTAGGGTTGAAAGCTTAAATGCACCCATAAAAATGAAGTAAAAATGTTAGAAATAAAGATGGGTAGGTAGAAAGCAGTTGTGCAAGCATGTAATAAAGAATCATTGCGGAAAATCACTAATTTCCCCTCCCCTACAATTATTTAGTATTCTAAACTATCAGTTAAAAAGGCTCAGATCATTTCTCTGAATTTTGTTGGGACCGAACCCAAGGCTCGATGACTAGTTAGTTAAAAAATATTGAATTCCCACACTAGACTCATATTCATCAGCATTCACCCTTCAGAAATTAATCATAATCCATTTTTTCTAAGTAAAAACTCATTTTTACTTAGTAAAAGTAAAACCCTAAGTAAATAACTTCATTTTACTTTCAAAAATACTCAAAACCCTTGAAATGCATTTTATCCTAAGTCTAAATGTGAAAAAATACAACAAAGACAAGCTATGCTTATTTTCACTTTACTTAGAGTTAAAATATGTATTTTTCATTATATACACTATCTCCCACACTTCAACTTTATTTCATATTAACTTCTAACTATATATTAATTCCCTAAGTTACACATTCCCATATAGTATTAAATCCCTTTTATTTTAAAATAACCCACAAAACCCTCTATATAATGTTTAAGCCAATGTTATAATAACCCATGTGACGAATTAAAACCCCGCCCTTATTCCCATTGGTTTTAAACGTATCTATATAAAAATACCCCGCCCCCTATAGTTACTAAACAAATGACAAATGTTTAAAAACTATATAATAAGACTCACGCCTACGTTATTGGTTGAAACATTTGTTAAATGTTTTAATTAAAACACATATACGACTTTACCCCTCCTCCCATCACATAACCCAAGGTTTAAATTTATAAATTTATATTTATAAGGTTTGAAACCCATCTCGCCATGTCAATAAACCCCGGAACCCACCTCTAAATGTCGTGATACTCCTCAAACAAATCTCAACTGTTTGCATAGACCCTTCCCGATCTAATGATTGAAATCCCATATCACAAATAAAGTCGCACGCTGATAACACTTTCATTTCCACACGAAATAGGTGGTTTTTGAATCCTCTCCCTACTCCACGTGGCTCATTCCTACTGGATAGAATTCGATCCATTACAAACCTCTTACCACCTCAAATGCGCATGATAACCACTCACAGTTTCTATTCTTCGAAGCCCCAAAACCACCCATCCTATGATTTGACCACCATTCAATGCTTAACCTGCTTTAAACCAAAAACATTATAAAATTTCATAACGTGCAAAGTTAAGCCATTTCTGCATTATCTGTCCATTTTTAAACCATCTCCGATTGAAAATCAAGCGTTGTACTACATTTTTTCACCCAAAGAACTAGAAATCCATTTCAACTATTGTTGAGACCACTTCAAGCTCCCAGTTTACTTCAAGAGACTTCAATGACCATTAGAAAGTCTATCTGACGCCTTAGAAACCTTTTCAAGACCAAATACCTGCAAAAAGAGGTATTCTTCGAAGAAAATAGCCTTCCCTTCATTTTAAAGAACCAAATTTCTGCCAATTCGAACCTTGTGAAACCTATTTTTCCCACAGAAAGACCTGTATTTACCCCCAAAAGAATAGATTTGATGCGAAACCCTGATAAATTCAAAGTTTTATGAAGACTGTAACTTGTTTCAAGCAAAATTGAATAAATTTAAGTATTTCAGACCTTTAGAAACCCTTTAAATGAAGATAACCCTTTATAAATGCTCAAAACCCATTTTTGTGCATAAATTAGAAGGCTTTAGGGCTTTTTTATCAAAGAAGTATGCAATGAAACCTATGCGAAAGGTTACAAAGTGTTCCAAAAACCTTGAATTATAATAGTTCTTTTTGCAAAATTAAGAGTCAATAACAACAAAAATGAAAATCTGCTGCAGTTCAAACAATTTTTCACAGTCTTTTTCCATAATCAAAGCCATTATCCCTCCATGAAGACCTCTATTTCATTAACAATTATTTTGTTTTGTAGGTTATTAGCAAAAGGAGAATTTGGATAAAACAATATAAACATTAGTTAAAGATCTGCTTTACTGGAAAATTTCAAAAGGAAAAGGATTTCAAATGATATTTCTTAACAAAAGATTCCAGGAAGAAAAATAGAAAGAATTCATTTATGCAGAAAGAGATAAATTTTCACAGTGAGTGGTATAAGTGAAACAAGAATTCACAATGAAAGTGAAAAATAAACAATCAAAGAGCATAAGAGCTAAAGTGTATCAGATGAAAGTCACAATAAAGGTTAAAACAAAGTTAGAAAGAAGTCAAGGTAAAACAATAAAAGTAAATACAGAGGTAGTAATGGTTAAATAGAGATGAAAATACTTTCACCAACAATGAAATTTATCCAAAGTAAAAGAAAAACAATTAAAAGAACAAAAAGGTTAAAATATGAAAACAAAGCAAGAAGGGACATTTTTGCACAAATTTCTTATTTAGGTCATCGTTTTATAGAAACTACTGTGACCAATCCAAGATGAATTTTGTAAACTAGAAGGAGGTTTATGTTCCTAAAATTTCCAAATACAAAAACCTCTCTCACTTTTCTAACATCCATTATGGGTTTAGAAATATTAAACAATATGTGAAAGCACTTTTTACAGAAAATTCCTGTTAAGTCATCAGTTTGCAGAGAAGATTGTGGCCAATAAGAAATACATCTTACAAAACTAAAGGAGGTTTTTGTTTTTAAAATGTCAACCTATAGAAACCTATCTCACTTTATGCACATATTTACAGCCTATTGTTTAGACTGTGCAAAGTTCCATTTTACATATATTTTTGCAGAGCCTATTGTGAACAGCTGAAGCATAATTTTAGGGAATGGAGAGAGGTTTATCTCAAAAAAATATTTATCTACAATAAAATATTTCACTGTTTACATATATATTTCATATTGAGATATAAAAAGGTATCATTGGACCCCAAGTTTACATAATGTATGGAGTAGAATGCACAAAGAAAGGAGACAATTAGTGACTGTAATATTCCAAATCTGGAATTTTCTACTCTATTAGGAATATCTTAAGATATTCCAATTCCTTATTCATTTAACTATTACAAGTCCATTTCAGAGATTTACTATTGGGGAATTTACCGGATATTACTCCTTCCAAATAAGGGAGAAATCCTAAGGCTAGTTGGCCCTTCACAGACTCTGTCTATGGATATGCAATATTCCACCCCAGGAATTTCTGCTACAGGGTCCTTGAGGATGTTGTATAAGGAATTTTCTACATAAATAAGGAAAACCACCACTGGGATGCCCTAGAAAAGCTCACATACAACTCCTATGCATAATATGAGCTCAAATAAATACATCTAGATGGGTTATTTAGATCTCCCCAAACTAGATCTCTAAAACAAGGCTCAATGAGAGAGCTACAACAATATATGAATATAACCAATAACTCTGAAAATTTGAAATACACCATAAGAGGGAAAATTCTACAGCCATCAATTTATTATGATATCAACAATGAAATACAAGAAATATCATGAGGAAGGAACCCCTTTTGCAATAGGAATCAACCTCCCATGATTACACCTTGAAATACAAATGTTGTTGCAACTACAAAAAATGTCAGAGGACCATGCCTGCACAGTCTATGTGAATTAGCAGCTGCTTAATATGTATAAAATGTAAATGATGCTATAGGATATAAATAAATATCCCAATAACATAGAAATGGGCTGAAATACAAGATTTTTAGCCAATCTATGAAGATTGCTAGAAATGCCGGAGAAAACCAAAATGCGACAAATGAGTTGTCACTGCAACTGAACCAAAAAAAGAATGAGGTTGTGGCTAATATGAAATATGATTGCCCTCCTCTGATCATGTCTCCAATACGAAGGGCTAATCCCTTTGTCTCAAAAACATCCTCCTTTGAAGCTCCAGAAACCCCTCTCTCACTGCCTCCTCTAAAATAATGCATTTTCCTCCATGGACTATGCAGTGGGAGATGATGGAAGTGTAGCCTCATGCCAATGATATGAAATCAAGCCTAGGAATCCTCCTTACAGCTCCTCCAATGAGTGGATCACTCCTCCACTGAAGAAAACAAGCTAAGAAGACTCCATGAGTTCCTCCCTTGCTGCCCCCAGCAACACAACATCTTCTCTGCTGCAGAAATAACATTGTAGCTGATGGTAGTAGCTATTTCCAATTCTGGATTGAGGAATATCAGCTCAATCCTCATCCTTCCTAGAGGAAGAGGTATGGATTCTCGACCGGGAACACCCTAGTGCCCGAGGGCACCATCACCCTGCTAAATAGCCCGGGGATACAAGCTTGCAGACCCAAGTCTGAAACTCTAAACCATAACATAATGAAAATGGACTGCCATCTCCTTCTTATAAGCAAAAGGAACTCTTCTCCACCAAGGTCCCACCAATTAGTGTTTCCACCCTCATGAGAATGTCTTCCCTCAAAAATTGCACAGCTTCTCTAGGAAGCCTCTCCTCCTTGGGCAACGCTGTTGAATTTAGTCAAAGATGACTAAGTTAAGTGAGTTGGGTTCCATTCACACCTTTAGGTGTTTATTCAGCTGCTTATTTGTCCTCCTTTCACACAAGGATTGTTATTTATTCATGAAAAGAGGGCTAAGGTGTCTCCTTACCCATTTTATTAAGAAGAAATAAAATATGCAACTATAATGTTCCATTTTAGCTTGAGGCTAAAATTGTGAACATTACAGTCCTCCCCTCCCACATGTTGCTTTCCCTCAAGCAACTGCATAGAGAGAAAACAAATTTCTCCCCCTTCTTCTCTTGTGGCCTCCTCATCAATGGTCCCACCACTGCTCAAATATGCCGCAATGAATCTGTCCTCCAATGCTCTCTCCCAAGTATGCAAGCTGGAAATTATGCTCCTCATGGAAAGATAGAAGGTGTAGTGGAATGCTTCTTGCTGGAATGTGGCCTCCTAAAGGTAGGAGTGATGATATGCATGGGAAAATTTGTCTCCCAATGATGATCCTCTCATCCATGCAAATCATCCAAATAAAATCTCACCCCTGATTTTTGCAATGTGTTGGGGCTGAATGGAGAGTTGTTTTGGTTTCCCATGATGGCCCTCTCTCCATATGCTTCTCATATGGGGCTACCTCTGTCTTTGGGCTGGAAAAGTATGCCCTCCAAGAATGGCCCAAGTTACCCCATCAAGAAAAATCAGCCATGAAATGCCTTTGTAAATTCTCCAAGTGGTTCCTCCCACAAGAAGGTACAAGTAGCAATGTGGAAATCATGGTTTGCCCATGGTATCTCCTACAAAATGAAGCATTTATAATGGGGAGAATCATGCTCCTAATGGGTTGTGTTATCACTCAGGTTTTCCTAGAAGTTGTGTAAGAGGAAAGTATACCCGAGGTAACCACAAACCAACCTTTTAGATGCAGAATCTAGCCAATCTGCATCCAGAGAGGGCTCTCTCTTTATGATTTATCTTTGTTTTTGGAAGGTTTTAGGCTAGTTATCGATCCAAGAGTTTGTTTGAAAAATGGTGGAATCCACAAACTAAGGGCAAGGTTGAAAGTTTTCAGTCCATTGGGCTATGGAGTCAAAGGATGGATTTACTGGATTTCTATTCTACGCACAAGATGGCTTTACAGGGCAAGATAGCTAGACAGAGAACAATCCTTAAAATTTAAAGTGGATGGGATGATTTTGAAGGGATGAAAGGCAGCTAAGAATCTTTCACCATGTTTAAATTAGCAAAGCAAGAGCATTTAAGAATTCATGCTTATAACTAATTTAGAAGAAAGCATTAAGAATAATAACATTTGAAAACAGAGTACAATTAAGTAAATTATGTTTCAATCCTTTATGTAAATTATTCAGAAATGGTTATGATGGTATTATAAACTAATATAAAATTTCAGACAAAGGGTAGAAAAACTTATTGAACTGTAGTCCAACACATGAATCCTGCAACAAGTCCAGTGCTTTAAATCATCATCCAGTAAGCCACGAAAAATTTCTCCAAAATGCTTTTATTCCGAAAATCTCAATGTTACAGCAGAGTAATAGAATCCACCCTCAACACTCTCTTTGAGGGTTTATTTATACACAAAAATAATCTAAAACAATCTTACATTAACTTAGCCAATAATCTAGGCCGACTTAAAGCATATTTTACAAACAAACAAGAGACAAATGGTCTCGTGAATAGAATAATGTGCAACTGCCGATGTGCTGTTCCTTTTTCCGTGGATGTGCTGGAGGTAGGTGCTAAAATAGGGCTCTGTGCTGTCCTTTGCAGTATTTCTTTGGCTTGTTGAACACTCTTTATTCTCACGGATACTCTTTAAGCTTTTCACCTGATACTCTTTCATCTGTTTTCCTGTTTTTACCATTTACTTAATATTAAAGATAAATTCTCATCCTGAAAGCAACTTTTATAGAATCTCCAACATTTCCTGCCACCATTGATCATCTGGTATCATAGTTCTTCTGAGCTTTCTTAAAGTTTCATCTGCTTCAGTAAGTTTATAAAAAGTGGGCTCATTCGGAAATAGATACTTTATTTCATGCTCCAGATGAAATAAATTCCTCACTTTATCATAGATACTTTTCCCAGTTGGTAATGTCAATTCTGACGAGCTAGAAGAACAAGCAGCTGTATTCTTAGCATGAGCCTTTATTCTCTTCTCATAGGTTTCCAAGTCTAATATTTGATCTTCTGTGAGCATGGGACTTGGTAACCCACTATCCAGCAAAGCTTGAAATTTCTTTCTGAAAATGTTGATATCAACCAAAATGTCTGTGCACTTCCTTTCTAAATTTTGCATGAAAGTCCTCTTGGTGAAAACTCTCTTAGCTTCCAAAACTGCACCTGTCCTGTCATCAATTCCTAACAATGCAAGCTGTTGTTTTGTTCTGGAATTCAAAAATTGAATGAGCTGACTGGCCTGTTCAGGCCTGCCTCTCAATTCATTCCTGGTTCTATTTATTTCTTCTTGGGCGATTTTAACCAACTCATTTTGCTCAAAAATAGCTTGAATAGAGGGCCAAATACCCTTTATTAATTCAATGATGTTACCCCAAAGAATGTCATTTATTTCATTTAAAGGCTTCTCCAATGAAAGATCTTTTTCCAAAGCCTGAACCAATTTTTCCAACCTTTTTATCTCCCTGGTGTTGTCAGCAGCTGTCTTTTTAGATGTGTCATATTTTTCCTCCAATTTTACTAATTGCAATTTTGTTTCTTGGAGTTCTGTGACCCTTAGCTGCAAACTCTCCATTTGTTTTATTAAATCCTCAGAACTCATGCCAGAAGTATTCACTTGAGATGGCTGTATCTGCTGCCCTGTTGTTGGAGTACCTGTTGTTGAAGTCTGCCTGAGAGTTTCCTGTTCCTGCAATGCTTTTTCCAATTCCCCCTCTGTTTCATTTAGTCGCTCAGTCATATTTAGAAGTAACTCCATTATTTCTTCCTGTGAATTACTTTTTATAACTTCTTCGGTCTGAGGGTGCCTCAAGGCTGGTAATTTTAGCTGTTTTCTGAGTGCAGCTATATCATCCTCTTTCTTCTTTATCAATGCCTCAATACCTTTGATGTCCTTGGGATTATGACCCAAACCAATGATTATTTCTTCTAAAGACTTAATTCTATTATCTTTGGCCTGTGAGGAGGCCTTCTCAATTTTCAATTGTGCAGTAGTGTTATTCAAAGAATCTTGCAGTGTTATAGCTGCCATGGCCTTGTTGGTGAGAGTAGAATAGACCATTTCCCCAGTTTGTCTGTGTAGCTCTATCTGGTCCAGGGGATGGATATCCTTTGCTAAAACTTCAAAATTTGTTCTGATGTAATCTGCTGCTGAAGTTGGCTTTGGCACCTTTGCTTTGAAGTGGCTCATCAGCATTTTACCTTGTGAAAGGTCAAATGCTGACATTAGCCTTTCTTGATTATGGGGAGCCATCTTCATATACTGATCATATACCTTCATTTTCAATGGATCATTCTTTGTTTTAATATTAATGAAGGTTCTTTTAATATCTCTAGTGTCTGTCTTTGGCGGTCTGAAAGAAGATACTTCAGTGCTTAATTGATTTTGTAAAGCTTTCCCTTTCTGGCTTATGGTTGTTTCACTTGCTGTGCTAGTTTGCTGACTATCTTCCCTTCCATCATCAAATACTTCATCTATAATTTCTACCTCTGGAGGTGGATCTGATTTGTGTTTTTTAGTTTGATGTACCTGTGAGGCCCCTTTTGGAGGTGTGGTATCTGGAGCCTGCCTCTTCTTCCCTATTTCCACATTTAATGGAGTTTGCAACTCTGGAACTTGTGGATGCTGTGCCTGAGTGGGAGAAACCTGTGATTGTTCAGGTGTTTTGGAAGTTTGTGGTTTCTCAGCCATGACCAAAGTTTCAATGACCTGAACTACAGGTTCTTTTCCTTTACCCTTGGGTTCTGCTGCTACTGATGGAATGCTTTCCTGCAATGCTTGTTGTAGAGTTGTTGCTGAGGATGTGCCAATGTAGGGTACCTGCATTTGACCACACGTTTCTAGGTCAAAGTTCTTCTCAACATCTTTCAGAATTTTATTCATTTTGTCTGCTTCACTTTCTTCTTCAACAAGCGTTCCTTCAACCCATTCATTTTGATTTGCATACTGTTCTAGATCAGGAATTTTGTGGTGTATATAAGGAGATGATTTATTTTTTAATCTCTTTTCACAAATAAAACCAAAGGGATCATAAGGAACCCAACCGAAAGATGTCTGGAACTTTTTCTCTAATAGATTTTCTGCTTCTCTCTCAGCCTCCCTAGAATTGCAGATGAAAGGACCTAATTGGCTTTTGATCCTTAACTGAGCTTTCTTCTTTACATTACAAAAATGGATCACATCTGAATTGTTCATTTTCCTGAAGTATTCCAAGGAAAAAATCCTCATTGGTACATATCTGGGTAACCTGAATGGATGTAATTCACATCCATAAATCCTGATGACTGTATGGTTTTGATACAAATACCAATCCCCAACCTTATAACTCTTTGACAGTTGCAAGGTCTTTCTAATTTCATTAGTGAGTCTTGGGGGAGAAATTCCTGTTAACAAAGTTGTTGCAAGATATACAAACTGATCAATGAATTCTGAGTAGGAGTAGGGAGAATCAGAGGAAAAATGAATGATGGGGGACCAAAATATGACTGACCTGGGATTTCCCTTGGCATCAAGTTTCTGTACAGGGAAAGGGAACCTTTCTGACTGATAGAAGATCATGAGATGATAGATAACTGAGGAGTACTTAAAAACGTTTTCAGTATCTAGCCTTAAGAATTGATCATGGATCTTGCTGGCTATGAAGGAAGCATAGTCATATTTGATCTCAGGAGGTTGCCCAGGAGTAAAAATGGATAGCAAAGCCAAGGTTATCTCATCCACATATTCACTGGTGTTAAATCCTAAGACAAAAGATATTATATTTACAACGAGCCTTCCCAATGTATTGAAAAAGTAAAAACTGTAGGGAGGAGACCCTTTTGGCTGATGCTCAGGTAACATGAAATGCTGACACATGAATTTTAGCTTTTCTGGGGTTAATTGCCTGGTTTTCTCAATCAATCCTTCTATGGATAATGGAGCTAATTCTTGGTCTGTTTCAAAGTGTAACATGGTGTTGATAGCCTGGGGAGTGATGGGAAATAGAACACTTTGATCAGGAGCTAATACGGCCCTCTGTGTGGGATCATAGTTTGAATGACAGTAGTGAATGATTTCTGGGAAAATAAGGACTGAAGGAATGAGATACCTTGGGAGATTGGATTCCCACAACCCTATGAGATCTTGCCCCTTTGAGTATTCATCTCTGCAGCGACAATAGCTCAATAGGGGACTTTCATCAAAATGCAGGTCTTTAATTTGGAAATCTTCATCTATCAAAGGTAAATAGTCTAATTCCCGGTGAGGAGCATTCAATGGAGTGATATTAAGAGCTGCCGGGGCCTCCATTTTGGTTCTTGTGGATTCAAAATGGAGGTTTTTGGTTTTCTTCACGGGCCGGGCGGAATTCTTGAAATGAAGGAAATTGGAACAATTTTGCAGGTTCGGGGAGCAATTTCACAGGTTTTAAAATCTCCAGGGAGGACTCAGTGATGATTTTTAACCACTTTTTGAGCGAAAAAAACAAAGGAAACTGAGTTTTACTTGCAGTCGGGGCGTAAAGGATAAATACCTGCTTTTAGACGGAAACTGGTTCTTTAACAGGTAACAGGCAATGGCGGGACTGTTCTTCAACACGGGCGCAGCGGACTCTTGGAGTAAATTGGTCAATTGCAGTGGAAATTTGAAAATCGCAGCGGGAGCTCTGTCGTTTTCAGAATAATGAAAATAACTGAAAAAACACGAAAAATGGCTTTATTCGCAAGTTAAACGTATTTTTTATTTTTTCGAGGTGATGACGTCATCGACGTACGGCGTGACGTAAGCCGGCAGTAAGCGGTAAGAGGTAAGTGGTATTCCCGCACCGCTTTTGGTCGAGGATGGTTTTTTTCGGAGGGGCAGCGATTCCACAGGTTTCTTGCCACGTGGATGGTTTGACTATTCAAAACCACCCATCCCCCGCTGGTTAAAAAACTTACACGGGATGGGCAGCGGGATCAACGCTGGCCGTTGATCTGCGGGAGGCTGATCCAATGGCTGGGGTGATGGGGAGATAGGCGGGGTTTCATGTGGGCCCGTCGAACTTTTAAACACCTTTTAAATGTTATTTAATCGCTCCGGGGAATATTTAACTGGCGGAAAGAATGAAGGAAATGGGGGGTCGCGGTGGGGTTTTAATCATCAGGGAAATGCCAAGTGGACAAGCCACGTGGGCATAAAACTTCGGATTTATTTTTTTTTGGTATTAAACATATACACCATATGTTTAACGCTTTTTGAATACATAATTTTATTATATGGTAAACTAATCATATGCAATTAACTTACCATAGGGGCGGATTTATATTATAAAGATATATTTAACCAAAGGGCTTATAAAGCGGGGTTTTTATTTTCAATGTGTGGGGATATAATACTTTGGTAAACATTATAATAAATGGGTTTTTGGGATATTTATAAAAAAGGGAGTTATATACTTAGGAAAGGGTATTTCACTAGGGATTTAATATAATAGAGTTGAATGTTAATATGGCTAAGGACAAGGAAAATCAAAAAAAATTTGTACATCTAAGAAAGTGATAACTTGTGAAGTAAATTGCAACATTTTATCTTCAACACTTAAACTTAGAATAACAAGTTATTTTGAGGAATTTTTATGGAATTTTGCATCAGTTTCCTAAGTAAAATAGGATTTTACTTAGGAAAAAGTTAAATATGGAAGATAACAATGATGAATTATCTCAAGTGCTTAGGTCTTTTTGATCATTAGGCCAAGGGTCCGGTCCCTCCAGAAGTCAAGGAAATGCCTTGAGCCCTTTTGATCTCCAAATACCTTAGTACTTTTGGGGGAAATTAGTAAAACTCTTGAAGGGGAAAATGCTGAGGGAGGTTAATGAATTTGACTTTGCTTGCTGTGATTTTCCAGTGTATTTCCTACTTTAGTACTTGTGATGAAAGTGAATGATCAAAAACATGTAGCAGCATCATTCATCAGATAACACTTTGCAGCACCATCTACCTACCCTATCTACTTAACGCTACCATTTTCTCTTCTTTATTAGGGTGCATTTAGACTTGCAAACCCTTTTCAATCTTTTCTGTTTACATGATAACTCTATCTATTTCTACCCTTATGACATCCAAGGGCTCAGATTAAACTGTTGAGCACCTTTTATTCATTCTACCTATCTACTTATCTGCCAAGATTAAACTGTTTGGTCAGATATTTATTCTCTAATCTATAACATGAAATTGAAATATGAGTAAGCCAAGTTTAAACAGTTTGACTTATTCATAAATTGTGGCAAAATTTTGACAAGCTGCACACAATTGATTTATTACAAAAATGAAATAGCAGTGGCATGTGGATTTGCACACTTTCCTTGGTCTATTTTTACTTGGGGTTCATTTCTTTCACGTTTTGACCATTTTTATTCTTTTTACCCTTTGATTTTTCTTTTAGGGTATACCCTCTTTACATTTTTTTAAATTTTTTTGATTTTTTGGTTTTTCAAGAATATGGAACACCTTTGCTCAAGAAAAAGGTTTGAACATATTCCATAGTTCAATCAAGACAATCATGAAAGATGAAACCTATTGGTATAGGAGGCTAACACTGGCTCCACTTGGGGATGGCTTTTCCTTGTGAAAAGTCAAGAACAGCAGGTCAGATGCCTTAAAATGTCTTCAAACTGAAAATATGAAATCTTCCTTCTTCTGGTAGCTTTATTTTACATATGATAGTGAAATTTTTGGAACTTAGGGCCTTCACTTCGGGCTTCAATTCCACGAAGTCACCATCCAATCCAAACTGCATTAACAAAACAAAACAAACAAAAAACAATATATTATTTACAAGTTAGTAAAATTAAAACACTCTAGTAAATTGGATCAAAATAATGCTTGAGCATTCGACCATTGACTGGTCCTTCTTCAACTTCTGAATTGTCCAAGTCCTTCAAAAAGTAAGTGTTTTTTCCCTGCAAGGCATGAATGATATAAGGCCCTTTCCACAAGAAATCAAACTTTCCATGTTTCCCTTTTTCTTCTCTTCTAGAATCCCATCTTAGGACCTTGTCTCCTAATTGAAAATCCTCTGCTTTAGTCCTTTTATCAAACATTTTCTTTAACTTTTCTTGCATGACTTGTGATCTTTGGTAAACCTCTTCCCTGGTTTGTTATAGGTGAATTGTTTGATTAATTCTTCTTTGAATGTCATTTGGCTCCACTTGAGCCTCCTGAAGTAATTTCATAACAGGAATTCCTAAAGATGATGGGAATCTTGCTTCAATGCCATAAACTAACTCATATGGACTAGTTCCAATGGATTTCTTAGTTGTAAGTCTGTCTGCCCATAATGCATTGGTTAATTTCTTGTGCCAATTCTTTTTGTTTTCTTCCAATAACTGTTTGATGATATTGATAAGGCTTTTATTGGAGGATTCCGCTAGTCCATTACCCTGGGGGTAATAGGCTGTTGAATGGCCTAGAGTAATATGATATTTACTACAGAAATTAATCATTTTCTTTGATTTAAATGCAACAACATTATCTGTTATAATATTTTCCGGACAGCCAAACCTTGAAAGTATGTTTGTTTCTAAAAATCCTATGATCACAGAATCATTAGACTGTCTACATGGGATGGCTTCAATCCATTTAGTGAAATAGTCTGTAGCAGTTAAAATCCATCTATGTTGCCCTGAAGAAGGGGGATGAATTTCTCCAATAAAATCTAACCCCCATTGTTGAAAAGGTCTTTCTGTGGAAATTGGTTTTAAAGGCAGAGGTAACAACTTTCTTTTTCCCTCAAATATTTGACATTTATGACAAGTTGTTACAAATTTCTTAACATCAGAAAATAATGTTGGCCAGTAAAAGCCAGCCCTTAAGATCTTGTCTGCAGTAGATTTCCAGTAGAGATGTCCTCCACAATCCCCCGCATGAAATTCATTAAGCACTTTATCAGCTTCATCTTTTAAAAGACAATTCAACAAAATTCCTTCATGATTTTTCCAAAATAGAGTGCTATCTAAAATACAATATTTCAAAGATGTCATTTTTAAAAATCTTCTTTTGGTTCTGGACAACCCTGGAGGAGCTTTCAGGTTTAATAAAACATGAATTATATCAGTGTACCAGGGTGAATCTAAGAAAGCTTGACTGATCTGAGGAGTCGCCATCTCCCGCTCGTTATCCAGTTCATTGAGGTCTAAGGCTTGGCAATTGGTTTCTGTCATAAGTTGTGCTAAACCTTGGCCCTTTATAAGTTTTGTTGGCTTGATCTCAATATCATATTCCAAAATGGTAGGTATCCACTTACCTCGTTTACCTTCTATGCCATCTTGAGTCAAAATATATTTAACTACTGCATTAGGCACATATGCTATCACATGAGAATATAATATGTAGACTCTGAAATCTTTGATTGCTTTTACCAATGCAAAAGCCTGTTTTTCCATAATATTGTATTTTAGAGATGCATCCCTCAGTGCTTTACTAAAAAATGCTATTGGCTTTTCACACCCTTGGTCATCTTTTTGAAGTAAAACAACTGCAACAGTATGTTCAGAAGAAAATGAAAAAATGATAAAGTCTCTATCAAATTTAGGACTGGTCAGAACTGGTGTTCTTGTTAAAGCCATTTTAATTTCCTCGAATGATTGTTTGGCTTCTACAGTCCAGTCAATGCTTGAATCTTTCCTCAACATGTTAGTTAGTAATCTAAGTAACTCTGCTAGACTAGAAATAAATCTTCTCAAGAAATTAATTTTTCCTATGAATGCTTGCAACTCTTTTATGTTCCTGGGGTGTGGTATTTGCAAAATTGCTTGAATTATTTCTGGATCAATCCTAATGCCATCTTTAGAAATAATGTGCCCTAAGAGCTTTCCTTCTTCCAAACCAAACAATGACTTCTTAGGGTTCAAATAAATTCCATATTTTCTGCACTTTATAAACACTTGCTTTAAGTGATCTAAATGTTCTTGATCTGTTTTAGAGAAAACAGTTAAATCATCTAAGTAAATAACCAGAAAATCATGTATCTCTTTAGCAAAAGCAATATCCATTGCTCTTTGAAATGTAGCTCCTGCATTCTTGAGCCCAAATGGCATTTTGACATATTTAAACGTACCCCATGGTGTAGTGAATGCTGTTTTATCCTGATCATCGGGATGAACCAAAATCTGGTTGTACCCTGAAAATCCATCCAGTAGTGATATTCTCGAAGATCCTACCACCCTTTGCAGAATGTGGTCCATTTTCGGCAGAGGATAGTTGTCTTTTAAAGAAAATTTATTCAAATTTCTTAAGTCGACACACAACCTAATTTCTCCTATCTTCTTTCTTGTTGGTACCAGGTTAGAAACCCATTTTGAGAATCTGATAGGAGCTATAATCCCTGCTTCAAACATTCTTTTGATTTCCTTTTCAATTGAGGGTAATAAAACATGATTTATTCTCCTAAGCTTTTGTTTAAAAGGTTTCTGGTCCGGTTTCAAAGGTATAGTGTGTTGAATGATAGATTTATCATAAGATTTGAGGTCTTCATAACTCCAGGCAAAAACATCCTGGAATTCTTTTAATAGTTCAACATATTTAACCTTTTGATCTTTTGGAAGAGACTTGGACAACTTGACCATTTTGGGATTTTCTGGGGTTCCTAAGTTGCATTCTTCCATATCAGCCTTGACAGGTTCCATTTTAGGTCTGAATGGAATATCATTTGAGTCAAACAGATCTTCCAAAGGTGTTAATCCTTTGGGCAAATGGTTATCTTTCAAATTGATGATTTCTGTCTCATCTTCTATGATCTCATCAGATTCCATGTGTTTCAAATTTTGCATGTCTTTTTCAGTGAATGTGGTTGGATGCAGCATATGAATTGCATTTTCTCTTGAAATTTCTATTTCTTCCATATCAGCCTTTACAGGTTCCATTTTAGGTCTAAATGGAATATCATTTGAGTCAAACAGATCTTCCAAAGAAGTTAATCCTTTGGGCAAATGATTATCTTTTAAGTTGATGATTTCTGTCTCATCTTCTATGATTTCATCAGATTCCATTTGTTTCAAATTTTGCATTTCCTTTTTAGTGAATGTGGTCGGATGTAGCATATGAATTGCATTTTCTCTTGAAATTTCTATTTTTTGTTCTTTTCCTTGATCAGATTCATCAATAGCTATATCCTCATCTATATTACAGTTAGAAAACTCATTTTGAAGTGTCAAAAAATTATTGATTTGATTATTATTCACAAATACTTGCCAATTCAAAAGATTATCTGGTATTGCAGGCCTGTGTCTAATCTCAGCTGAAAACTGATGGTTAGGATCAAAAGGTAACTTGCATGTACTAGCAAACATTGCTAAGCTGTGAGCATGCAAATTTTGTTTCCTGGGAATCTTGGCAAGTTGAGCTTGTAAAAATGTGTTGAGAATCTCTACAACTGTCTCTCTGTATTGTTTCAGTCTCATGTCTTTTGTTGAACATTCTCCTTTAATCTGTTGGATGATTAGTTCGGAGTCTCCTATGATTGATACCCTAATACCTCCTAACTTCTTGACATGTTTAAGCCCTAATAAAAGAGCTTCATACTCTGCCATGTTGTTAGTGCATTTGAAATTTAACCTATAAGCATGACCTTCTGCATAATTGTTCTCAACATTATGTAACCAAATCCCAGCTCCTGCCCCTAGTCCGTTTACTGAGCCATCAAACTCTAAATGCCACAGAATTTCATGTTCATAACCCTCATCAATCGTTTTAAAGTGTTTTTTGATAGGAGCTAGTTGTTTAGTTTCTTCAGGTATTTCTTGATCATCTGGAGTTTCTTTGTTTTCAGAGATTTCTTCAATTTTAACAGTGGTTTTGTTTATGGTTTCCAATTCTGGAGCTTCTATTTCAGTAGGAAGATCTAACTCAGCATTGTATAAAATAAAAGAATCCATATCAGAATGTACAGAATAAACAGGGAAGTTTTCAGGCTTCTCATGGCTACTCACTAAGTACTTCATCAAAGTTTCTCTATGTAATCTTTTCGGCTGACCAAATACTGAAATAGTTGCATATAACATGTCTAGTTGAATAGATCCTCCAAGTTTAGCACCCCAAGATCTAGACAATAACATACCATATTTAGGTGGAATATCAGCAACTACTATGTCCATTAAAACAGACTTAGCAGGGTATTGGACCAAAGTGACACACAGATCTTTAATTAAACCTAAACATTTTACCTGACTGGAATCAAATGAAAACAAATCTTTGTATGGTCTGGTAATATCTAGATTCAATCTTTCCATTACTTCTTTTGGCATCAAATTGTGAGATGCTCCAGAATCAAGCATTGCATTATGGAGTATCTTGTCATGAACATTCAGGCTTACATAAAATGGAGGAGTTCCTCCACTTTCTGGTTTGCCATTAACCTCAGGGCCAAAAAGAAGTTTTGGTTGATCATCAAGAATGTTTACTGAATCATCCAATCCAGTAATGTTAATGTTTAAAGACTTGGAAATCTGACTCCTATAGACATCATGTTTAGCCAATTCTGATAAAGGAACAGCTATCTTGAGTTTGCCTATTTCAGCCTCTAGATTAAAAGGTTTTTCTGTTTGAGTTTTAGTATTTTGCACAGTTGGGTTTTCTCTGTTTTTTGGGTCTTCAATGTTTTTCTCTTTTTCATGAATGAAGTTTTGTTTTGAAGGTGTTTCAGGACTAACTTCTATTGTTTCTTCTACATTTCCTACAAGAGGAGATGTATTAGACTATTGTTTGTTGTTTGGTTGGTTGTCAGAGACATCTTCAATTATTGGATTTGAAGAATTGGGAGTTATCCTAGACAAAATTTGTACTTGGGGAATGTTTTGTACAGGGGGAATGTTTTGTTTACCTTTGACATTTTGTTTTGTTGTTTTCTGTTTGGTATTCTCTGGCACCTCAATCCGCCTACTTCTCAAGTTATACTGTTTATGAACCTCATAGATTGCTGTGTCATAGCCTTCTTTGAAATCAAAAGTCTCACCTGAATGAGTTTGGAATGTTTCAAGGATGTGATTTTCTTGATTATCCTGGGATAGGAAAACCTCTGGTTCATCTTTGTCATCTGTTACATTGTTTATTTCTACATCTTCTGTAGGTTCTTCAGAAGTTGAGCCTTCAACAAAATTTTCTTGAAAGGGTGGCCTAATGTTCTGATCAGGAACATTCTTTCCACTATTCTGATTCAGATTCCTCCTAAAGTTTGGGTTTCTTGCAACATTCTGATTGTCAGTAGAAGACTTTCTTTCAATGATTTCCACTCTGTCTCCTAATCTTTCCATACCTTTAATGATTACATCTAGCTTCTTTTCAAAAGCTGAAGGTTCTTCGTTCATAGGCATTCTTCTCTCTGCCCTAGCTCTGGCCCGTTTTTCTATCAGATTTTCTTCTACACTCACCACTATGCTTTGCATTTCCTCTAGTGTTTGAGGAGCTCTTTCCCTAAGGGAATAAGCTATATCGGAGTCAAAACCATCTGGAAATTTAACCAACACGTTGTTAGGTGGGGGTCTTAGGTTTTGAGGAACTGCATTATATGATTCATTGAATCTTATGATGTAATCTTGTACGGTCTCGTTTGGTCTTCTTCTTAATTTTTCAAATTCTGATAGGATCTGGAGAGGATCCTTCTTTTTCTCCCATCTGTTCAAGAATGCCCTATACAAAGCTTCTAAATCAGCCATACTGTTCGGGGTAAGAGCCCTAAACCAAGTTCTAACTTCTCCAGTAAGACTCTGAACGAAAATTCTCATTCGGATATTATCAGTATCAATCTCATAAAACTCAAAGTAATCAGTCATTCTTTTGGTGTGTTGTTGAGCTGTGTAAGTGCCTGATCCATCAAAAGGTGTGATCTTACTTTGAAAATCTTGAGGTAACGCTGGAGGGTTGGCTGGTAACTGTAAAGGGGCATATCGATTGGCCATTGGAAGATAAAGTGGGGTGATAGGGGTTGATGGTCTGGCGGGGGGAGATGGAGGAGTAGAAGGGATAACAGGTGTTTGAAAAGTTTGAGAAAAAGTGACTGAACTTGGAGATGCTTCAGTAATCACAGAAATGTTTGAACTTTCTTCAAAAGTTTGTTCAGACTGAATAGAGTTATGCAATTCTTTGTCAAGATGATGTGAAACAAATCGGTATTGTAAATCTTCAAATAACAATGGATCTGGAACTAATCTAGATAATTCAGTTTCAGAAAAATTCACAAACAAAGATGTTTCAAATCGTGCATCGAAAGGAATGTCATCAATATATATAATTTTCACAGGACAAGATGCAGATCTAGAAAGTAGTCTAGAACTTCCTGTACTCTCCTGACTTCCTATTTCAGAACTTTCTTGACTTCCTTGTCTTCTAAGAATCCTGGGAATCAGATTTGGATTTTCAAATATTGGTGGTGGATTGGGGTCGGGGTTTGACCTAGTATGTCGAATCCTTTCTGAAGCCAGCTTTCCTAGACTATGTTTTTTTTGGATTTTGGATTTTTATTGAAAAATAAATACAACTTCTACAAATTCTTCAAGAAATAATGATATGTGATTAAGATTTCCTCAAAGATCTGTTTAAACTAGAGAGTCTGATTGAAAAATTTGAAACTAAGATTCAATATATAAGCTAAATCAGAGATAGACTGAAGCAGCATTTATTTACTTTTGCAATTGCAGAGCAAAAGCAATTTCAAAGGCTACCTGGCTGATCTTCAGACTCTGTCTATAGCTTAT
Organism: Pinus albicaulis; assembly: GCA_034641835.2. NCBI lineage: Eukaryota > Viridiplantae > Streptophyta > Pinopsida > Pinales > Pinaceae > Pinus > Pinus albicaulis. The sequence continues at coordinate 949,520,705 of CM076578.1, forward strand.
AAATCAAACAATAATATCAATAAAATGATTCAGATCCCCAGTGGAGTCGCCACTATGTTATCACTCAGGTTTTCCTAGAAGTTGTGTAAGAGGAAAGTATACCCGAGGTAACCACAAACCAACCTTTTAGATGCAGAATCTAGCCAATCTGCATCAAGAGAGGGCTCTCTCTTTATGATTTATCTTTGTTCTTGGAAGGTTTTAGGCTAGTTATAGATTCAAAAGTTTGTTTTGGGAAAATGGTGGAATCCACAAACTAAGGGCAAGGTTGAGAGCTTTCAGTCCATTGGGCTATGGAGTCAAAGGATGGCTTTACTGGATTTCTATTCTAAACACAAGATGGTGTTACAGGGCAAGATAGCTAGACAGAGAACAATCCTTAAAATTTAAAGTGGATGGGATGATCTTGAAGGGATGAAAGGCAGCTAAGAATCTTTCACCATGTTCAAAATAAAGAAATGAGATGACTACAAACAAAGAGCAATGAAGAATTATTTATTATAGTAATCAACAATGTTTAAATTAGCAAAGCAAGAGCATTTAAGAATTCATGCTTATAACTAATTTAGAAGAAAACATTAAGAATAACCACATTTGAAAACAGAGTACAATTAAGCAAATTCTGTTTCAATCCTTTATGTAAATTATTCAGAAATGGATAAGATGGTATTATAAATTAATATAAAATTTCAGACAAAGGGTAGAAACACTTATTGAGCTGTAGTCCAACACATGAATCCTGCAACAAGTCCAGTGCTTTAAATCGTCATCCAGTAAGCCACAAGTAAATTTCTCCAAAAGCTTTTATTCTGAAAATCTCAATGTTACAGCAGAGTAATCGAATCCACCCTCAACACTCTCTTTGAGGGTTTATTTATACACAAAATGATCTTAAACAATCTTACACTATTTTAGCCAATAATATAGGCTGACTTAAAGCATAATTTACAAACAAACAAGAGACAAATAGTCTCGTGTATAGAATAATGGGCAACTGCCGATGTGCTGTTCCTTTCTTCGGGGATGTGCTGGAGGTAAGTGCTGAAATAGGGCTCTGTGCTGTCCCTTGCAATATTTCTTTGGCTTGTTGGACACTCTTTATTCCACGGATACTCTTTAACCTTTTCACCTGATACTCTTTCATCTGTTTTCCTGTTTTTACCATTTACTTGATAGTAAAGATAAATTCTCATCCTGAAAACAACTTTTATAGAATTTCCAACATTTCCTTCCACCATTGATCATCTGGTATCATAGTTCTTCTGAGCTTTCTTAAAGTTTCATCTGCTTCAGTAAGTTTATAAAAGGTAGGCTCATTTGGAAATAGATACTTTATTTCATGTTCCAGATGAAATAAATTCCTCACTTTATCATAGATACTTTTCCCCGTTGGTAATGTCGATTCTGACGAGCTAGTAGAACAAGCAGTTGTATTTTTAGCATGAGCCTTTATTCTCTTCTCATAGGTTTCCAAGTCTATTATTTGATCTTCTGTGAGCATGGGACTTGGTAACCCACTATCCAACAAAGCTTGAAATTTTTCTCTGAAAATGTTGATATCAACCAAAATGTCTGTGCACTTCCTTTCTAAATTTTGCATGAAAGTCCTCTTGGTGAAAACTCTCTTTACTTCCAAAAATGTGCCTGTCCTATCATCAATTCCTAACAATGCAAGCTGTTGCTTTGTTCTGGAATTCAAAAATTGAATGAGCTGATTGGCCTGCTCAGGCCTGCCTCTCAATTCATTTCTGGTTCTGTTTATTTCTTCTTGGGCGATTTTAACCAACTCATTTGCTCAAAAATAGCTTGAATAGAAAGCCAAATACCCTTTATTAATTCAATGATGTTACCCCAAAGAATGTCATTTATTTTGTTTAAAGGCTTCTCCAATGAAAGATCTTTTTCCAGAGCCTGAACCAATTTTTCCAACCTTTTTATCTCCCTGGTGTTTTCAGAAGCTGTCTTTTTAGATGTGTCATATTTTTCCTCCAATTTTACTAATTGCAATTTAGTTTCTTGGAGTTCTGTGACCCTCAGTTGCAAACTCTCCATTTGTTTTATTAATTCCTCAGAACTCAAGCCAGAAGTATTCACTTGAGATGGCTGTATCTGCTGCCCTGTTGTTGTAGTACCTGTTGTTGAAGTCTGCCTGATAGTTTCCTGTTCCTGCAATGCTTTTTCCAATTCCCTCTCTGTTTCATTCAGTCGCTCAGTCATATTTAGGAGCAACTCCATCATTTCTTCCTGTGAATTCCCTTTTATGACTTCTTGGGTTTGAGGGTTCCTTGAGGATGGCAATTTTAGCTGCTTTCTGAGTGCAGCTATATCATCCTCTTTCTTCTTTATCAATGCCTCAATACCTTTAATGTCTTTGGGATTATGACCCAAACCAATGATGATCTCTTCTAAAGATTTTATTCTATTATCTTTGGCCTGTGAAGAGGCCTTCTCAATTTTCAATTGTGCAGTAGTGTTATTCAAAGAATCCTGCAGCGTTATAGCTGCCATGGCCTTGTTGGTGAGAGTAGAATAGACCATTTCCCCAGTTTGTCTGTGTAGCTCTATCTGGTCCAGGGGATGGATATCCTTTGCCAAAACTTCAAAATTTTTTCTGATGTAATCTGCTGCTGAAGTGGGCTTTGGCACCTTTGTTTTGAAGTGGCTCATCAGCATTTTGCCTTGTGAAAGGTCAAATGCTGACATTAGCCTTTCTTGATTATGGGGAGCCAACTTCATATACTGATCATATACCTTCATTTTCAATGGATCATTCTTTGTTTTAATATTAATGAAGGTTCTTTTAATATCCCCTATGTCTGTCTTTGGTGGTATGAAAGAGGATACCCTAGTAATTAATTGCTTCTGTAAAGCCTTTCCTTTCTGTCCTGTATTTGTCTCACTAACTGTGCTAGTTAGTTGACTATCTTCCCTCCCATCATCAAATAATTCATCTATAACTTCTACATCTGGAAGAGGATCTGACTTGTGTTTTTTAGTTGGATGTGCCTGTGAGGTTCCTTTTGGAGGTGTGGTATCTGGAACCTGCCTCTTTTTCCCTATTTCCACATTTAATGGAGTTTGCAACTCTGGAACTTGGATGTGCTTTGCCTGTGTGGGAGAAACCTGTGATTGTTCCGGTGCTTTTGAAGTCTGTGGTTTTTCCGCCATGACCAAAGTTTCAATAACCTGAACTACAGGTTCTTTTCCTTTACCCTTGGGTTATGCTGCTACTGATAGACTGCTTTCCTGTAATGCCTGCTGTAGAGTGGCTGCTGAAGATGTGCCAATGTAGGGTACCTGCATTTGACCACACGTTTCTAGGTCAAAGTTCTTCTCAACATCTTTCATAATTTTATTCATTTTGTCAGCTTCACTTTCTTCCTCAACAAGCGTTCCTTCAACCCATTCATCTTGATTTGCATACTGTTCTAGATCAGGAATCTTGTGGTGTATATAAGGAGATGATTTATTCTTTAATCTCTTTTCACAAATAAAACCAAAGGGGTCATAAGGAACCCAACGGAAAGATGTGTGGAACTTTCTCTCTAATAGATTTTCTGCCTCTCTCTCAGCCTCCCTAGAATTGCAGATGAAAGGACCTAATTGGCTTTTGATCCTTAACTGAGCTTTCTTCTTTACATTACAAAAATGGATCACATCTGAATTGTTCATTTGCCTGAAGTATTCCAAGGCAAAAATCCTCATTGGTACATATCTGGGTAACTTGAATGGATGTAATTCACATCCATAAATCCTGATGACTGTATGATTTTGATACAAATACCAATCCCCAACCTTATAACTCTTTGACAGTTGTAATGTCTTTCTAATTTCATTACTGAGTCTTGGGGGAGGAATTCCTGTTAACAAAGTTGTTGCAGGATATACAAACTGGTCAATGAATTCAGTGTAGGAATAGGGAGAATCAGAGGAAAAATGAATTATGGGGGACCAAAATATGACTGACCTGGGGTTACGCTTGGCATCAAGTTTTTGAACAGGGAAAGGGAACCTTTCTGACTGGTAGTAGATAATGAGATGATAGATGACCGAGGAGTACTTAAAAACTTTTTCAGTATCTAGCCTTAGGAATTGATCATGGATCTTGTTGGCTATAAAGGAAGCAAAGTCATATTTAATCTCAGGAGGTTGTCCAGGAGTAAAAATGGATAGCAAGGCCAAGGTTATCTCATCCACATATTCACTGGTGTTAAATCCCAAGACAAAAGATATTATGTTTACAATGAGCCTTCCCAATGTATTGAAATAGTAAAAACCATAGGGAGGAGACCCTTTTGGCTGATGCTCAGGTAACATGAAAGTTTGACACATGAATTTTAACTTTTCTGGGGTTAATTGCCTGGTTTTCTCAATCAATCCTTCCATGGACAATGGTGCTAATTCTTGGTTTGGATCAAAGTGTAACATGGCATTGATAGCCTGGGGAGTGATGGGGAACAGAACACTTTGATCAGGAGCTATTACAGCCCTCCGTGTGGGATCATAGTTTAAATGGCAGTAATGGATGATTTCTGGGAAAATAAGGACTGAGGGGATGAGATACCTTGGGAGATTGGATTCCCACAAACCTATAAGATCTTGCCCCTTTGAGTATTCATCTCTGCAGCAACAGAAACTCAATAGGGGACTTTCATCAAAGTGCAGGTCTTTAATTTGGAAGTCTTCGTCTATCAAAGGTAAATATTTCAATTCACGGTGAGGAGCATTCAGTGGAGTGATATTTAGAGCTGACGGGGCCTCCATTTTGGTTCTTGTGGATTCAAAATGGAGGTTTTTGGTTTTCCTTACAGGCCAGGCGGGATTTCTAAAAATGAAGGAAATTGGCACAATTTGGTGGTTCAGGAAGCAATTACACAGTCTTAAAACCTCTGGAAAGGGCTCAGTGACGATTTTTAATCACTATTTCAGCGAAAAACAAAGAACACTGAGTTTTATTTGCAGTCGGGGCGGAAAAGGATAAATACCTGCTTTTAAACAGAAGCTGGTTCTTTAACAGGTAACAAGTAATGGCGGGACTGTTCTTCAACACGGGCGCAGCGGAATCTTGGAGTGAATTGGTCAATTGCAGTGGAAATTTGAAAATCGCAGCGGGAGCTCTGTCGTTTTCAGAATAATGAAAATAACAGGAGAAACACGAAAAATGGCTTTATTTACGAGTTAAAAAGGTTTTTTATTTTTTCGAGGTGTGACGTCATCGACGTACGGGCTGACGTATGCGAGGTCAGGCGGTAAGTGGTAAGCGCCCGCACCGCTTTTGGTCGAAGGTGGTTTATATCGGAAGGGCAGCGATTCCACAGGATGATCGCCACGTGGACGGTAGACTATTCAAAAACCACCCATCCCCCGCTGGTTAAAATGCTGACAAGGGATGGGCAGCGGGGTGAACACTGGCCGTTGATCTATGAAGGGGTGATCCGACGGCTGAAGAGATGGGGGAACATGCGGAGGGTTCAGGTGTGGGCCCGTCGGGTTTAAAACAGTTTAACGTGTAATTTAATCACCCCGGGAGATTTTTAATAGGCGGAAAAGGTTATTAATTAGTCCTGATGACTAATTAATCCCGTGTGCGTAATAAAAGGGGTTGCGGCGGGGTTTGGTGAAATGGAATGCCATGTGGACAAGCCATGGTAGCACGAAATTTTCCGAAGCTTGATTCATATTTTTGTATTTAACCATACATATCGCATGTTTAAAGTTTTGTATATATATTTTATTTATATGGTAACAAACAAATATTATTTAATTACCATAAGGGCGGGATTATAACATAATGATAATTTTAACCAAAGGGCTTATAGTGGGTTTTTATTTTAAATGCGCGGGGATATAAAATACTTTGGTTAAATTTTATAATAGAGGGGTTTTTTTGGGTTATTTATAAAAAGGGATTTATATAATTAGGATAGGGTATTTGATTAGGGATTTAGTAAATAAAGTTAAACATTAATATGACAAAGGGACAGGGAAACTCAAAACATTTTTTCCCATCCAAGAAAGTGAAAACTTTTGAAGTAAATTGCAATATCTGATCTCCAACACTTAAACTTAGAATAGCAAGTTATCTTGAGGGATTTTTATGGAATTTTGCATGATGTTCCTAAGTAAAATGGGATTTTACTTAGGACAAGGTTAAAGATGGATGATTATAATGATGAATTATCTCAAGTAGTTAGGTCTTTTTTGATCATTAGGCCGAGGGTCCGGTCCCTCCAGAAGTCAAGGAAATGCCTTGAGCCCCTTTGATCTCCAAATACCTTAGTATTTTGGGGGGAGATTAGTAAAACTTTTGAGGGTAAAGTGATGAGGGAAGTTAATGAGTTTGACTTTGCTTGCTGTGATTTTCCAGTATATTTCCTGCTTTAGTACTTGTGATGAAAGTAAAGGATAAAAAACATGTAGCAGCATCATTCATCAGATAACACTTTGCAGCACCATCTACCTACCCTATCTACTTAACACTACCATTTTCTCTTCTTTATTAGGGTGCATTTAGACTTGCAAACCCTTTTCAACCTTTTCTTTTTACAAGGCAAATCTATCTAATTCTACCCTTATTACATCCAAGGGCTCAGATTAAGCTGTTGAGCACCTTTTATTTACTCTACCTATCTACTTATCTGCCAAGATTAAACTGTTTGGCTAGATATTTATTCTCTAATCTACAACATGAAATTGAAATATGACTAAGCCAAGTTGAAACAGTTTGACTTATTCATGAATTGTGGCAAAGGTTTGACAAGCTGCACACAATTTCTTTATTACGGAAGATGAAATAGTAGTGGCATTCTGTTGCACTGTGGTCTATTTTTTTTTGGTTCATTTCTTTCTTTTGACCATTTTATTTTTCTTACCCTTTGATCTTTATTTTAGGGTATACCCTCACCTACATTTTTAGAATTTTATGATTTTTTTTTTTTTTTTTTTTTTTTTCTGAATATGAAACACCTTTGCTCAAGAAAGAAGGTTTGAACATATTCCATGGTTTAATCAAGACAATCATGAAATATGAAACCTATTGGTATAGGAGGCTAACATGAAGCTCCCTCAAGATCACCTTCTTGAGCTCACTGTTGTCATACACATATATCCTATCTCTAAACCTGACTAATCCATTTGTCTTGAGATGATAGTCCACATCCTATACACTTGTGCCTACACCTATACCACTACATGTACCTGTACCTATACTCTGTTGCAACCTATGCACAATTTCCATATACTTGTCATCACTCCAACCTGCCTGCAAGATCCTATCTGGTAAATCTGTCTCATAGGAGCTCACAGCTGCCATGTGATTTACCTGCACTTGCATGCTAAGAGCTTCTGCAAGCCTATTCTCCTTTCCTTTGATGTACCTAATCTCGAAATCAAACTCACTGATTTTGGCCAACTATCTCTAGCTTTCCTGGAGTTCATATTCGGTTGTTTAAACAAGTATCTCAACCCAATGTGATCACTGATTAGTACAAGCCTCCTGCCAAGAACATAGTGCCTCCACATCTTCAATTGATCCAGGTGGATATCGACGACCACCCACCTATTCTATTTGGACTTGCACCATCAACTCTTTCAGTTCTCCACTTCCAACAACTTACTATTTTTAGCAGGTTTTCGGGTCCTACACTCCCGGAGCCGTTTTGGGGCCTTGATGATCCAGGTGGATATTGGTGGCCACCCACCTACTTCCATTTGAAACCCCACCATCATTTCTTTCCATTTTTAAGTTGCAACACAACTTACTATTTTTTGCATTTTTTCCTGTCTTGAACTTCCAGAGCAGTTTTGAGGCCCTAAACGACGTTTTTTGGAAAAACCAGGAGCAACATGGGTGCATGGATTGATGTTGCTCACACCTAAAGTTTTACTCCTCAGATATATCTTCTAACGAGATATTGAGCACATCAAACGAAGATCGTATGCCAAAGTTACGTCCCCGGGAAGTTGAAACATCAATTTACCCAAATGAGGCCCACAGTTTTGGCGCTTCATCTCCTAAGGTTAGGTTTTTAGAAGTTTTGGCTTTACATTGTTTCTCAATAATAAATAGGCCTACGAGTCTCATTGTAACACAGTGGAGGGGCCTGTAGCCATCACATCTCTTCTTAGGGATATGCTACCAGTGCCCTCGGTCACTCATTTCTAGTATGTATGTATTGTAACACAGTGGAGGGGCCTGTAGCCATCACATCTCTTCTCAAAGATATGATACTAGTGCCCTCTCCCACTCATTTCCATGGTGTCTATAATAGGCCTCTAAGCCTCAATGTAACATAGTTCAGTGGCCTGTAGCCCCCACAACTCTTCTCAGAGATAAGCCTACCAGCACCCTAGATGTTTATTTCTATTAAATCATATTTCAATCATTATTTTTTTAATAAAATGAAACATTATTTCCGATGCATCTCTCTGTCTATGGTTATATGTGTATTTTGTTGCATTCCTACATAAATCCAAATCAGTGGTATTAGAGCAGGTCCACTCTTTCTCTATTTTTCTTTGCATGTCCCCAATGCAGTCAGGGTATAAATAGTTTGGGTTTGATCTGATTGCACCCTTCCAAGATCAACCTCGCAAACCTCGACAACCCCCCATAGCAGAAGGAAAGAAAGACGAGGGAGCAGGAGATCCTATCGAAATATTTCTCAGGGAGGCCCTCGAGAAACAAAGGAACGTGATAATGGATAACTTTGCCCAGATCCTTCAACAGTTGCCCATCGATGACACATCTACATCTAGGATGTCTGCCAACTGGTCCACAACATCCTGGACAAATCCAATACCAAGTTCAGCAGAATTTTGCCCCACATGGAGGAACTTAACGCAATGTGGACCATTGCTTCCTAAGGAGGGAGGAATGATCCAGGTGGATATCAGTGGCCACCCACCTATTCCATTGGGACCTGCACCATCAACTCTTTCAGTTCTTCACTTAGAGCAGCTTACTATTTTTAGCAGATTTTCGGGTCCTACACTCCCAGAGCCGTTTTGGGGCCTTGATGATCCAGGTGGATATTGGTGGCCACCCACCTATTTCATTTGAACCCCCAACATCAGTTCTTTCCATTTTTAATTTGCAGCACAACTTACTATTTTTAGCAGTTTTTCGTGTCCTGAACTTCTGGAGCCGTTTTGAGGCCCTAAACGACGTTTTTTGGAAAAACTGAGAGCAACATGTGCCTATGGACCGATGTTGCTCACACCAAAATTTGTACTTCGATATATCTTCTAATGAGCTATTGAGCACATCAAATGGAGATCGTATGCCAAAGTTACGTCCCTGGGAAGTTGAAACATCAATTTACCCAAATGGGGCCCACAATTTTGGCACTTCATCTCCTAGGGTTAGGTTTTTGGACATTTTGGGTTCACATTGTTTCTCAACAATAAATAGGCTTGTGAGTCTCATTTTAACACAGTGGAGGGGCCTGTAGCCATCACATCTCTTCTCATAGATACACTTCCAATGCCCTCGCCCGCTCATTTCCATAATGTCTGTAATAGGCCTTTGGGCCTCAATGTAACATAGTTTAGTGACCTGTAGCCACCACATCTCTTCTCAGAGATAAGCCTACCAATGCCCTAGCTATTTATTTCTATTACATCTATAAGCATATTTCAAACATTTTTTATTAATAAAAGGAAGCATTATTTCCATTTCATCTCTGTGTTTATGGTTATATGTGTATTCTGTTGCGTTCTTGCATAAATCCGGATTATCAATGCATGTATGATCGCTACTAGATCAAGATGATGCGTTGGGTAGCTCTGCTCATACTCATTTAGTTTTTGTGACTCATATCATACCACCTATCCATCATCCATAAGGAACCCACCAAGTCCTCTCTTCAAAGCATCTGTACATAATACAAATTCCTTGTTTGGATCTGCAATCTTTAGCACTGGAGCGTGTGTCAACAACTTCTTAAGCTGCCAAAAACTGGCCTCACACTCCTATGTCCAATCAAAATTATTACCTTTCCTCTGCAATGATGTAATAGAATAAGAAATATGTGAGAAGTTCCTGAGGAACCTCATGTAATAACTTGTTAATCCCATGAAGGATCTCACATCATCTACATTTCGAGGAGCTACCCACTCCATTAAGGCCCTTATTTTTTCTGGATCTACTATTATTCCATCCTTGTAGACAACATGTCCCAAGTAATGTACTCTAGTCTGGAAGAAACTGAATTTGTTGAGCTTAGCATACGATTGATCCTCTCTCAACAATCTCAACACTGCTGCCAAATGCTTGACATGCTCTTCCTCATTTTTAGAATATACCAATATGTCATCAATGAACACAAAAACAAACATTTCCAAATAATGACACAAAAAATTGTTCATCAAATGCATAAATGTGGTTGGGGCATTAGTAAAACTAAATGGAACTACAACAAACTCATAATGGACATACATGTTCCCGAATGTGGTCTTGTAGATGTCCTCTTCTTTGATGCATACCTGATGGTATCCCGATCTCAAGTCAATCTTACATAACATTGTTGCTCCATTCCACTGATCAAACAAGTCATTAATCCTAGGTAATGGGTATCTATTCTTCATGGTCACCTTGTTCAAATTCCTGCAGTGAATGTGAAATATGAGAGTACCATGCTTCTTCTTCACAAACAACATCGGTTAGCCCCATGGCGATACATTTGGCCTAATGTATCCTTTTTCAAGAATCTCTTTCAGCTACAAATTTGATTCTACCAACTCAAGTGTGCTCATCTTGTACAGTGCTTTTGATGTTGGAGCTACCCCTGGTATCAACTCAATAGAAAAGTATAATTCCCTGTGAGGTGGCAACTTTGAAATATCTGCGGGAAATACATCTTGAAACTGTTGTAGAACTAGGTACCTGCTCAACACGTCTGCATCCTCCACTTCCTTACCTTTGTCACTAGGAATATGTACTACAAAAAATACACACCATTTGCTGCGATTGCACTTAGCTTGCATAACTATCACCATCCTAACTGATGTGGCTTTCTTCTTTCCCTGTAAGACTCTTGGTTCCCCATTGTCATCCAAGCACTCAATGGATTTTTCATAACAATCCACCTTGGTACTATGAAGGTATAGCTAGTACATACCCAATAGCATATTGTATGACCCCAATGGTAATATGTTCAAGTGTACTACTTTAGGCATGCCACTCACTCAAATGCACACGATCTTACACAATGGAGAACTCTTTTCTTTATACATGTAACCAACTGCACTAACCAATATTCTGCATGCATTTCCTTATTCAAACTACACTTATCCACCAATTCAGGACTAACATAGATATAATTATATCTAGGGGAAATAAAAATAGAAATAACTTGATCACAAAGCTTACAGTCCATCTCAATGATAGATTATTGGTGCTATTCATGCTTGTTGTCCATGGCTACATAAATACGAGGAATGATCTTCCCAACATCCCCAATAGTCTATGCCTCCTGTGCATTGTATATCTTAGGTCTACCACCCTCATTCTACAAGAAATATTTCCTAAGGTGTTCCTCACTACATGTCCAACACTCCAACAATATCGTACCATTACTTCTATGATTCTACTGTGATCCATGTCCCTATCTAGTTGCATTAAACTTAATTTTTGGTGCTATATTTTGTTTCTCCTCTGTATTCTAAGGCCTTGTTCATTTAGGTTGCCATATACCTTTACCTTTTTCCTTCCCTTTCCATACTTCCTGAGATTCATGATTATGGTTTGATTGTTCATAGCAATGCTTCAATTTCCCAATGACTTCCTCAAGTGAACGAAGCACATCATACTCAATCTAATATCTAAATGCTAATGGAAAACCACAGAAAAATCATTAAAGTTTAGCCTTGTCATATTTAAGATATGTGCATACCTCAATAGATCCAGGAACTTAATCGTGTACTCTTCATCTATCATTGACCCCATATTTAGCTCATTAAATTCTTTGGACTTACCGTCGTAGTACCTCTCTAACAAGTACTTCTTCCTGAAAATCCTCTTGAACTCATGCAAACTCAAGTCCTTTGTACTAATGTCTCTGAATCGCTTCACATCTTCCCACCAAATCTCCGAATTACCTTTCAGGATGAAGATATAAATTTTTTCCTTCATATTATCAGTGTACTCATGAAACTCAAATAATTTTTTCATCCCAAGTATCCAAGCCTTTGAATCCTCTGGTTTCTTCAAGTCCCCATCAAAATTTGGTGGCTTTGATTTCTTAAATTCATCTAATAAGTATCCCCTGTCACTCCTAGTGTAAGGATGATAATGATGACGATCATGATGTCTATCTGAACTAGAACTAAAATAGACCTGTACTCATCACCCCTCCTATTAGGAGTGTACAAAATCCTGCTATTTCTCACTGTGTCAACTCTATCTGGTATGTGTCTACAAGGAGACCTATTTCCATATGCGCCATTAGTTTTTTCCTCCTGTCCATGGTTTATACTAAGTGGCCCTTGTTGCTACATTTTGAAAAGATATGAAGCAATATTACATTAACCTATGCTTATTTCTCTTGTCCCTGTATGATCCCATATTTTTTTGCCTTACAACTCCTTATTTCTTCATGCAGACTTCTCAACGTGTCTGCCAAATCATAAGAGTGCCCACCACACTACTCATCTGATTCATAGGGAGAGTCTTTGTAGTCTACCATCTTGCTATTCATTTTTATCTATTTCCTGTCAATCATAATATGTCAACTAAACCAAATCATAATAAACCAACGTAGCTTATTATAATTTTGGGAGGATACCTCATCTGCAAGATCATCCAAATCAATGTGATACATGTATAAACATAATCATAACAACATATAAGAATATAACAACTAAGTGTACCAACAGATAACATCATTCTAGCTAGAGTCCAGTCATCACTGCATGGATATATCACTACACATACTATGAACTCATACATGACGACATCAACTATACCAATGTACGTGGACAATACACAATCATAAACATGGGAAATACACAAGCGTAAAAACTGACAATACACATGCATAAACACATGTAATCAATAATAAACGAACAATACTTGTAACAAAAAGTAGCAACATGTAACCAAGCATACAAGGAAGATACATGTAGAAACATATAATAACACCTAACCAAACATAGACTCATGAAGAGACACTTCCCATAAACAACATCCTCTTTCACATGATGACATCACTACAACCATCACCGAGACCATGCATATGCAACCAACACATAGACCACCAGGATGATTCACACACGTGCAACTAGCATGAATGCATGACAAACAAACATCACCCATCCAGTCCAATGGGTGAACCATGCTCTGATACCACTCCGTAACACCCTCCTCACATATCTACTGAGGTAACCAACCAACTAGGGTAAACATGTGATGAGAGGCTACTATGATCAGATTCAACCTCCTAGGTGACCTTAAGGAAGTGGAACCAATGAAAACTCATCATACATATCTTCCACGTCATCAAAAATACTCCTAGGAACCATCCCAAAAACTCAGGTAACTATCCCCTGGGTCCCACTGAGCTTTTAGCCCACTTAACCCCCGAACTTTCCCAAAGTATGGTCATGAGTGTGTCTGGGAGGATTTGGACGCATGAATAATCATGCATGATTGCGTCCAAGGACTAAATTTCCCAAACTTATTCCTAGGTCAATGAGATTTAAGGTAATTTTTTAGGCCAAAACTATAGGCCATTGCCTAGAACTCAATGACAAGTTCAAAAATGAAATAAAATAGTGAATCACTGATGTATTTGCAAAAACCATAAAAAGACATAGATTAGACCCCTACTAGTCATGATAAAAATTTCGTCAAACATATCACAAATATGTAATATACAAGTGTAAACAACATATTTGAACATAGGTGGCTCATACTTATCTCAGAATCACTAAGAAGCATTTTTCCCTTACATCATTAATTGTATTATCATCTATTAGGTCATAGATACATTGTTTATTCATTTGCAAATAAAAACATGAGGAGATACATACATCATAACTCTTATAATACATGCTCATAAGCAACATAATAACAATAGAAATATCATGGATACATCATCCATAGGGTCCACATATAAAGTAGTACACTTACACATCAAATTCCAAGGAAACGAACTTCTCCTTAATGAATGTAAAAACCAAATGGGGATGGGACTACCACATTCAACCCTACCATAGATTTCCTAAGCCAAATCTCTCTTCATCCAATCACCCATGTGCCATATTCCAAGCATGAATGTGGGACTCATAATCAACCCAAAATAACCAAACAAGCATGGATACTAGCAGAGTTATCCACCTACACCATGAGAAATTTTATTACCTCCTTGTCTCTCAGGACTTACCGTAATCCATAGTCCAATCCAAGAATCACTAGGTTGTACATTGAGACCCACTCTCCAGTATTTACCATACATCCCATCATGGAACTAATAGGCCCAACGAAGAGCAATCCACCTCCTGTATTTACCGTTCCATTCACTGGAAAGGATTCCTAGGCCCACTAAGGCACACACAATCTTGTCTTTACCACAATCCATAGTCCAATTCAAGGGTTACTAGGCTATTTTCTTTACCATGATCCACAGTCTGGGTTAGGGACCACTAGGCCATGTGTTTTTAATTTTGAAGATCCACCTCACTGAACTTTGAATCCATACAGAAATCCAACTCAACCAAAGTATGAGAACCCATCTCGTCAAGGCTATCCAGAAATGGAAAGGATAGGCTGGAAACACTATCAATCCTGGGAAAACCCATGCCATGATAGGAAAGAACCACATGAAACACCATCCATGCCAAATCTAGCAAGGAAATAAAACATAGACATCAATACCTGCAAAGAATCTTGTTGTAGTTGCTTGATCCTGCTCTTCCTTGCTTGCTCCTTCCTTCTTCTTGCCTTCTTTTCCTTTCTTGATATAATTCAAAAGTGCTCCAAGAAAAATCTAAGTGTCCAAGAGTGAGAGAGAGAGAGAGAGAGAGAGAGAGAGAGAATAATGAGAGAGATCCAAAACTGAACTGACAGAAAGGTACCAACTGATCCTCAGAAGCCTTTATATTGATTAGGCCTCTGTTTTCTTCACTTTCCATTATTTTCCTTCATTTTCCTCCTCCCATGAAACATGTGACCTTTCACCTCCCTTTTCTCCTAATTTCCATTATTTTCATAAATAAATGTGCCAAAAATTCCAATTTTCCTTTCTAAATCATTTTCCTTTGCCAATTTCCTTAGCCATAACAAACCAAATGAACACTCCATAGGATGTTTTTCCCAGCTTTCATCTTGGAATAAGTGTCCCATCAAGCGTGGTTATTATTGTTTCCTTTATTAAATTTTATTATATGGAATTTTCACTAGGTCTTTTACAATTACCATGATTAAAGTTCTACATAATATCAAGTTGATCAATCATCCAACTAGCTTCTTAGTAGTACAATAATTCATATACAAGATTTGGTAACTCTTCTATTATCAGTAGGTCACATTCAAAGGGAGCACTTGGAACATCTAAAAATTAAGTTTAACACATTTCCAGAATGATTAAATAACAATAAAGGTCAGTTTGTGTATGAGATACACAATACAAAGGTGCAAGAGAGTATAGTGTAAACAAAATCCCATATCAAGAGAATGCCATTATAAGGACATAATTTGAAATTTATGATTAAAAATGCCAATACATAGGTATACAGTTGCTATTAATTTTTTAATAGAAAAGAATATAAAATCGAGAACATCAACATGTTCCTATTACTTTTCCTCGCTATTCCTTCAACTGCAGTACAAAATCCACAATATTTCAAATTTTCCAATTGTTTCCAAGTAGTGTCGTTAGAGTCCATAGAAGAATATCAACTCTTTGATACAAAATAAATCTGGGATTTGTAGTGCCATCATGTTAGTTAGAAGAAAAATATATACTCTAATTTTAATACAGGATGAAATGAAATTATAAAACATATGCATTAAAGTGAAAATTTGGGCATTGTTGCTCTAGTCGAAAATTGCATTATAAATAAATAAATGCTCTTACAAGGTTACTTTAATAAAAATGGGGACTAAACTGCACCCTTAATTTTTAACATTGAACGGTCTCGACTGAAAATAGAATATTTATTCCTATAGACGCATGAATAAAGCGGATTGAGAAAATGTTTAGCATGTCATAGATTCTCCACTTGGATATAACTCTCAATAGAATAATGAGTCAAAAATTGGGAGAAATAACTCCCATAAAATAGAGTAAACATATGAAAATATTGTATAGATTGGTATCATTTTCAATTTTTTTATGCAACTCAATTATGTCAAGAGAATCAAATATATTCTTCACCTCGGGTCACTAATCAAGATATGCTTCTACAAATGCAAGAGCAATATATAATACATCAAGTACTTCTTTTTTGGCATATACTTCTTGCAGGAGTGATGGATCCATAATTTCTAATGGTGGGTATTCATCTTTGAATGATTTTCTAATCAAAGTGACCAATTCCATATCAAAGGATACATGATGGAGTGTTGGAGATTGACCTGTAAGAATTTCCAAAAGGACAACTCCAAATGAATAAGCATCCCATTTCTGTGTTGGTTTGTGACCAACAACAAAGGCTTTTGGAGCCTGGTAATTACTCAAAAATGAATTTGAACTTCCACCATTAGTTTTCCTTTTGAAAACCCATCTTATAACTCCTCCTCGAAATGTGCTTCTATAAGCAACAACTATGGTTTTTTCCAATGGAATTCTCCACCAAGATGTCCTCCACTTTGTTGAGGTGTAACTCCATTTCTCGTAATACTAATGAGATGACCCAAACCAAAATCCAAGATATGTGGTTGAGATAATGTGGTTTCATATTTTTATCCAACATAATATTTGTAGGCTTAATTTCCTCATTTACATATTTATAAGGATTTCTCTCATGAAAATATGCCAAACTGCATCTGGTTCCATTAGCAATTTGTATCCTAGATTCCCATGGTAGAGGTGTAGCTGGATGGCCTGATCTAGCTACAAAAATAGGTAGTAATTGCCAAGATTTTTGTAAACAAATCAATGCAATTTAGATTCTCCCACAACATATAAAAAAATGTTATCTTTGGATAGAGTTAGCTTTAAAGATGAAATGAGTGGTTTTAAACCGATAAAAAATTCATGCAT
This sequence comes from Pinus albicaulis, assembly GCA_034641835.2. Classification (NCBI taxonomy): domain Eukaryota; kingdom Viridiplantae; phylum Streptophyta; class Pinopsida; order Pinales; family Pinaceae; genus Pinus; species Pinus albicaulis. Next base: position 949,537,909 of record CM076578.1, read on the forward strand.
TTCATATAAGTCGTCATGAATTAATCGATTGACACAGTATAAGAAAATTTGCAATAAAAAATATTTGTTTTTACATGGAAGTAAGCCTTCTTACCTCAGAACTATGAACAAAGTAGGTCATAAAACATTTTTCAAACAACACTTCAGGATTTATAGAAAACAATGAATAAAATATATCCAATAAGCATTGCTCAATACCATTTTTTGATTTTCCTTCTCATTAAAATCCTTAATCTTAAAAACTATGAATATCATACCATGCAAATAGTTTATTTTGAGGAACCAAGGTGATAAAAAATCCACCATAAAATCAAAGAAACTTAAAAATGAATCTATAAAAGAAAATTTACCATGCAATACAATTGACAAGCTTCCTTTTTGAACGAAGTCAGGTATCAACAATTTTTCATTAGGTACCCTATAATATGCTTGAAGTTCCACTATCTTGGGATGTCGAATTCTTCTAATGGCTTGAACTTTAGCCTCAAATTCCTCAAATATTTGAGGACCTTCCTCCCCCAACCTCCTCACTGCCAATGGAATCCCATTTCCAAGTACCACTTTGTACAAAATTCCCAATCCATTCTTCCTCTTGACATAAAAAGAAGCTATGATACATTCATCTAAGTCAAAGTTGAAACCTTTTTCAATGGGAACTGGATCTCCTTAGTCTTCCTTCTCTAAGGTTGTTTAAGAAGTCATAAACATGAAGGAATCCCTCCTCTTCGTAACTTCTATTTTCCTCCACAACTGCACCATATGGCTTGGAATATCTTAGTTTTCCAATATAAATAAACAAAGATAAGGCCAATTATGGATATTACCACAACATTTCCCAACGTTATTGCAATAATTACACCCATTTTAAGACCTTTTATTATTGTAGGGATCCCTCAGGAGGGGCCTTGTAAAGAAAATTGAGATTAGGAGGTGTTGATATGGGAATTTTTCAAGGATTTATTTAAGGGAAATATACAAAGCCCTTAAATGTTCATAAAGGTCATGGGTCCTTGATTTGCAAGAGATCCATATTGTGGAATATATCCATTGAGATTAATGTTCTGTAAATCTAAACTAATAGTCAATGGAAACTTACTGAGAGTTTGAGGAACTGGGCCCGAAATCTTATTATATGAAAGAATGAGAGTTCTCAACAACAAATAAAAGTTACTAATATCCCCATGGATTGATACATTGAAAAATTTAGAATAAATATCTTACTGCACTAGATTATTAAGGTTTGATCCAAGCCCAACTAGAATCAGTACTATGAAGACATTGTTGTATAATAACAGCCTCTGCAACAATTTACACCTCGTTAACTCTTGAGGAATAGGCCCACTAAGGAAATTTCTTAAGAGATTGAGGTTATGATTTCTATGAAATCTAGTAAACTCGATAGGAATATATCTTCTGAGATTTTGTTTTATAAATAAATACATTATGAAGTGTAGAAGCATTGAATAAATGGGAGAGTATTGCACCATTCACTCAACCAAGACAACCCACCATACTAGATATAATTAATTATGTTTACATATTCTTGGTGATCATAAGTAACAAAGGGGACCATATTTAAATTAGGTTGCACCATGCGTTCTCAAGAGCCCGAAGAACTAAAGTTATTGATCATCATTTTCTTAGAATTTCCCTATGCTATTTTTTCACTCTATTAATTTTTCCTAATATCAACATTGCCGAAATGATTGTTTTATTCAATTTGACCCGTGAAGTTATTTTCTCGTCATGTGCACAAAATCAAATAACAACAAAGCTAGTTCTCCCTATCACCGTTATTTAATTTAACAACATCAACAGTGGCATGGAGTAGAAAAACAATCATGACATGTGGCAGAGGAAAAGAAAAGAAAATATTCCCATGTATGTTTTTTTACCAAACAACAAACAACAGAAAATAAAATATGTTCTCAATGAGCATGAGTAGAATCAATGGCCATTGAATACAATTTTTAGTGTAATTTCTGGTCATTGAAATGGTGTTCTTTGGACTTATGTGCTAAGGAATCCATGAGCATAAGGCGATGGTAAATGATAATGGAGATAAGGGCTTGAATGGTGGTCTCGACCATGGGGGCTTCCCTCAATGAACCTTTGATGTATCACGTTTGTTCGTATCATACTAAACAATACCCTTAATTTTTCTACATATTGGAAAATGCCTCTAAAACTCACATTATTTAACCCCCTACAAATATGAACCCATTATATCTTCCCAATTTAAAAAAATACTACTTTCACTACATATTATAGGTCTATGTTTTTTCATTAACATTTTTTATAGCGACACTTGCCATATTTTCCATACTATTCAATAAATTATATAAGAAAGGAGGTCAAAATCAAAGACCTTTCAAACCTTTAACACATGAGATTGTAATAAAGGCCATACTCTACCTCATTTTTTTAAAATATTAATAGTTGTTTGTTTCAATGTTAATTCTTGTGACTTTGTGAAGCATTTAGAAGTACCACACTTATGAAACTAATATAAGGTGTTGAGCATAAAGAATACATATACAGAATGAGGAAATATCAAAAAATAAGAACTCTAGCACCTAAGTTGCATTTGAGATTCTAGGAAACTACTCCAATGTTTATATTTTGACTTGATTAACTTAGAATTTCAATTTCATTTGAATTTATGCTATGGATTCTTAAGCACCAAATCCATGTAGAAACTGAATATTTGGGATTTATACGATCTCTTAGCATTAAATTTTTCCAGCGAAACATATAATTTTCAAATGTATGGATCATGAGACCCTTTTCATTATGATTCTACATGTACTATTTTTTATTTTCTAAACTCACATAAACCTTTGCCTTTTAATTTTTTTTTTTAATCATGATATCAAATTTTAATAATAATAATAATAATAATTATTATTATTATTATTTAAATAAAAATAATTCTCCCTTGCCCCTTATAACTAATCAATACATATAATGATTTAATATCAACTCTTACCAATCATATATTATTCATTATTTTTTTATATTAACAAAAATATTTAATAATAATAATAATTGTTATTATAATTATTATTATTTAGATAAAAAATAATTCTCCCACACTTGCACCTCATAACTAATCAGCCCCTCATAACTAATCAATACATATAATGATTTAATATCAACTCTTACCAATCATATATTATTCAATATTTTTTTATATTAACAAAAATATTTAATAATAATAATAATTGTTATTATAATTGTTCTTATAATTATTATTATTTAGATAAAAAATAATTCTCCCACACTTGCACCTCATAACTAATCAATACATACAATGATTTAACATCAACTCTTACAAATCATATATTATTCAATATTCCTTTATATTAGCAAAAATATTTAACAAATAATTTGTTCCACTTAATATTAAATATTAAAGCCAACAGTTTGGCCAAATTGTAAATTAAATTTGTAGTTAATAGTAATAATTCCAATTACCTTCCAATGTTATTTTGTACACTATTAATTCTTATATCAACCACTTCAAATTAATACATAACCCTCCACAATAAAATTCCTCTATACAACGAGACACAAGGTTTAACTCATACACTAATAGTCTTTTTTAAGCTCATACAACAACATTACAACTGGTTTTTATATACTAAATATTCCATCGTAAATAACCTGATGCACCAAACATTGTATGATTTGCTCTTAATTACCTATTACCGTATGTGTGGTAGAATTTGGCGCCTCTAATAGCTATGCAAATAGGAGGCTTTATAAATACTACTGCATGCTACCATTGACATACAATTCGAGATGTCCCTAAGCTAATTCAATCTCGTTTGCACAACCTCCTTTTAAATTTAGATAGAACCTTTCCATATATTAAGTGATGCTATTAACTTTTATTACTGGGGACTTTCATATATCAAGGTAAACTTAATTTAAAGGTAAATTTATTAATTAATATTATATATAGTATTTAAATTAAATTAAAGGAATTTAAGTATCATTTTAATAAGGTCTATACTTGTGGATTGTGCAGGTTGGATGTGACTAGGGTATGTTTGAGGATTTTGCAGAAGCCGCCAGCGCTGCTCCGTGGCGTTTCCTCCGGGATCGAGGCTGTTTGCCAGACGTACGATGTTTAATGAAACAACTCTCAGAATGGGGTTTACCCTTGGTTGCGGTTCAGGCTTCTTTCAATAGTGTTTTGAGGTTAGGGTTTCTGAGGACAAGCGGGTTTTGTGGTCTTCTGCAGTTTTCCTTAAGAGGTTTTGTCGTCGATCACAATGGGTTTTGAAAGCGTCTCTGTTGAGCTAGAACCCTCACCGGAGGACCTTCTTACCTGCCGGGGCTTGGAAATCTCGGAGAAGAATATCGAACAATACTTTCCAAATCGGATTTCGATTGATCTGGCTGCTGAAGCAGCGTTGGGAGGGTTAACGCAAGGATTTGGTTCTGCTGGTGAAAACCTTGTCGTTTCCAGGAGTGGGCACTGCTACCGTAGCCAGCACTTTCCGAGCCGCAGTCGTCCTCAGACCTCTGAAGATCTTTTCAAGGCAGCAATCAATTTTGATCAGCTCCTGCCATGCTCGGCACCTCAAGGTAATTTCTTTCCTTATGCTGCAACTGGTGGTTTAGAAGATGTAGTAGGGTGTAGAGGGCTTCAGTTCCCGCAGGGCTCTTTTTTGCCTAGGGTTGACAACACCACAGGTCTTGCCTTGTTGGGTAGACCTTCTCAGGAGATCTCGGGGGGGCTTCTCTTGCCTGGGGTTGAGAATGGTTTTACAAAGCCAGTCTCTAAAGGGGTGGCAGAGGATCAAGTGCTAATAGAGCAGAATGAAGGAGGGCTGGCCGACTTGGTAAAGGATGGGGTTCCAGGTCTTGGTATCCAGTCAAGGGTTTCCTCAAATGAGGCAGTTGACCTTCTCCCAAAATATTCTGCCTCTGAAAATCAAGGTGTTGCGCCGCGACGTGAAGTTGCTTCAGGGGTCGATGCCCTGCAGAATTTAAGTAAGGGTCTTGCGCCTCCAAGATCCATTGAAGATCCGAGGCAATTTTTACTTGAGACTTTAAGAGCTGAGGTTCCTCAAGTCAATCCGGTAGCAGAGGAGGAGGGTTTCAATAAATCTGTGGGAGTGAAGCGGAAGAAAACCAAATCTATTAAATCCAAAGAAGATCGCCCGAAATGTTTGCTAGGTGTGGATATTAGCATTGAGAATGTTATGGATCTAACTGAGATTATGATTGTTGGCAGAGTAAGGGGCCAGAAATACTCAGCAAACTACATATCTGAATGGGCTCAAACAATGTGGAAAGAATCCCTAGGTATGCCTGTTGATATTTCTATTCTTGCGTGAGGATGGTTCAGTATTACGTTTGAAAGAAAAGATCAAGTGGACCGGGTCCTTGAGAGAAACTGGTTCTTTGGTAAGAGACCCATTCTCTTTAGAAGATGGACACCCCTCTTTGACGCTCAGAAGGAAAAATTGGCTGAATCGCCGGTTTGGGTTAAGCTTCCCGACCTTCCTTTGTAGTTCTGGACTGATTCGGTCTTTGTTTCTGTTGGAAATACCTTGGGCACTTTTCTTGAAGCTGATAAATCTTACCTGCAATCAAGGGACAAGAGTGTGGCCAGTATACTGGTGAGATGAAATCCGAGAGAAGGTCTTGCTGACGCGATGACGCTATACTATAAGGATATGGAGTTTCTACAGATGTTAGATTATGAGCACCTTCCCTTCCGGTGCAACGATGTCATAAGACTGGTCACTTGGCAAGAGAATGCCCTCTCGGTCACCAGCGTAAACGCAAATAGAGAAAGCAGAACAGGAAGGAGAAACTTTCAGTTTCAGATCAGGATGTGGGTCTTAAGGAAGCATAGACAGGCCCTTCGGTTCAGGAGATTCCCTCTTCCCCTATGGCGAACGTGGATCAGGCCCCAGAGGATGCAGCTGGCCCTTCCTCCCTACCCCTCAAGGATCTGGCAGACTCCCTGGTTCCCCTTCAAGTTGTTGAACTCGTTGGGGCGTCTCAGGCGGGTATGTCCTCCTCCTCTCCTCTCTTGCATCAGTCCTCTGCTTGTTTTCCTTTTGTTGATAGTACTGAGCCTGGTCCTTCCAGGCAGCTATTGAGTGATCTTTCTGCTTTAAACCTTTCTTTGCCACCTCTAGATAGTGTAATTTTATCCGTTCCTGATATCTCTGGACCTTCTTCCTCTTCTATTATTGATGCCCCTCCGCTCCCCTGCTCTCGACCTACTATTTCCGAACCTCTCCCTTATAACCTTAGACCTCGGGCTGATAGGAGAGGGTCTAGCCTGGTTGTGGGAGGTCTTGCCTCAAACCCTGTTGTAATTGGGGCCAGAAAGATGAGAGGCCAAAAATCTAACCTCTCCATGCCCAATCGAAATTAGTCGTGGATATAGCTGATGGTAAACAGATGTCTCTCACTGGGGTGCTTAGAGCAGAGCGTCCACCCCCAGAAGATGTGCCATGATTTTTCTTTCTTTTAATTGTAGAGGCTTAGCTAGCCAACCTAAAAATATAGCCTCCAAAGATCTTGTGCGTTCCCAGAATCCAGACATTATTTTGCTTCAAGAAACTCTGGGTAAAGGGGAGGAGGTTGTTAGTATCATCTCTAAATTGATGCCTGACTGGTCTTTTTATGCCCTCGATGATGTGGGGAGATCCGGGGGTGTGGTTTTTGGTTTCAATCCTAAGAAGTTAAAATATGTTTCTTCTTGGGGGTCCTCGAGTATGTTGGCCTTGGAACTTTTCTCCAGTGAGCTCAAACTTTCCATGCTCTCCTTAAATATTTACGGTCCTTGTGTGGAAAGAGAGTGTTTTTGGTCTTCTGTCTTTCGCTCCTCCTGGGTAGCTCACCAAAATCTAATTATTGGAGGAGATCTGAATTTCTCTCTGGGGGAAGCGAAGTCATGGGGTGACTCGGCCAGAGCGGACCCATTAATTGATTTTTTCAAAAATCACTTAGCTCTTTCTCATCTGGTGGACATGCCTCTTCTGAAGCTGAAACCCACTTGGAGAAACAGAAGGATTGGTCAGGATTGGGTGGGAAAGAAGATAGACCGGTTTCTTTTAAGTGAGGGTTTGTTGGATAAACTCATGGACTATCGCCATTGGGTTGGTGAGGGTGGTGTTTCGGACCATTTTCCCATCCTTCTCGAAGTTAAAGGTGCTGGCAATAAACCCGGGATGCCCTTCTGCTTTAATCCTGCCTGGCTCAAGGATGATTCGCATAAGGAACTGTTTTCATCAACTTGGGAGAAAGATCCTTTCAGGCCTGATTCTTCTAGGAGTGCCTTCTTTTGGAAGAATCTGAAAAAAATGAAAGCAGCTTCAAAAAATTGGGCTGCAAAAAAAAAGGAGAAGGAAAAGGAGGAGCTTAAAAGGGTTAACTCTGAACTTGCTCAGTTGGAAGACCCGGAAGGGGGAGGATATGTCTCTCTTGAATCGAGGAATAAAATCAAGGACTTGGAGGCCTCTAGGAGAAACATTCTCCAGCTCAGGGAAGAAAGTTGGCGATTGAAAAGCAGAGCGATATGGCTCCATGCGGGCGATGAGAATACCAAATTCTTCCAAAACTATGCCAAAGGTCGGAAGATGGCAAATACTATTTGGGAAATTCCTAAAGGAAATGGTGAAAAGGCTTCTTCTTTTGAGGATCTGGCTTCTTTGGGTATCTGTTATTTCAAAGATCTCTTTAAAGCCCCGGCTGCAGCGTCCATAGCAGAAGTCATAAGAGTGGCGCAGTTGTTTCCTAGGTTCATTGAGGAGGAAGAGAATGATGCCATCATGGAACCTGTTTCTAATCAAGAGATCAAGGAAATTCTCAAAGGAATGCAAAGGGACAAAAGCCTAGGCCCGGATGGCTAGACTGTTGAATTCTTCCTGCATTTTTTTGATGTGCTTGGTGATGAACTTGTTGCTGTTGTTGAGGAATCCAGAGTTACGGGGCAAATTTTCCCCCCTTTCAATTCCACTTTTCTTGCCTTGATTCCTAAATCTGACCAGCCAAGTTCCTTTGCTGACTTCCGGCTTATCTCTCTCTGCACTTGTGTTTATAAAATCACTGCGAAAGTCATAGCTTCCAGATTAAACCTTTTCTCTCCATCCACATCTCTCCAGAACAGTTTAGATTTCTAAGTGGTAGGCAGATCCATGAAGCTGTAGGTGTTGCTCAAGAATCCCTTCACAGCCTGAAGAGAAGTGGTAGGAAAGGGGTTATTGTCAAATTAGATTTGTCTAAAGCTTACGATAGATTCAGTTGGTTGTATTTGAGGCTTTTACTCACTCATCTTGGCTTTAGATTTGATTTTGTCAGATGGATCATGAGCTGTTTATCTTCTTCTGCTATTGCTCTTCTGATAAATGGTGCTGCTACCTCTTTTTTTACTCCAGAACGTGGCCTTAGGCAGGGCTGCCCTCTTTCTCCGCTGCTTTTTCTGCTGGCAGCTGAAGGTTTAAGCCTAATGATCCATAAAGACAAAATATTGGGCAAAATCAAAGGTATTGAAGTGGCTCCGAACCTCTGGATCACTCATCTACTTTTTGTAGATGACATATTGTTATTTGTTAATGGGAGCATAGAGGATTGCCGTGCCTTAAAGTATCTGATGGATCTTTTTCTTAAAGCAACCGGGCTCCAAATAAATGATCAAAAGTCGACTATCACTCCCTCTGGACTTTCTGTCGATGAGATAGGCAGAGTAAGAATATTTCTGAATTTTGAAGTCCGTTCTCTGTAGGAAAACTTCAAATACTTGGGATTTTTTCTCAAACCTGATAATTAAAGAATCCGGGACTGGAAATGGTTATTAGCTAAGGTAGAAAAAAGGCTAAACCACTGGAGTTTCAAGTGGCTTTCGAGGGCAGGTCGTCTGGTCTTAATTAAGTCGGTGTTGATGGCCATTCTAGTTTACTGGGCCAGCCTTTCTTGGGTTACAAAAGGCATTTTGTCCTCAATTGATAAATTATGCAGAATCTTCCTTTGGACAGGGTCAAAACAGGACAATGTCAGCCCCTGGGTTTCTTGGGATAAAATTTCTAAACCAAAGGAATGGGGAGGCTGGGGAATAAAAAATCTGCCTTCTTTCACAAAATCTTTGGCTGCCAAACTTGCGTGGCGTTTGATCTCTACTGATTCTCTCTGGGCTTCGGTCATCAAACGAAAATATATCAATCAAGGTTCTATCCTGGATTGGATTTGTTCTCCAGCAAAATATTCTAAAAATGCCTCTATTGTTTGGAAAGATGTTGTGGCTTCCGTTCAGACAATTGAAAGAGGATTGGCCTGACAGGTTGGAGACGGCACTCAAGTACGTGTGGGCTGTGATCCTTGGGTTGGTTGCTCTGTTAACTACTCTCTTTCTCCGGCCCTGGTTAATTATATTAACAAAGGAGGAGTTTACACTTTGAATCAGGTGGCTGATCCTAGAACAACTTCCCTTGTGAAACAAGGTTGGCTCTCGGGTCCAGATTTGCATTTAGAAGACAGGTGGTTGGAAGAATGGAATCATTATGTTGTAGCATTAAATTTTTCTTCTGTTCGAATCTCAGATTCTTCTGATGAATTGCGCTGGGTTTATGTGCAGTCAGGTATCTACTCCCCCAAGTATGGCTATAAATGGCTAATGACTCAAGAAGGGTGGGGGACCCCAAGCTGGTGGAATAAATCACTCTAGAAATTGAAATGTCCAGCCAAGACCAGACTCTTTTTCTGGTGCATCCTCCATAATAAGGTGCCAACGTGGGACTTTCTTCAAAAGAAAGGGAAATAGGGGCCGAGTTGGTGTTCTCTTTGCAAGTCTACTGAAGATAATATTTAGCACCTTTTCCTTTTCCGCCCCTTTAATTCCAGCGTTTGGGCAGAAACTTTGAGCTTGACCAATATTCCCTTGATGTGGCATGGTGAGGACCTTTCTCAGGCTTGGAATCATTGGTGGCAGGAGGCTCCAAATGACAAAGTTAGGGCTTTTCCTCTTCTTATAGCTTGGGGAACTTGGATTGCGCTCAACAAGGTGATCTTCAATGAGCAATCTTTTCCTATAGCCAGGCTGGCAGCAGAGGGAGCTGCTATTTTTGACAGCATTCCTACTCCTTCTGGTACAGGCTCATCCCATAATATTCAGCCTGAGGCTATTAATGAGTCAATTCCGTGGGCTTATTTTGATGGGGCTTCTGGTGTTAATGATCTTTGTGGCGCTGGTCTTATCATTCATCTTTCTCATGAAAACTCTCTCCGTGGTTCAGTAGGCCTTGGGCAAGGGTCCAATAACTTTGCTGAACTCAAAGCCCTCCACTTTCTCCTTTGCTGGTTGATATCCAAACATATGAGACAGATTCAGATTTTTGGTGATTCTAGAAATGTTGTGAATTGGTTCAATGGGACTCAACAATGCAGGAATTATATTTTGTTACCTTTGCTTAAGGAGATCCGTCGTCTTAAGTGCTTTTTCTCTGAGATTTCTGTTGTTCACATTTACAGGGAAAGGAACCAGGAAGCAGATCGATTATCTAAAGAAGGTGCTCAGCTTGATCTGGGGTCCTGGACAGTAACTGAGATGGTGAATGGGGCTGTTCATGCTCGGGAACAACCTTCCTTTGTTTAAATTTCTGCTATTTTTCTTTTGAATTGTATATATTTTCTTTTCAATAAACTTTAAAACAACTACTATATAGAGTCCAGAATTGTTTTCCTTATGTAAGGAGGTTCTGGGCTCCATTTTTGGTTTTTTTCTGATATACTTTCGGGGGCTGGGATAGTCTCTACTGCCAGCCCTTTCTCTGTGCTAGCAAAGCTATGGGCTTTTCAGTGTTTTCTTCTCTTTTTGCTCTCATCTCTTTTTTCGGTTTACCGGGAGATGATGAGCTAAAAGAGATGCATTGATGTCTGCTTTGGCTATTTTTTGGTTTTTCTGGCTGCTAAGCATCTACATAGGTGTTTAAGTAGCTATGTTTCCATCTCTTTTTGCAAAAAAGGAATGGCTCTGTCATCGAAATGCTATGCATATGTTCTGAAACTATCTATTTAATAGAAAGTTCGATTTTTTTCCGTGGAAAAAAAATTAAATTAAAGTGGTTTTCATAGAAAAGAATGTGATCATAATTTTTTTTTTTTTTTTTTTAACTATGGTGAATCGGTAAATTTGTAGAGTAATCTAAGGGAGATCTCAATATCAATCCTCGTGGCTGCCATATAACACCAAGAGTATATCCAACAGCCTGCAAGCCAGACATACCAAAATCTTATGCTTTAGCAAGAGCCAACAAATTTGAATAATAATAATTAATTGTAATTAAAGGCACGCCATGGTGAAGATGAATCTGATAGCATCACACAATTTAGGTTTAAGATTAAGAATTAAAAAAAAAACAGAAAGAAAAATCTACAAGTGAATAGAATATTTTAAAAAACAATGACTATAACTAATAATGAAGAGAAACAATTATCTTAAACCCTTAAATGTGGTAAGAGATGGATTGTAGGACGCCAATATGAAGACAATACAATGCATTATTTATAAATAGTGAATGAAAGACAAGTTGAAATATTGAACTGGCCAAAAATATCATTATCTTTAATCTCACATACCTAAAATAAAATAAAAATGAAGATAATATCCCCTAAAAGAAAATTACTTCTCAAAAAATAAATAATATAATCAATATAATCAACTGCAAAATATATTCCATCTCATCTAAAGAAGGTTTCTAAGATATAAGAACCAAGGAAAAGGAAACATATAGGTCAACGTGAAAACATGACAATGAAATCCAACCTAAAATCCTAAACTTCACACAATAATAAAATATAGAAATGCAGCAATCATGTAGATTATATTAGTGGTGATAATGGTACAAAAATCAATTTAGTCAAGAAACTAAACATTTTTGTGTATGCCACAAAGAACTTCATAGTTAAGATTATTAAAAGAAAAAAGGTCAAGGGAGTAGGAACATGACATAAAATATCAGTTTAAATATGAAAATTGGAACTATAAGCAAGATTTTACATTTTTACGCACAACAAATTGGATATGGTGCTAGGAGATAAATGGTCGATGTCACTACGCACTTATACCACCAACCTTGAATAAGGATGGATTTAATTTAACTAGCAAGGAAAGCATTATAAATTATGTGATGTTGAATGTTCCCAAGAAACCATGTTTTCGACTAATGAAAAGAGCACAAAAATCACAAATGAATATACCAAAATGAAAGCAAGGAAAACATGTTACCATGGATAATCGGGTATAAATAATATATTTGTTGTGCTTTAAGGAAAAACAATTCTTTAAGTGGGTGGAAATGTAGTAGTAATAATAAAATTTAATGAAAAATAAAGATCCATACACCTCTTTAATTCATAATAATACAACACATTAAGTATACCATTATAAGTATACCATTATAAGGCTTATTGCAACATAAATTCTTATTAATCATTTATTACTCAATAATCTCTTATATTTGTAGAGATATTTTATCATTTTAATAATAGTGAGAAATTTTGATTCCAAAAGAAATCCAATCAATTAGTTATTTGTTGTTTCATTACTTGTAACATTACCTCCCACCCCCTTGTCTTTCTTGGGTTGTGGAAGGTGTTACTCATTTTTTTTAACCCAATCTCTAAGGTCTATTGTGAAGATAGGGTTAAAAAAATTCATTTTTATGATTTTGAAAAATTTAAATCCGATTCCATCATGAAAAATTCATTGAGAGATTTCTGACAAAATAAAATTTATCTCAATTCTAATTATTGATAAAATGTCATGCCCATTAGTTGTTGTGGCTTATTAAAATAAGCCAAGTCATCACAAGGGTGCCACATTGCATCCATGTGGCCTCCACTGGGCCTTGGTGGAATATCCATGTAATCACTGTGGTGTCCTCGTTAGATCGGCTACTCCTTAACATGCATGCAAACTATTGATTAATATGTTACAAAACCTAGTGATGGGCATTCTTCCTGTGGGTAGGCTTCCCACACCAAACCACAATCAGGTTGGCATAGAAACTACTTCAACCTAAACCATTAGTATCGTGGTCCCTCAGTGCTGGTATCAAGTCTAGGAAGAAACAGGGTTTGCGATTGATCACAACCATCGATTGGAGCCGAGTGGGTTGGTGTTAATCCCAATTGGATCCCCTAATGGCTTGTTAAACATCGACCCACAAGGGCCCCCCCTCAATTGATTTTGAATGTTGATCTAGAGGTCCATATATTTCACCTAGTTGGATTACATGAAATTTAACACAAACTCCACAGGTGAAAAGGTGATACCACCCTATATGTATATGGGATAATTAGATTGATTTCACCCCATTTGGAAATATTTCTAACCTACATTAAATGTGGGGTGTGAATTTTGAAACCACCTGGATGATACACTTGCGATGTCATTTCCATATGAACTTCCATTTCATTTTCATGTCACATGTCATGTCATCACCATATCACCTACTACATCATCACCAAATCATTTCCAAATCATCTTGTGCCACATCATCTTTATGTCTCGTTCTCGACCTTCACTCTACTCCATTCTTAGTTTAGAAAACATTGAGGTTTGAGGTCTGCGATGTTAATTCAGTGCCACGAGTTCCTGGGGTGGAGGCCACCGACCCATGCCATTTCGAGGTCTTTGCATTGGGGTTTTCCTCCTTGCCTCTCTATATTAAATTTGTCGAGGTAAAATACCTAATGGACGATGGAAACACTCCAATACTCAAGGTTGCAGATACCTCCTCTTTACATGTTTAGCTTTTGATCCATCAACATCATACCTTCCTTCCAAAGTTTATCTTAATTAGAAAATACTGAGGTTTGAAGTCTAAGACTTAATGACTAAGGAAAATGTTCCAGTACTCAATGTTACACATTCTAACTCTTTGTGTGTTTGGCCACCATCCCATCAGCATAAGACCTTTCACGTAAGGCTTATATCAATTGGAAAATGTTTAGGCCAAATTTCTAAGACCCGACGGTCGAGGGAAACATTTTTATACCAAAGGTTCCACATAAATTTGGTGGTTTGATAGCACGATGGTTGGGGAACACAGTAAGTCGAGGAGATAGCCTATGAGGCTATGGAAAATTCCAAAATTCTAGGATTTATGGGAAGAGGGACAAAATGTCACGTCTCCCAGACCCAGCTTCTTACCTATACAACATAAACTCAGATATACTCTGCTTTATGCCCAGATATATATTAGTTTGTATTTCTCAGGTCATTTTTTCAGAGTTTTAACCGACTCTAGCTGATCAATAGGCCCTACCTCACACTTTCCAGTTTGCAAGCCTTATAGAATTTTCAGCTTTTTAAAGTTTCAGCATCAAGGTATAGATGTATGCCTCCACGCATACATCTATCTACACTCAGTTAACCTTCGTTGCTCCAACTACTTTCCCAGCAGTTTATATGGAAGGTAAATAGATGCTCTGTTCTTTGTATTTTTAAATATTCTTACAATCTTCCCTCACACATACTTTTATCACACAATTCAACATGTTTGAAACACTGGTGCAGATTAACTCTTCCATTGGAAAACTAGGATATAGATCCTCTTGCTTCAATCAAATGGAGGTAGAGAATACTGAATTTGCTAGTTTAGAATCCCTAGTTTTTGATCCTCGTACATAGTTAGGAGTCAACTTCTGCTTTCATATATTTACCCTTACATTTAATAGAATAATTTAAATTCTTAATTCTACAATTCTTTCCATTGTAATACAGCTGATATACTGAACCCCATACTGCTATCACAGGGTTAGTTGTTTCCTAATTGCTGTTTATTGGTTACAGCGTTATTAGAAGGTTCTGTTTATACATCATATCAACTAATTTTTCATTCCAAAGACAGCAAGCTACCATTTGCATTTTCTATTCGATTAAACATTCAGATTTATTTATCATCTCTACCCTTTATTACTGAAATGTACAAATCCCCAGAACTAACCCCTGGGTTTTTATTTAACTTCCTCCTTGATATATGTGACAAGATTGTTAATTAAACATTTATTATTGTTTATATGATGTTTCACATGGATTACACTGACATTTAGGAAGGATATATGATGTACAACTAGATTTCCGTACATTTAACTGTACTCAAAGATACATGGGTCTGTTTACATCTCTTGAGTACTTTCTCTAAATTTTCCAGTCCTTCCTCAAATGAGTTTCCATATGGAGTAAAATCATCCATATATATTTTGACGCTATCAATGAACAAATCAGAAAAAATTCCCAAGATTTCCCTCTAGAAGGTAGCAGGAGCATTACACAGGCCAAATGGGAGGACCCTGTATGCAAAGGTTCCCCAAGGACACGTGAAAGTTTTTTTATCCTGGTCTTTCAGGGCAATCCAAATCTGGTTATAACCGCTAAATCCATCTAGGAAGGAAAAACACTTCTTCCTAGCCAAGGTGTCTAGAACTTGGTCAATGAATGGCAAAGGAAAATGGTATTTTCGAGTTGCCTTATTTAGTTCCCTGTAATCTATACAGATCTGCCATTTACCATTATTTTTTGGAACGATAACTAGCGGAGATACCCATTGGCTATCCGAGATGGGATAAATGAACCCTACATCCAACAATTTTTGTAATTCTTCTTTAACAATGTTTCTGAGAGCAGGATTCATTCTCCGCTAAGGCTGGCTTACAGGGCGAAAATATTCCCGAATATAAATATGATGAATGGATAGGATAGCTTCCTGATGATCTTGAAGGACTTTCAAAAGCTGCTTGCTCTGAGATTCAGACAGGTTCGGGTTGACATTAAGTGTTTTCCCTGGTTCAATCTCCATTGGAGTACTATTGTGAGATGAGGTTGCAAGAATGTCTTCAATGTCATCTTCCAGTTCAATGTTTTCCTATGTCTCACAACTCATGATGGATTCTAGAATATGTCAAGTTGAACCGGAGACAGAATTGGAATATTGATGAAAGCATTAATGGCATCATCTTTAGTTTCTGTTTTAAGTTGAAGGGCCCGTCCAATAGTAAGAACTGGTCTAACATCTTCGTTTTCAGGTTCGGGCTCTTCTACAGGTAGAGGTTTCTGATAGGGTAATGATTTTTCAGATGGGCTAGGCTCTGCAGGAGGATAAAGCTTGAGATTCTTCGTAATTGTCCCATTTTATATGATTATATGCCCAGATAGGCATCCTATGTAGGCATCTGCAGTTGCCAGCCAGGGTCTTCCTAGGATCAATGGGTGACCACCTACTGAAGATTGAGTTTGCAATATAAGGAGGTCCACAGGGTAGTGCCATAAGTCTACTGAAACAATCACGTCTTCTAATTTCCCTATTTGTTTAATTGTGGATCTGTTTGCAAGTTCCAGGATAGTAGGGGTTGGTTTAATGTTTGCAAGTCCTAATGTGTTCATTGTTTCAACAGTAATAATGTTAATGGCAGCTCCCAAATCCACCAGCACGTTTGGGGTTTCCAACCCATTAATATGTACTGTCAGAATGGGGTTCCCCGGGTCTTCGTATTTTATAGGCTTGATTTTTCCTAACATGATATCAGATAGTCTGCCCACCACATGAATGTTCAATGGATCCTTAGGTTTCCTCCTTGGTTTCCTTGAGTAGTATTATTTCAAAGTTTTTGCGTATATAGGTACATCCCTCATAGCTTGTAATAGGGGTATCTTAACAAAGAGATTCTGCAATTCCTCTAAGAAGTCAAATTATGCTTGAGGGTTTGGTTTGCTCAAGGCCAATCTTTCAGGATATGGAGGGGAAGTTAAATGACCTTGATTAGAGACAGCTTGGGAAGGTGTCTGATTGATTATGTTTTCTTCTGAATTCTCCCTAACTGTTTCTTGTTCTGGTTCTGTATCTCCACCATCAAATTTCTCTATGATAATGGGTGAAGTAGGTGCACTTACTATCCAGCCAGACCGTAAATTTATTTCGTTGAACCCTACAGTATAAATGCTGTAAGATGGCAGGTTCAGGGTGTCTGTCTGCTGGACCCCCTTGTTATTCGAGTTTGGGTTAGGCTGGATAGGAAGCTGAGGTTTAATGGATAGGTTTCCTAGGGGTACATTAGAAGGAAACTGAAGTTGCTGTTGAGGAATAGGCTGAGGAAAATGCCCAGTGGGAGGGGGTCCACGCTAGGTATGATTCCATGAAGGATTTGGATTGGCTTGAGGAACCCATTGTTGCCAAGGGGGATACTGATATTGAGGCCACATGGCTTAAAATGGTGCAGATTGGGGGCACATACTAAAATTGTTAAAGTGCTGGGTTGGGTCCTAAAACATACTTGGATTCACCGCCGATGGCCAAGGTTTCCATGGCTTCCTCTGTCCCATAAAGTACATCTGGTCCACTGTGCTTTCTTCACTTTCTCCTTGAAAAAATACTTTTAGCCCAGGCAAGGAAGGACATGAACCAGTTGTGTGAGTATGTTCGCAGATCGCAAAGGCTTCCACTGTGTTCAGCAGGCATTCCTTCAAAGGATGTTTCTTTCTGCACTGAGGGCAGAATATGGCCATGGTTTTTTCCAACTCCAGATGCTTATTTTTTTACTGTAGAGTGTCCATTTGGGCTAATAGCATGCTCAGAATATCGGTCCTCATATTTTCCAGTAGATTTCCAATCTCTACTTTTGTGACCCTTCCACCAGAAGTCTTTGATGACCGAATCCCCTGTCCACTTCTTGCAGCACCCCGTGAACACTTGATCTAGTAATCATAGATAGTTTTGAAGTTTTCCTTCGAAATATATCATTTTCCCACTATATTCGAAAGTTTCAGAGAGTCTTCCCTAAGTGCTCTAAGAAGAATTATCTTTAAAATTTCCTTGTCCAGGTCATTGTGTCCAGACCTATGCAATATGTATTTAAATCGCTCTACACAGTCCTCCATATTTTCATCCTATTTCTGTGCAAATCTAAAAATTTCTTCCTTAATGTCACGGGACTTACAATAATCTTGGTACTTCTCCAAGAAAGCTTCTTTCATTCCTTCCCGTGAGGTAATCATACTCCCTCCTAGACCAATAAACCACCTCAGGGCTGTTCCTTTTAGGGTAGCAGGAAATATCTTTAATTTCTGGGCATCAGTGATATAGTCATATATGCGGAAAACAATATCAAACTCAAAAATGAATGTATCAGGGTCTTCCAAAGAGAGCCCATGAAAAATAGGCACTGTCAAAGGTAAGGGTCTCATTGGTGCATCACCTGTAACGTTTCCTATAGGAAAATCAATGGAGGAACTTACAGGTGCCATAAATAGTTTCCTATACTCACTTGGAATTTCGATTGATTTCACGGCCGGTACCTGGTGTGATTCAACTGAAGAAGGTCACACATCACTCCCCTGGTCCCTTGGTGACTCAAAGTCCTTCAAAAATTCTTTTACCAGATCAGAATCACTTAATTCAGCAACGTGAATTTTTACAGTGTTGCCTTGGTCTCTTGGGGACGAAAACCCTTTTTGAGGTTCTTCTTCCCAGTTAGAGTTTCTCAATCCTTCTAATCCCTTGCTTGCCACTTCTTCCCTTTCTACTACTGATAAGGATATCTACTCCAACAATACCCTGTTTATTAAATCTTCTGTTGTAGAAAGAACACCTTCTGGTACCGTGGATGGCACTGGTTGCTCTATAGACTGCCCTTCGGACTTCGTCTGAACCCTAACCCTAATAGCAGCACGAGATGATGCCTCAGATCTAGAATTTTCAATAATTTCCTGAATGTACATCTTCCTTCCCAGATCCTTCCCTTTCTTTTGGGGTCTTCCTCCACCCCTCTTATTTGGATATTTGTTCATACAAATTGTGAAGGGGGTTCATCAAAGAAAATCAGTCAATCGCTCAGGACCCGAAGTAGGGCAAATAACTTCCTCCCTGGGACGAGAGAAAATATTCACAAGAAACAAAACAAAAAGAAAAAGAAAAATAGAAGTTCAAGACCTGAAGCAAAGTAATAACATACCCTCCCCATGATGAGAAATTGGCCCCTAGAAGAAAACAACAGGAAATAAAAACAGAAAGACTGGACTACACCCAGGACTTAGGGCAAGGTTTTACAAAACACCTTCCCCAAGACGAGGGATTTTTTTTATATAGAAAACCAAATAATAAAAACAAATATGGAAGAAAGAAATGAAAAAGAAAACATAAAGCACTTACGCTCAGGACTTGAAGCTAGGCAATAAATTGCCACCTCAAGATGAGAGATCAACCCTGATATCTGTTGTAGATCCTGTTCTTACACCTGTTATCCTTCCCCGACAACGGCGCCAAAATGTTGTTGTCCGGATATGAAAAAAATTCAACCCTTTCTTCCACATAAATTATCAACTTGGGACGTTAGTTATTTCAAGACTAACGATAAGGTATATGCAGATACAAGCACATGGTCTACTGTAAATCACAGGTTCAATCTATAACACACAAGTCATAATACCAGTGATGAAATAAACTGTAGAAATAAAAGGCATCTACAAAAATTAAACGTTACTGTAACAGCAATAAATAATCACACATAAAACACAAAACTGCAAGAAAAAGAAAAGAGAATGTAGCACCTGATCAGGAGAGTGGGCCCAACTCTCTGATCAGGGTTGCGGTGAACTCAAAAATTACAGGAGAAACAACAAGCTACTGTGCATTCAATTAGTAATAAAAGAAATTCATTAATTTTTTTTTTATGTCCAAGGGCTTGACCCTCATTCACAGCCCGTAGGCTTCTTTATACAATTATCTTGAAACCCATGATCCCTCTCAACAACTTCATTGTTACAAAAATACATTTTGTTACAATGGAAACCAGATTTCCCAGCAATAAATTGTAAAAAGGCCTAAGATAGCGCTGATACATCCATGGCTATCACGTTGTAACAACAAATAAGGAAGACGTTGGAGATGATGGGCCGTGCCTTGATTCGCGGCCGCAACGCTCCTGTTTTATCCAGATTTGAAGAAATATTGGAGTTAATATGTAGAAAGGTAAAAACTCCATGAAAAATACATCATTAATCAAATATCCCATGAAATATAGGAAGAAGGGTTTTACCTCATGTGTTTTAAGAATACTAATGGTAGAAAGAGATAGAAAAACAGGGTAAAATGGGAGAGGAAAGTATACAAATCCGGTAACCAACACATCCTATCCAGCTTATGCTGTGGAGATATAGGATATTAATCTCAAGTGAGGAAGAGTACTCCCAGAAAACCATCCTCCATCTCCATCTGTAGAGGTTGAGGAGGAAAAGGAAGAAAATAACACTTAGATCCAACAACCTCCTTTTCCTGAGTGCTTGATCCAATCTAGTCAATACACCCCATAGGAGACTGAACTTTGGGGAGAACTGAAAAATTTGTGTGTAAAAATACCCCTTCTCCAGGCCATTAAGCATGTCCCTATTTACAATAGGCTCATCAAGGAAAAGTGCTTCAAGAAACATGGGAGAAAGAAGAAAGATACCACCATCGTCAATGTAGTAGGACAACTGCTCGACTTAATGTTGGGAAGGGTGATATTCCCAAAGTACCTGGACCCTAGTAGTCTAGTTGTAGATGTTCAAATAGATGGTGTAATAGTCCACAATACTCTAATTTTTCTTAGGGCTTCCATCAATGTAATGACCAGGGAAATTATGCTTAAACTCAACCTCCAAGGAACTTTAAGGAAAACCACAACAGTTTTGTAACTTGCAGATTAGTCCACAGTAACTCCGGAAGGAATTGTTGAGGATGTTATGGTTTCAATTGACTCTTGGGAGTATCCTAGATATTTCCAGGTTCTTGAGCCAAAAACCAAGTTTAATTGATATCCTCTCATTTTAGGGAGACCTTGGTTATTCATTGTCGATGCTTATATCAGCTTTCGGTCCAGAAACATGACTATTAAGAATGGGCCCTTGTCTAAATAGCTAGCATTATATCCGTAAGCCCAGCCTTCCATTGACCATGATCTACCTTTATGGTTGGAGGATGAATAAGAAGAAGATGAAGTATACAACACTGTACCCTTCCCCATTTGTACCATAGATATTGTTCTTAGAGGGGGGAAGCTTGATGAAGATAAATTCATCGACCAAATAATTCAAAACTAGTCCCCCAATGATAGCCCACTTGAAAACCTAATCAAAGAATTTGAAGCCACCCTTGGATGGATCTGCACGCAGTTAATTCAACCTCTAGAACCACCAAGGCTGTGGAATTTGGCCCATCCAAATCTTTGAAAATTAACTCAAACCTCTCAAATAAATAAGAAGAGTAGCTATGCCAGCTTTTGGAAGAAAACCCAGATCCATTTGCTTGGGACTATAAGGACATGAAAGGGGTGCATCCCTTAGTGTGAACACATCATATATACATTAAAGTGGGTTTAAATATTGTGCGACAACCCCAAAGGAGGATGAACCCAACTCTAAAAGACATAGTCAAGGAAGAACTGCAAAAATTGTTGGATGCATGTTTCATTTATCCTGTATGATCAAACAATGAGTGGTCATCTCCTTTTATCCTAGTCCCGAATAAGAATGTAAATTGGTGAATATGTCTTGATTATCAGGAATTGAAAAATCCGCCAAAAAGTACCATTTCCAATTCCAATTTATAGATCAAGTCCTAGATGGCCTTCCAAGAGAAAATCTCTTTTCTTTCTTAGATGGGTTCAGTTGCTATAACCAGATCCAAATTAGCCCTGAAGTCCAGGCCAAGACTACTTTCACATGTACTTGTGCTACCTTCGCTTACAAAATCATACCCTTTGGGTTGTGGAATGCCCTAGCAACATTCCAAAGAGCTGTCTTGAGGATTTTCTATGAGCTAGTCCATGTCTTGGTTGAAATCTACATGGACGATTTCACACCCTATGGGGATGACTTCCAAGAAGCTCTCTCTAATTTGGGAAAGGTGTTGAGAAGGCACATTGATATGCATCTCTCTGTGAGCCCAAAATAGTGTGAATTATTGAAAAGAGCAGGAGTAGTATTGGGCCACTCAATCTCCCAAGTAGGAATATAGGTGGACCCGAACAAAATCACCATGATTAAAAGGGTACCTGCTCCTTAAAATTAGAGATGTCAGGAGTTTCTTAGGTTTAGCTGGATACTACGGAAGTTTTATCAAAGATTTTTGCAAGTTCGCTTCACCACTATTTGGTTTGTTTTCCAAATACTCTAAGCTTACCCAGTCTAGTCTCTGTCAAGAAGCATTTGAGATCATTAAGGGAAAGTTAACTACTGCCCCCATTCTCTGAGTCCAAATTTTGCTCTGCCTTTCCACATCCACACATATGCATCAAGCAAAGCTGTGGGGGCAACATTGGGGCAATTAGAAGTCAAATTATCTTATGCAATCTACTTCATTAGTAAGAACTTGTCCAAGGCCAAACTCAATTATACTGTCACAGAGAAGGAAATGTTAGCCATTGTCCATTATTTAAAAAAATTTAGACATTATATCAGTGGTTATCAGACCTTTGTACACACTGATTGGTGAGCCCTGGTATTGCACCAAGAGTGCTGCAACTCCCAGGGGCTACCCTACTTTACTTTATCAACCTGGGGTTCATACAAAGTTTGAGGTGACAGTGCTATATACACAACAGATGCATTACGTTAATGTCATCCTCTTCTGCTTCATGAAAGGGTGCTACTTCTAGGGGTTCTCAGTGAAGTCTGTCACACTTAAATGAAACTAAACTAAATTGCAGAAAGGAAATGATAGAAATGGAAATAAGTTAATGTGTAGGAAGGAAATGACTGTAAGAAACTAAATTAAATTGATGAAAAGAAATGACAAGAAGGAAACTAATTTAATTTGCAAAAAACAAATAGCAGAAAGGAAACTGATCCTAACCCACACTTAACTTAGCCAAGCGGCTAAATGCACTCTACTTATCCTATGATATATATACCATGCTTCTATCCATTAAACTAGGATATCGACTTAATTCTAATTAAAAAGAGTTAATTTGCAGCTTGGAGGGAAGAAAAGGGCTAAAAGAGGCTAATGGGGGGTTTAACACATGAAACGAGGTTTGGAAGCGGAAAGAGGGGGTTAAACCCTTATGAAACTTTATTATAGCGTGAGAAATGGATTTGGAGCCAAAATAATTCAAAAGGGTGATGGCGGAGTGCAATGGAGGACAAAAGTTTTGATGTGCGATGTTGCAATCGCAACTTTGCAAGTTTAAAGGGATAGCGGTAATGATTAACAAGAATGAACAAAGTTGTGCAAAGTGAGAAGTGTGATGAGTGATGTGGCGGGTCGTGAATCACAATATTGCAAGTTAAAAGGAATAGTGGTAAGGATTAACAAGAATGAACTAAAATGTGTGAAGTGCGATTGGTGACGTGGTAAAAGTTGCGGGCTACGATCTCCGATGTGGTAAGTTCTGTGAAGTGCGAAGTGCGACGAGTGACGTGGTGGAGTTATCACATTGGTGGAATGAGCGGTAAGCGTTGTGTGAAAAGTTAAACTCTGTGGTTTGCAATTTTGCAATATCGTAATCGCAAGAACGAGTGGTAAGTGTTAAGGGTAAAAGATGAACAATGCGAAGTAAAATTTTCGATGGCGATGTGGCAGTGGGATTGAAAACGGGGTGCAATTTCGCAATATTGCAATTGCAGGAACTAGCGGTAAGTGTTAAGGGAGAAAAGGTAAACGGTGCGCAGTGTGATTTGTGATTTCACAATATCGCAATCGCAAAGAATGAGCAGTAAGTGTTAAAGGTAAAAGGTAAGTGGTGTGAAGTACAATTTGTGATTTCAGAATATCACAATCACAAGGAACGAGAAGGTAAAAGGTAAACGGTGCGAAGTGCAATTTCACAATATCGCAATCGCAAAGAATGACAATAAGTGTTAAGGGAGAAAGGGAAAGATTTTCGAAATGTGATTGCGATGTATAGTGGTGGGAGATTGGAGGAGCAAAGGCAAAGTTCATGTTCTAATTGGTTTGAATGGTTTTTCACATGTTTTTCATAAAAAGGGTAAGGCATCTGTGAATGGAGAAAAGAAAAGAAATAAGGCTTGAAGGGCTTAAGTGCATTAGGTAAGTACAACGTTAAAATTAGAGGAAAAGGAGGGGAATGGAGGCATAAGGGCAGTGCTCAGAAGTGAAACACACCTGCGGATTCATGCACGGGAAACAAACAGAAATGTGTGATAAAATAGTGAAAGAAGGGCTTGGACTCGGTAATACAAATTCTTCCCAAAACTCAAACAGAAAGCAATTTTGGCCTACTAGAAGGTCCGCCCTACTCAAACTCTATTGACAGAGATGAGAGGGGGAGACTTGACCAAAGTTTTTGGAGTTTTTCCTATATTTTACTATGCATAAGCAGTTAAAAACTACAACAGGACAAAAAATAAACATCTATGAAACTTATCAGAAGCAGATCTAACTTAAATAGTAGAATAAAAACTAGCTAAATGACATAAAGGAAATGATAGGAACAACAAAGAAGTTGAGGCACATGGATTGGGCCCTAACCCACGAGCCCAACTCTCTAGAACTAGATCAATAGAAAGTCATCTGAATACTCATTGCATTAATAATACAGTATTATTACATCTCGAAGGTCTTAACAGAAAAATCCTAATAGCTTGCAGCAAAATTTCTGAACGGAATCGAAGAATAAAATTGAATCGACTAGAATCAACCCACTTGCTAACTAACTAATTCCTTCCTATCTCTAGCTCTGCTCTATTTATTCTACATGGTAGCTACCAACATCTCCCTTGAAAATAGTGATTGAGTCCACTTTGACTCCAAGTAAACATAGATTGAGTGCCCTTCATCTTCAGTTGCTTGGTTGCCTCTTGGAATTTGATTTGCTAGAGACTCCAAGTGAAGTATTGATTGATTGCACTTGGTCTTGAGTTGCTTTGCTTCCTCTAGAATTCGAATTGATGGAGGGGGATCTCATGAGGATCCTTTGGCTACCTTTGAGATTTAAGGAGGGTGGAAAATCCCCTTGAATCTCTCCAATATTTATCCCTAATTTCATGATGTTGTGCTCATTTATTCTCCAGCCCTGATCTTCCAGTGGCACGGAGAAAGTCCCTAAATCATATCCTTCTCCAAATCTATATAATCTGCCAAATATTCTCACAATATTCTACAAAAATAAGAAATAATAGTAAAAAATATGCAACTACCTTTAATCCTTCCTAAGAACATATTAAAGCATAAGAAAACATTATTAAGTGCTGAAGGATAGATTTAATATATCCTTTTATGTGCATAAGGAAGGTAGATGGGCCTAAGAAAGGTTATATGGGCCTTATTTTATGTCCAATTTAGAGGCCCATCACTAACCATGTAGCCATCAAATATTTAATGAAGAAACTTGATGTTAATTCTAGAATAATTAGATAGTTGTTATTATTACAACAATTTGACCTCACCATTGTCGATAAAACTAGAAAGGATAATGTTGTTGCAAATTTTTTGTCCAGGTTAGCTCTACCTACAAATGGAGAAGGAATGGTGGATGACCATCTACCAGATGAACACCTATTTGCTATCTTAGCACTCTCTCCATGGTTTGTTGACATAGCTAACTACTTGGTTGCTGAAAATTTCCCTCTAAACCTCTCATCCAAGGAGAAGAGCAAGATCATCAAAAAAAGCTCCCCTTTCACCTGGATCGGGCAGAATCTCTTCAAGTTGGGACCTGACCAAATTATTAGGATATGTGTGAGGGAGGAAGAAGTTTTTGACATCCTGTATGCATGTCATGATAGCCCTTATGGAGGCCACTTTTCTGCAAAAAGGAAAACCTTCAAAGCCTTGTAGGTAGTTTACTATAGGCCTACCCTTCACGAGGATGCCATAAGATACACTAGCAGGGTTGACTAGTGTGAAAGGATGGGGAAACCTACACAGGGGGATGAGATTCCTTTGCACCCTCAAGTGGCTCTAGAGCCATTTGAAAAGTGGGGCATGGACTTCAATGGACCCATTAATCCACCATATGGGCAGAAAAAGTATATCATTGTCTGCACTAAATACCTAAAAAAATGGGTTGAAACAAAAGTTGTAAAGGTAGAAACCGAGGAGAAGGTAGAAGAATTTATGAGAGAGAATGTGTTCTACAAATTTGGATACCCCAGAGAAGCAGTCACTGATCAAGGGGCACAATTCATGTCTCATCTCATTGAGAATATTTTGAGGATGCACAAGATAAAGCATAAGACTTCCACAGCCTACCACCCTCAAGAAAATGGCCAAGTGGAAGTGACCAACAGAGCCTTGGAGAATATCCTCACCAAGGTTGTGAGCAACAAAAAAAATATTGGGTGGATATATTGGTAAAAGCTACTTGGGCCTACAACACTACTTGGAAAACAACAACAGGGTTCACTCCTTATGACTTGGTATATGGGAAGAAAGCTATGATTTCAATTGAGTTTGAGTTCAACACCTTAAGGATGGAAGTTGAGTTAGAATTGGATATAACAAAGACCCAACAAGAAAGGTTTCTGCAATTAAATGGGTTGGATGAGTTCAGGATGCAAGCACTCCTTCACACAGAAGTGATTCAGCTGCAAAGGATGGTATGGCATTAAATGCAAATTAAGGAGAAGACCTTTCAAGAAGGATATTGGGCGGTGCTGTATGAATCAAGGTTCAAGGATTTCAAAGGAAAAATTATGGCAAGATAGATGGGACCCTACGAAGTGGACAAATTTTATGTTAATGGTGCAGTTCATATTAGGACCATAGATGACGAGGGGATTCCCATGCTTGTCAATGGTTACAGGCTCAAAGGTTACAAAAATCCCCTGTATAGGGTTGAATTTATAAATTCCATAAAAACAGAGGTGTATAGTCATTGGAGACTCCATAGTTTCAAGCACCTCCCCCTCCTAGAAAAAAAATAAAAAATAAAGAGGCTTGGGTGAAAACCTCTCTGAGGCGCCCAAGGCCAACTCCAAGGTTGAAAACATCCATGAGGCAATCCTAGAGCAAAAAAAAAGAGAGAGAAAAAGAACAAAGAATAGAATATCCTTGGGTGAAAACCTCCTGGAGGTGCCCAAGGCAGGCTTGTGGGTTGAAAACCTCCGTGGAGGAAACCCATCTGCCTTCAAAAAAAAAGAGAGAAGAAAAGAGAAAAAAAACAAAAATAAAAAGTGAAAAATGATACCTATGCACTCACTTATTTTTTTTGTTTTGCAGGTTATTGGTTATAGATGGTTTTTGAATCCAGAGGAGAAATTTTTCCTCACTTGTCCCTATCCTCTGCTTACACACTCCATGGACCACTCCAACATGCACCTATTCATTCATTTCACCTCACAGGTAGGCAAAAAATTCCATTTCTTTCTCTGACTATAATTGCTACAGGAAAGTCTAGCAACTACAAGATTCCTGTAGCACTACAGGAAACCCTGTAAATGCTACAGGAAACTTATTTATGAAGAAATAATCTCTCTCAAAGGTTTCTAAAACTCAAAAATAGCACGATAATTCATTTTTCCCCCTATACCTACCACTCCTACCACTTACTTCACTCCATGTACAAGAATTCACTCTCTAAACCCTATGTTATTGCACTAGTAGCTACATCATTTATACCTTGGAATGAGACATCTCCCCTTACTTATCCATTACTCCAATCATTCCATCACTCCATCCCTGACCTCCATAAACCATTTCAATTCATCCCTAAGAAATCTAGAGCCCCAAGAAGCAGAAAGAAGGTTGCTATAGGAAGTTGGAAAGTTTCCTGTAACAATTTTGTGTATGGCACAACAAGGAAAAAATATGAAGATAAGTTGAAGAAGATGGCTTCAAAGGACCACCAGCATACTCTAGAAGAGTGAATGCCAGCTAAGGCACCTGAGGACCTCCATGTAGAACCTGCAAGAATAAAATACAAACAAAAAGGTTAAGAAACTCACTCAGAAAACATGATGCTCACTTAGAAAAAATTAATTAAAAACACAACAAAAGAAAGAGAGTTATGGCTGCCACCAAACTCCAGCTCCCTGCACCAAACACCAGCTCATGTCTGCAACACAGAGCTCATGTCTACAACACACCAGCACAAGGTCGGCTCAGGTATGGCTCTTCACCTCTCGCTATGAACTCATAATGATAAAAATGATTTAATGTCGAGGTTTAGAGACTTGAAAGGAAAAAAGGTAGCCAATTAACTTGGCCACCTTTGTAAAATTAAACTGGAGGAAAAATTTAAGTGTATATGCCACATCGGCAAGTCAAATCAGTCAAGGGAGAGTGAACAAGGACAAGGAGATGATCCCGAGGCTAGGCAATGATTAATTGGAGTGGGACCAATAGTCCCAAAGAGGAAAACTCGTGCCCAGTACAATTCATCACTCTGCTAAAAATTCAGTTAAAAAGGCCATAAAGGTAAGATCTCGCTCATTATACCCACTCCATTGAGCATTTAGAGAGCAATGGGAACAAAATAAGTCAGAGGAGCCATCAGAGAGAAGAGCATTGAGCCTGAGCATGCATGCATCCTCGTGCTACAGGAAACAACGAAGTTCTATAGGAAACTACACAGGAAGATAAGCAGGGATAAGGAGATAAAAACATAGTCACATTAGAGGAAATTTCAGCCTAAAAGTGGCCTCCTATGGAAAAATCATAAAATAATAAAATAGGAGTTATGAATTTTGGAGGGAAAAAAATAAAACTACTTTTTTAATTGTATTTTTGGATTATCTCCTTATATGTTTACTAAAATTTCAAGTGTAGAAACCCGTTGGATGCATAATTAAATTTCACATCCACCGACTACAACATGATTTTTTAATTTATCTGAAATTTTTCTCAACGTGGGTCTTCTCAAAAGTATACATAATGGGTACTCGTTGGATGAGAAATTTAATTCCGCATCCAACAAATGTCTAGACTTGAAATTTGAGTAAACCTATAATGAGATAAGCCAAAAATACACTTAAAAAAGGTAGTTTTTATTCTTTTCCATCCAAAATATTTACATGTACCTCTTTTTAAATTTATAGTATTTTGATTGGTTTACATATTATGACATGGAAATTACATGAAAATTTCATGGGCACTTTTAGGTTAAAATTTCCTTTATTGCCTTTGGGTGATATTACTTCCTAAGGCCACCATCTCCCAAGAAAAAACACCAGAGGATAGAGGTAAGTGGTTGCCACCATCTGAATTACAATTTCTCCATTAAATTTACACATAGCCTGTTATAATTTGGGAATTAAATGGTGAAATATGAATTTGTTTGAGACCATTATCTCCAATACCTCTTCACAAGTACTTCTCAAACAAAAACCATCTTACCACCTTCCTATCACAACCATAAAAATGGGAGGGGGATTTAACTTAAGGGAGCCAACTGATATTAAAAGAATAAAACTTCATCCTCAAGTAATGGAGATTTTCAGGAACCACCAATGGCTAGGTTTCTTCAAGCTTCTTAAGGGCTTTTGATGAGGAGCTAGCTCGAGAGTTTGTAGTGGCTCTACAATCACACTTAGAGGAGAGAGCCACCACTGTGGTTAGAGGCTTAGCCATCACACTTTCACCTGAACTAATCAACATAATCACCAATTTTCCCTTAGGATTCAAATGTATTAAGGAAGATAGGATGCCAAGCACTGAAACCAAGAAAATATTCTTTTTTCTAGGATAAGAGTTCATTGAGGGCAAGAATGGAGAGAGGAGAGAAATCCTTCCATACCCCTGGGATGAATTAGCCTTCCACATCATGAAATTCATATCCTGTGTGGGAGGAATTAGTGTAGTCTATGGATACCATTTCATGTTGTTGATTGAACTTAGATTTCAAGGAGAACTCCCTCTGAAACAAAGATTAAGAAACCCTCATTTCCTCTTTAACTAAATAACAAACATGAGAAAAAAGGTGAGGGAAAGGAAGTGCCAGCATTTGGCTCATCATGGCCTTATCAAAATGATAGTGAGTGATGCTCTGAGCAGATTAAAAATCCCTGTGTCTTGGTCCTCATCCATAGACATGGATAGGGAAGCCTTCATAGCCACCCAAATAGGACAAACCTCTGCATCTAGTCTTAGAGAGAGGGAGGTAGAAGAAGAAGAAAAGGAGGAGGTTGAAGATGAGGATGAAGAAGAAGAGATGGAGGTTGAAACATAAAACACAGAGATATTAGAACCAAAGAAAGAAAAATAAAAAGAGGGAAATGAAACAGATAAGGAAGAGATTAAGGGGAAGAAGGAAGAGAATATAGAGGAGAAGGAAATATTGGAGCCTATGATAGGCACTGATACCTCTCCTCAACACACTAGCATATCACCAGAGATAAAAAAATCAGTAAGTTCCTGCTACCCTAGCCACTTTGAGCACACTAGTGATAGCAAAGAGGAAGAGACAAACACCCATGTATTTCAGGACTAGGAAGAGCCAAAGGGTGAGGTAGGGGAAACCACAAACTCCAAATAGAAGCCCTATTACCATTGAGGAGTCACCCAAGAAGGATGATGAAATAAGGATAGAATAAGTAAAATTTCAAGAGGTCACCTCACTTGTGAGGACCCCTGTGACCTACATAATAAGTCATTCAGCAATGTTGGGATCCCCTACACATCTACCAACCCCCACAGAACCTAAAAAGACAAAAAATAGGGAAAAACAGGCAAGAGAGATTTTTCCACAAGAAAAATAGAGTTTTCTACATGAAACTTTGTCTTTGCTACGGGAAACTCCAACAGACCCATAATCAGAGAAAGAAGCCCTAAAATGAGGGAGAAAAGATAGCCATGGGTGGGCAAGAGGCCCAAGAAGTTGAGGAAAAATCACAAGATGAAGGGTAAGATGCCAAAGGGGAGGAAGATAAAGATTGAAAGGAGGAGCCTACCTCACCAAAACCTATCCCCAAATATGTATCAATAGTATCACACCCTAGCCCTCAACCAAATCTCAACTCCTACTATACATTTATTGAAGGGGGAAGATTTATTCCTCAGAAGTTTATAGTACCTTTATTCTATCAGTTGGAAGAGGAGAGGGCATGCACTCATCATTGGATGAAGATTGCTATAACCAAAGGTGTGCATGACATAGGGGTCATGGAGGAAAAATTCATTGGGGTCTTCTAGTAATCTAATATCTTCCTTACACTTAAAAATTATAAAGTCATCTATGGACTTTCTCATAACAGTCTCCAATAAATGCTCTTCTTTTTGGCTGCCCATGACAGTCAAACATCTCACAAGATCTTCATCTTGTCCTTCCTTCACATTTCCGCTTTATTCATCAAAGAAAATACCTTGCTCATGTTTACAAAAGTAAAATTATTTTTCTTGCTTTTGGCTACTAATATAAGCCAAACGTCCTCTGCTTACAACTCTAGCAGTATGCTAAAAATTAATATATCCTCTCAATTGTGTATGAATTTCTTCATGAGACTTGACTGTCTCATCCTTCTTCTTTAAAACATAATCCAGATTCTATTTCTCTGCTTCCTTTTCTTTGAAAATACCGAAATATTTTCCATCATTAGGTATTACACCTACAACCATACAAAAATTGTTAATTTCAAAATCATAAGGCTCAGTAGCCCCAAATGATGTTTCAAACATTATTGCTCCATCTTCAAGTTCTAAAGGAACTTGTTCATCTTCAACAAATTTGTCTTGTTGTATCTCAACTCCTTTGAGCTTCTCTATCCTCAATTGGACATTCATTATTTTCTCAATATTTCTCAACTCCTCTATTAGCTGCATATTCACCTACTTCTTCCTCTTCTCTTGTAGCCTATGGCATTTAACTTTATTTCTTATAGTCCAACCATACCTCTGTTTATTTCTCTGCAACATATCCATCAACAATGAAATTTGGAAATTTACCTCAACTTTCTCTCTGTCAATCTCTTCTTGACTTTTATTCTCTATGCTATTTATCTTTTCATATTTCTCCACTATCCTTCTGTTGTGGCTTCTCTCTGAACCTCTGCTATGACTGTCAGTAGTCATTCTTCTACCTCTTGTGAACTGCATCTATTCACTTGTGAAATGAACGAAGCCTCTCCTTCTTAGCAAGTCTCCATACCCATTGCAAGTACCTCACCAAGCCTTCTCTTCTTGGTCTTTTGGTAACAATGGTTCTCTATCTCTGGAACCTCTATTGAGCAACTCCTTTTCTCCTTGGCTTCTGGAATTCTACTTTCTTCTGAGAACACTTTTGTCCTTTCTATCCAACCTTCAACTGGAACATACGGGTTCTTTGCCATGTTTTTTCAGAGTATCCACTTTACTCTGCCTTCAAGAATACAACCGGTTCTTCTTTTCTTTACATCTATCCTCTTGCTAAGATATTACTCCTTTGTCTGCAACTTGCAAAACTCAAATCAGAGTTAAATAAAAAAATACCTGCATGACTTCACAATCAGTCTTCTTCCACTATTCACATTCAAATGGATCTCTACTCTTCTAAAGAAAAAACCATCACCTTGTCAGATTTTACTGTCTGACTTTTCTTCTTGCACTTGTCTCCACCTTTTCAAATTTATAATATGAATTCTTCTCCCTGGATCCATAATCACGTTGAATCCCATTATGTTCTACTACCAATGTCTTCTGCATAGTTTAACTTTGTCATCATCATGAAAAATTTTCTTGTTCTAATTTCTCCCAAAAGAGCTTTTACCCGCTCTGATAACAAATGATGCAACCATAAGGTCACAATTAACCAAAGATGCAACACATGCATGGTTAGCAGAATTAACCCCAAATTTTCTTCCCTTAACGTTTCCACTTTATCAATTTAAATCAAACACTTGCGGAAGTTTTAACCAAGCTTGATAACATAATATAATAACCTTTACCTTTATGCATTGACACCCCTTCACATTATACAATTAACTCATACCTGTGGGTTATGGCCCACATAACTCCTTTACACATGCAACAGACTATACTATGGAGTTTGATTAAACATACATACTTTAACGATCAACAATGCTAATTTAATATCAGGTTTTTCAGAATTGAAACAACATGCAACCTTCCCAAAATATATGCACACATGCGGAACACCCTATTAGAGGGTCCCACATCATGATAACCCATCAGAACCCATCGCAATCGCTTGCCCGCAAGTTTAACGCTATACCAATAAGAGTTAAAACATAAAATCATGCGAAGTGTGCTATTTTGCAATGCTGACATGTGGCTTCTCCCTTGTCACATCGCATCCTTCCATCCTTCCCGCTTCACATCACAATCAAAACACTTTATCATGCGAACTATTAACACTAAAATTTAAAACTGTCGATGTGCGATTTTGTGCAGTGCCAACACGTGGCACTTCCCTTTCACCGCATCACAACTTTTGAACTTTACCACATCACAAGTTATCTTATTCACCTTGCGAACTACTTAACTTATAAACTCAGTAATCACTGATGCGAAATAGTGCCATGCCGACACGCGTCCACTTTGCAATTTCTCAACTTACTCTACGAATTCATCTTAACCATTCATCTCTTGCATTTGGATCTGCGATCTTATCACGACCGTCCATTCACCTTCATGTGGCTCTTCTTCACCTCTTCTGCCTGCTTTGATCTTTGACGTCAAACTTTAAATCTTCGTTTCTGCAATTCAATCCTCGCCATCGATTCCTCCTTTGGAATTATTCTCAGTATCCTCTGCCTTAGTCGATTTCTGTTCTTTCTGTCGTCGCTGCTCTGCAACTCTATTACGCTTCTCCTCCTGAGCTTGTTCAGAATACTTCAACTCTATCTCTCCTGAGATTATTCTTATTTCCTTTAATTCTATCTCTCCTAAGCTTTTCTTCTATCTTGTTTAATGCTATCTCTCCTCAGCTTGTTATCGTTCTCTTTAACACTGTCTCTGGCTTGAACACAAAGCACTCTTTGTATTACTCCTCTTCTTCCAGAATTCGTAATTTGTTCTTTACTTGACCTGTACACACATCTATTAGCTCCAGACTAGAATCACACAAATTATACCCAACCATTAAGTCCTTTATCACTCAGAAAGACTTATACATTCAATTTGAATTCATTCAACATGGTTTATCACACAGAAACCATAAATTCACAGTTACAGGTTACTCAGCACATAAAAGGAATGACACACATATTCACAATGAATTCAATTTCCTCATTCATTAAATAAATGTATGGATACAAATAAAAATCTGTTTACAATCTAACTTTGGCCTGATATGTCTCTTACATGGCCCTTTTTTCTTCATCTCTCTCTATGCCCATAGGCTTACAACCTCTAAGAATATATCTCTCTATTTTCCTCTCTACCTACTTGTTTGCACCTTTGAGGCTTTAAAAATATATACAAAAGGTTCTGTAACCAATTTTGGTTCAGATCCATAGGTTACTCAACTAAATCCCTAAATCCTCTAAGTCATCAATTAATTCCTAAAATCTCTTCTTTATCCCTTGAGGATCTCAACATTCAACTAAATCCTAAGGATCATGAACTACTTTCTAATCTAATATTTACAATATTTCATAATATCTCAATCCACACCAATCACTCATGTTCTCCTACATTCAAGAACATTTACAAATATGCCTCTCAATGTCTCACCTAAATCACTCAAAATATTGAAAATTATATTAATTAAATACTTAGGAAATAAACTCTTTTGAAAACCACAAGACCCCCTAGATTCTACTGAATGTACAAATTTTCGAAACCATGATGCTCCTACATTAGTATATAGCACTATGACCTCCACGATTTACGAACCCCATGTTGATAAAGTAAAGTAGAGTAGCCTCTGGGAGTTGCAGCATTATTGGTGCAATACCAGGGCTCACCACCAATTACCTATGCAAAGCTGATGTTTTATTGCTTGAAGAATGGTGTTGGAGTGTCAATACACTCTGAGGTTGGCTTTCATGACACTGTTTAGCACTGCGTGGCCTCCATGGAAA
This sequence comes from Pinus albicaulis, assembly GCA_034641835.2. Classification (NCBI taxonomy): domain Eukaryota; kingdom Viridiplantae; phylum Streptophyta; class Pinopsida; order Pinales; family Pinaceae; genus Pinus; species Pinus albicaulis. Next base: position 949,572,830 of record CM076578.1, read on the forward strand.
CTTCCTATAGCACCAACAGACTTTCCTATAGCACGGGTTTGCATGCAAACCATGACCATGGATCAAATCTCCTTTGTGGCTCCTATCTCTTTCTAGTTCTAGCTGATCTCAGAATTCACAATAGAATGAGGGAGAATGACCCAAAGTACACATTTTATTCCAAATCGAGTAGACTTGGAGCATAGTGGTGATGTGTGTTTAGCACGAGGTTTCCTAATTTGGGTCGTTGGTCCCACTTGAGCCAATCATTCCCATCTGCCTCGAAATCAACTCCAACTCCTCATGCACTACAAGGAAAATACCCTCTAGGAGATGTTTTTGAGGAAGCCCTTATAAAAATATCCCAAATATATGTTTGTAGTGGAAGTCATTAGAGGAGGTTGACGGGTGGATGTTTTTGCAGATGTTTTTTTGCGGTGTGTTTCTCATCATAAAATGCACCAATGCGTACTATAAATTGGCACACAGAGACACCATGCTCTTCGTAAAAACCCGATCGGTGCGTCTAAGTACTCTAGGGCACCGATGCTCTATTTAAAAACTGGCGCGACGCGTCTCCATAATCCAGTGCACCGTAATGATGTGCGGTGTGCCATTGATAAAACTACCCGATGCGCCTCAAAATCAAGCGCACCGAAAAATGGTTAATTTAAAAAAAATATTGGTTGTAAAAACCTCATTTTTACTTGTTTAGTGCTCTAGACCTCTCAAGCACAGGTGTGAGTGTGTCTTCTGTGAGGCACCCTTCAATCAGTGCTCCCATTTCTCGCATTGCTATTGTCCATTGTGCACTGTGTGGAGTTTGAATTTCAAAAACGGTGGGATTTTTTTTTTTTTCAATTCCTTAGCAAATATGCCTCCTCGACATGCAAATGCATAGGTGATCTACTTGTTTCTCAATAACTAAACCTTTTAGTAGATTAAAATTTGAAAGTAACTTTAGATTAACCATAAAAAAAAATCTGTGTCGTGCGTTCGAGCCATTCGACTCGCACAGTTCATGGTGTTGCTTGTAAATTTATAGGCTGCACCGCAAACTATGTTAACAGAAACCACACCTTGTTCCAATGCGGTACCAAGAAAATGCACACCAATATAATTTAAAAAATAACACGGCGGTGCGGTTGTTTGAAAGACCACACCATTGACTATGTAATATTGTCTGGAGGGCAGTGCGTTGACCAAAATAACCGCCTTGGGGTGGATAGTTAGGTCAACGCACCGCCTGCCTGACAACGTTACATAGTCAATGGTAAGGTCGTTTATAGGACTGCATCGTTGACCAAGTACTGCTGTTGGGCAGTGCATTGACCAAACTATCCACCCTAGGGTAGTTATTTTGTTCAATGCATCGCACAAAAATATTCCATGTTTGGGCAGTGTGCGAACATTTTTCATGCACACCGAGCAATGTGCGCAATATAGAAGTACGCACCTGTAACAATGCGTTTCTATTTTTTTGGGTGCCCCGAGTGTTTTTTTTCCAATACAAAGTATATATATATATATATATATATATATATATATATTTGTAAATACATTTCTCATTTAATAAAAAAAATGTATTCAATATGTGAATCATTCATCGACGTTAATGGAGAGAGAAAAGTGAACAACAAGAGCATATGGAGGACTGTTATAACGTGATTCAGTTGTGGGAGGCACGAGAGAGGGAGAGAATTTTGTACCCTCACCCTATTATGATAGCCACCTAGTTGCTCCTAAGGGAGGTAGGCCTCCTTAAGTTCTATGAGGAGACTACATCCCTGAAGGGGCACAACGAGTTATTAGGACAACTGATTTATGGGTGGGATGCCCATCGACAATCTTTCCGGTTGGTCCTGGCTAGTGGTACGAGACCATTGAGGAGGAAATTGTAATATTCCCAAATTTTCACATCATATTTGGAATATTAGAGTCCTTGATTTTCTTAATGAATAAAGTAAATAAAAGCGTGGAGGGACCCACAATCCTCCATAAGAATAAATATCCACTTTGTGTGTGTGAATGTGGATTAATCTAGACTAGATCTGCAAAAAGAGGTAGTTGAGAAACTACTAATGTGAATGAGATTGGAGATCATGTCTCATTTAATGAGAGAGATCATGGAGGGTTGATTTAGTCAACTAAGATCTTGAAGATGTCAAACAAAGGGTCATTGAGCATTAATGATCAAGTGGTGGAAGATCATGTGCAAATGAAGCACACATAATGGAAGAGGTGTACATTGCACCTAGACTTTTTGGTTGATTTGGTCAAACACCGCTGTCCCACTTGGAGGATCTTATCCACATGAGACAATGAAATTGAGATTAGGGCCAAGGATTGGGATGGCTCAATCATTATAAAGGAGATGAAGGCAAAGGTGAAATGCATCTTGGATTATTTTGATGTATGATCTTTTAGATCTGGAATTGTCAAGTGACATTCCACTGCATTCTTGGGCTGTTTAGCAGAGATTGCAGGTGCTGTTTAGCACAGGGTGTTCCCGGGCAGGAATCCCTCCTCTTTCTTTGAGTGATATCTAAGGAAGAGGTTTGTATTTCATTATACATCACGCTTTAAGTGCCATTTCCTTTTTCTAATTTCTGCAGGACATTCATACTCAGAAAACTGCAGTTTTTTGAAGATCAGTTTGGAAGGTGGAAGTTGTCTTCAGTACTTCAGTTGGAGAACAAGGTGAGGGATTATTCGCATCACTTGGGCTTATAGATCAGCACTCCCAGAGCCATATTGCAGATCTGGAATTAGGCCAAATTTTATTGACCTCCTAGCAGCAATATTCTCTCTAAGAATAACACTGTCCATATTGCAGATCTGAAAGGAGGAAGGAAGTTGCTAGTACTTCAGCTAGAAATCTAGTGGAAGATAATTCCTACACATTTCCATTAGTCTTACCATCAGCCTGGAGTTTATTGTAGCATATTTCATCTGGAAAAAGGCCTCTCTTTCCCTCACAGTGCAGTTTTTAGAGGCAGTTGTGTTGTAGCAGCTGCAATCATCTTTTGGAGGATTGAGAGCTAGATACAGAGCTCTTAGCTCATAGATCTGAGGAAGGGATCAACCCTTCAAGTATAGATCTGATTTGAGCACAAATTTCAGCCATATTTTCTTCAGATCCAGCTTCAGATCTGTATTTCCCAGAAGATCAAGGATCAAACCCCGGGGAGGTGATTTTTCCAAAGTTGTAGATTTGGAAAATCCTTTCTGGGTTATCTTGGGAATCCATCACATTGGCTGGATCTTGAATCTTGGCATCATCAGAGCTGCAGTTTTGAGTAGATCTGCATTTCTCTTTTTAGCCTGCAACTCCATGTTTATGTCTTGCTGAAGAGACAACACAGTATTTGTTGTAGAGCCTCTCTAGTTATGCTGTACCTGTTGGATGCATGTTTCTAGGGTGATCCTAGCTCATCTTTTTGGCTAGATCTACGTAACTGAATCATATCCAATATAATAAAATGGCTCAGCTCTTTCTGCATATTGTGATTTGTACTTAGATTTATTGTTTATCTTTCTCTAAGTTGTTATATTGTGTGAAGTATTAATGCATTCTCCCTTTTAGGATATTACATAAATATATTTTATTACTGGTCTATCTAGGAGAGGGCAGGATTTTCCCCAGTTCCTAGATGTCCCCGTCTATTATAGGTAAATTCGAGCACCATTCCCAATGACCTAGTTAAAATAGAAATCATCCCAAAAACCAATGAATAGGGTCTATCATCCCCTATCATTTCAGTTGCTACATGCCCTAGGACAAAGAACAAGAAAAAATCATCCGTGACTTCCATTGCGAGGTTTCCAAGATTTAAAGTACATGTTATATCACCTATGAGCTCACCAATGTAGTCTCTCAAGGGAATAACTGCTTTGCATATGCAGTCACCTCCATTCATTGGTGCTCTGCAAAGCACTTCCCGACACTCAAGGGTGCGTTGGTCAATTGGGAGCAAAATTCTCATTGTTCAGGAATCTCCACATGGCTAGTACCTTCTATAAGAGTGCATATATGTCAAAATTCGAATCCATGTGTCCATTCAACCCCTCTAAGCTTGGGAAAATTTCTTGCATATTATTAGAAAGTCATTGATTATGAAACTACCTTCAACTCATCTATAAAATAATCATAGATCCTAGTTCTTGAGAAGGAAGAAATTTGGTAGAGAAATGCTATTGGATTCTCAATTGAGTGTTTGATTTGAGTGATATGCTGCTGGAGAGATGTTCATTGTGATGAGGCTGGGATGATGCTGGAGTTGGTGACTTCAAATCAATCACTGGTTGTAACCTCCCCCTTCTATCCATTAATACAGATTGTTGCTTACTTTCCCACATATGTATCTGTATAAGCTTCTATTTTTCATATTATGGATTCTTAGCTGATGTATATGTTTCACATTTCATTGATTTAACTGATTAAAGTAAATAGCCATCTGTATATTGCAATCTCTTTGCTATTTAGTGTTTATACTTGCAAGAACTAGTTTGGTGATCAAAGTTGGATTGGAAGCTACAACAAGAGCGACAGAAGGAGAATAGGAAGTGCTTGGACTCCAAGTATGTTTCTCCATCTTTCCATGTGTCTATTTACTATAAGGAAAAATATATGCAAAGTCTTTGATCATTTGTTCTAAATTTGTAGAACCACATTTATGGAATTTGTTTTATCCGTAATCCATAATTCCACATAACAAATTGGCGACTTCGCTGGGGAGTTTACCTTCATCCTTGGTGTATTTTGCGTTTGCTTATCCACCCAGTAGCATCTACTCTCAAATATTAGCTTTTTTTAAACTAAGAATTGCATTAGAAGTGTGTCAGTAGCTTGAGTTTTTTTTTCTCTGCTGCGTCAACGCACTGCTGGTCAAGACACAATGCTTTGCATAGCATTGTCTCCCACTCAGGGGTGTTTTGAAACACATTGTCTCCCCTTAGAGATTGCGTTGCCCCCTAAGCCAACCAAATTCCATTTGAATTTTTCATTGCCATTACTTTCAACCTTTTAATTGCTGTGTTTTCAACTATCTGATGCCTCATAGATACCAATGAATTTACCTGGATCTTCCTCCTTTGAAAAGTAAGTTTGATCAATGTCTCTTTTAAGTGTTTTTCTTTATAATTGACAAATAAAATTCAAAGTATATTATTTCTGCATTAGATCCATTTGTTTTTTTAATGAAAATTGTTGTTAAATTCTTCGTTTCATGTAGGAAAAATTGTAGTTCCATTCTTCATTTTTCCTAAAATATAAATTGTTGTTAAAGTCATCATTTCTCAAAGAAGAAAGCATTTGTTTTTGTTGATTTGATGCATTTAGTTTCCTTTTCGCATTCACATTAAGGGGACTAAAAAGAAAAACCCGCATTTACGTATAGTGGATTGTGTGTTTTGCATAGGAAAAAATTAGGAAAGCTGCATATTAGTTTGTGCTATTTGTTGTTTTCTCTCAAAACTGATTGCTCTTTCCCTTTAGCAGCTAAGACTTTCATTGCAAGAGATAAAAGTGAAATGTTTTCTTATCATTTTAGTTTGCATTTTAGGAATTTCCATCACATCATCGCGGTGAACCTTGAAAGGCAAATTGATAAACAAGATCAAATTAAAATTTACATCAATTTACCTAACAAAGCATTGGAACCATAACGATAAAATTTAGAAGGTCTAGGCTAGAGACATGTTCCGACGTCGTAAAACATAGCAGCTGTCATTAATTGTCTACAATACATTCCAAGTGTGATACCTCACTCCACGTACGTAAGTATATCGTAGCTCGTCCACGTACCTTCAATATATTGGGTAGTGTTATAGCACAAAAAGTATAAAGGGGTGCTCTCACTGTGCGGTTTCACATTAGACAACGCTAATATGGACTTGGGCCTCCACGTACCTTCGGGTATATTTGGGAGGACAAATTTAGGTTTCTATCCATCCATAGCGAACAAATTCGACCGCCTTGTAAATCGTGATACACCGAACACAACATTCAGGGAGATTGACTGCCCGTACTTCTTGGTTCGCTAGGAGGTATTCTGTAGTTCACAGTTTCTTGGTAAACCTTTTGCCTAGCATTACCCTTTTATTTTGTTTATTTATTTTTGGTCATAAAATAAATCAGTCATCGTGGAAGAAGAAAATCCCTTTCCCTGTCGTTTGCGTAGACTTGCATTGAAACCACCTTTACCACTGGAAGTCACTTCTCATTGGTGAAGGCGCATTTCTCTACCGAAAACAGTACCATCAATACCTATGGTGAAGCATCATCTTCACATATACCAGAGTCGGCACAAGTTGTTTCTACAAATATTAGTTCATATACTGTTTTCGAGACGGAGTCCTCACAGCTACCCGTGGTCACGATCCATCAAATCAGTGAGACCATACCTCCCGAACCCGACGTTGTTCAACTGGAAGTTGATCTAGATCCTGTCTCTTTTTTCCAGAACATCTGCATCTCGAAGTTGAACGACCGGAAGTTGTTCCTATATTGTTCACCCCACACTATATTGTAGCCATTGATTCTCCCATATCACATAGTCAACAACCTGAAATATACTTTGGGCCTGATGGCGAAATCCTTCCACCTGATTAATTTTGATTGAAGAAATCCCACAAGACAAGACACCTTTAACTCCAACCCATTTTGGGGAGGATCTTTACCTGTATGAGTCTTTTCCTCAATCACCACCCTCTTTTTTTTTTTTATCCTGTTCTTATTAAAATTCTTGTCTATTCAAAAGGGTATACATTTGGTCAAGTAACCATGCCTGAACCAACACCTTCGGTTGGACCATCTGTTCCGATTGCATCAGCATCTACTCTCGCTACACCATCGATGTTCACAACTTCACTAAAGTCATATTTTCATGGTGGCCCTTTGGTCCCATCAGGTTATAAATCTTTATCTAGAATTTTCTTTACTGCATCTTCAAACTCATGGACTTCACCAATGCCATCATCTGATATTCTAACTGGTAAAACTATAGTGAGTACTAAATGAATTGATCCTTTATATTCATCATCAGGGCAATATCAAGCTGGTCCATCTGGGTCTATTCGATCCACTACCATCTCAACTAGACTCCCTGCATTTGGAGAACAATATTTTCCATCTTATTATAATCCTCACGTTGGGGGGAAATGTATGGTCACCCAATTTGACAGCACTCCGTCATTTTTTGGTCAACCTAATTTCGAAATGAATGTTTGTCAATGGCAGCCCACTCTTCATATCCAACCACAAATTGTCATACACTCGTATCAACTGGTTCAACCTATCACACCCACATCAATTCCACCCATTAATAAATTTTTACCCTTGCTACAGAATCAAAATGTTGTACAACTACCATTTCAGGTGGGTGCTTCAACACAGTACCCTCAAGTATTAGCCCCTTAGACTCCAACTCCTTTGGCTAATTTACAACAACGTGTACCCAGAATCATTTATTCACAAGCTGGATTACCATATTATGGGATATCACAGCCACAACCAGGTTATACCTATCCTTAACCGAATCCAAGTTAATCCTAATTTGGGTTATAACATTGGTGGATAGACCCCTTGGCAACCCTAGGTGCAAATTCCTCAACCTTAATTTCAACAAGTATCGTACCCAGGTTTTGGTCAATAGAATCCTCAAGTGTTTGCTTATCGAAACAACCCTTATCTGGGTCATCAACAGCAGATCCCTTATGCTAGTGCTAAAAGGCCTGTTGCCCAAGCAATTCCATCATACCCTAGCTATGCTCAACCTGACCTCAATCGACAGTTTCCCTTTGTTGCAATTTTAGAGTTACCAGATTTAAATCGGCTCACCAATGATCCAATCAACTATGCTCCTTGGTGGACGGTGATACCCCTTAAATTACCCTCGGATATTCCTAAGTTCAATGTAAATCCCGGGGAAGACCCGTCGACTCATGTTATGACTTATCATTTGTGGTGTTCATTAAACACCCTGAATGATGACTTTATTCGACTACGTCTTTTCCAGCGTACGCTCAGTGGTCCGAATGCAAACTGGTACATTGATTTACCTAGAGCTTCTTTCGATAATTTCATTACCCTAGCTACTGTCTTTTTGACTCACTTCTAGTTACCCATACGATATGAAATTGGAACAAAACTCTTGACTAATTTTAAACAAACTAATGCTACTCATATTTCTGATCATATTCATGAGTGGCATCATCGTCGTAAAATGGTTAAGACCTTTGTTCCTGATAAGCTCCTGGCTGAGTGGTTCATTAAGTCCCTATTACCATCTATAACTAAGGATGTAGCTAAGGGTGGCGTCGTCACTGAAGAGCAGGTCATTTCTCGTGCCCAATATTTAGACTTGATTTATACTCATTTTGGCACGCTCTACGAAAAAATTCCTAACGCACCGCGATCTAATTTTACTGTTCCTCCTCCATCAAAGGACTCTCATGCCAGAGACGGTTCGATTGGTATTGCAAGCACACATCATACTACTACATCTAATCTTTCTCCTTCTTCTGAAATCAATTCCATGTCATTTGACAAAGGAAAAAGTGACAAGCAAATCGGAAGTAAGAAAAAATGGAAATGTAAGAAAAAGAAAACTTCTAACCCACATGAAATATCATCTGATCATCTGATAAATCGTATGGAAATAGGAAACCTCATTATCCATGCATAATATGTAATGAGGAATTTTTTTTTCAGGATTGTACTCATCATGCTGAAGTCTCAAAAATGGTTAAGACTTCACATGCATCAGCTGTGTTGACATATCCATTTCCGAATCCGAACACAAATTTGGTTGCTATGGATCTAGCTTCTAGTTCCCAAGTGCTTATGATATCTGTCATAAAACCTTCAATAGATTTTTTAGTGTCAATTCATAATAAATATTACGGTAGTCAGGCTACTGATCAACCTACTACCTCCACCACGAATCCATCTACGGAATTAGTACCACCTACTGCTATTCCTGAATTGATAATCAAGCCACCAAAGGGAGTCGTTCATAAATCGACATATAATCCTCGAGCAAGAGATGCTCAAAATTATAATATAGTTTAAGATTTGGCTCAATCCCCTTCAACCATGTTAGCTTTTGAGGTATTACAAAATTTTCCCTCCCAGAAATAGGCTTTATTGTTAGCTATTGGTGGTATTGATTCGATTGATTCTAATCTTGTAGTATTTAATGATACAGGCTATGTGCCACAATTACCAGCAAAATTGGCATTCTCCATACAAGTAAATGTTCTCAATCACCTTGTTCATCGTACTATTATTGATGAGGGAGCATCTACGTGCATTATGTCTCTAAACTGTTGGAAGTCACTTGGCTTGCCGCGCCTATCTCAATCATCCACGATGTCGAAGGATTTTGATGGACGTAAATATAAGCCTTGTGGAATTATCAATAACCTGCATGTAGAAATAGGGGGAAAACAATGAACTTTGATGTTGAGGTTGTTGACGGACCCCTTGACTACAATATTCTACTTGGTAGGCCATGGGTATATGCTATGATTGCAATTTTTTCTACATATTTTAGAATGATCGCCTTTCCATATAATGGTGCTGTCACAGTCATCAATCAAATATCCTTATTTTACTTCACTTCACAATTAATTGAAAGTGTTCTGTTTGTTCACACACCCCAATTCACGCTTCAAAACATTGGTGTAGGAATCTTAAAGGATTCCAATCTCATGGGAACCTTTGCATTATTGCCACCTATGACGTTGGCAAAAATTTCAAGTATAGAAACCTGCTACATGATCTCTTCCACTCCATCTAGCTTAAGGAAGAGTACGGGTGATTCTGAAATTGTTACCTTGTATTAGTTTCTACCACCCAGCCCTATTGAGTTGGCATAGAAATCAATCTATCTGGCTTGGGCGGCGAATCCGAAATCATCGTCGCTGGTTGTTTGGGTTGATTGTTCCTTAGATTTTGGTAGTCCATCTGATCCTTTTTCCTCAACTTTCTTGACAAATGAGAATATTTTGGAAACCATGATGTCGGAAGGAGAACCATGGGAATATTGTCATCATCGTTCCCATCTTCTTCACCCATCAATCAAAAATTTCTTTTTGAAATATTTTTCTATTAATGCAATGATTCCGAGCGAAATTTGTCAAATATTGAAGAAACCATTTCTATCGATATTTCAACAAAACCTGGAATTGTAGAAAATATTCATGTTAACGTATCTTGTTCTTCATCAGAACTCGAAACATATCGCTCTCTCTTTCGTGAATTCCGTGATGTATTTTCTTGGTCTGACGAGGAAATGTCAGGCATAGATACTAGTATCATTGAACACACTATTAATATGTACCCTGATGTCAAGCCGCTACGTCAACGCCTTCATCCTGTTCATCCGAAGAAAGATACTGCAATTAAAGAAGAAGTTGATAAAATTTTGCGTGCTAGTTTTATTTACCCTGTTTTGCTAATTGAGTGGGTTTCCAACATAGTTCTTTTCATGAAAAAAAAAGAACCATCAGAGTGTGTGTCGATTATTGGGATGTCAATCTTGCTTGTCCAAAAGACAACTATCCTACTCCCTTTATTGACCAAATTAATGACGATTGCGCTGGATGCGAAATATTTTCGTTCACGTATGGATTTTCTGGCTACAATCAAATCAATATCTTCCTAGAGGATCAATATAAGACCACATTCATCTGTCCTTGGGGCACATTTGCTTATAAGAAACTACCATTAGGTTTAAAGAATGTTGGGGAAACTTTTAAGAGAGAAATGGATTATGATTTCAATGACATCAAGCACATTGTTCAACCCTATCCAGACGATTTACCTGCGCACTCACGAAAGCAGGCTGATCACCCAATGCATTTGAGAGCCATCTTCTTACGCTGCCGACACTACAAAATACACCTCAATCCACATAAATGTGTTTTTTGTGTTGGTTCTGGTCATTTTCTTGGATTCTTCGTCTCAAAAGAAGGAATTCGAATCAACCCATTGAAGGTTCAAGCCATTCTTGATTTTCCTACACCATCAAATTTACTTCAGATACATAAAATTAAAGGAAAGGCTAACTTCCTAAGGAGATTCATACCCAATTATGCTAAAATGGATAAATGATTCACTCAGCTCTTGAAAAAGGGGGTTCCCTTCCATTGGGACCAAGCTGCACAAGCTTCTTTTGATGCTGTCAAGGATACTCTTGTCTAAGCGTCATTAATGTATCCCCCCAATTATCAGACTGATTATTTCTTATATATCGTTGAGCCTAATACAATCATTGCCATGGTAATGATCCAAGTAGAAAATGGGATAGAACATCCAATCTATTATTTGAGTTGTAATCTCAATGATACGGAAGCGAAGTATTTGTACGTAGAAAATCTTACCGTGGCAACTGTTCAAGATATCCAAAGATTTCACCATTATATCCTATTCCGAAAGACCATTGTCATTTTGGATTGCAACCCCATGACTTACATCTTATCATGTAAATTTCTAGTGGGAAAGTATTCAAAATGGATTTTCATTTTGCAAGAATTTGATTTGGAATTTGTCAAATCCAAGTCAAATAAGTCTTTAGTTTTGGTTGAGCTTCTCTATGACCTTCCCTCTGATAATACTGCTACTATGTCGGAACCATCTATTCCTGATGATTCTCTATTTCTGATCAGATCATATGATCCTTAGTATGGGGATTTTATCATTTATCTCTAGACCTAGACTTTTCGGCCTGATACCTCTCGCTCTGACCAATGATGTATTTGATACCAAGCCAAAGATTATCTGATCGTCGGCGATACACTTTATTGTCGTGGTGTCGATACAATTTTAAGAAGGTGCCTTACTCATGAGGAGGCTGAAAAGGTTTTAAATGATTGTCATGCAGGGGCTTGTGGTGGACACTTGTCTATATATGCTACTGCGTAGAACATACTCCGCGCTGGTTACTTTTGGCCTACCATATTTTGCGACTGCATCCTCGCGGTCAGAATTTTTCATGCATGCCAGATATTTGATCATAAAATCCGCAAACTGCTAGCACCAATGCATCATGTTGTCTCTGTGGGACCATTCTCGAAATGGGGCATTGACTTCATGACCTGTAACCCTCGTTCGTTTGGGGGGCATGGTTATATTATTTTCGCAATAGACTACTTTACCAAGTTGTTCAAAGAGATGCCTAAATTCAACAAGACATGAAAAACAAGTGCATTATTTTTCTTTAATCATGTTATTGCACAGTTTGGGGTACCACAGGCTATAGTTACAGATGAGGGGAAGCATTTTCGCAACCACATGATGAATGAATTTACTGCCAAGTTAGGATTGTCACATGATAATTCTACTCCTTATTATCCACAATAAAATGGACAAGTTGATACTATCAATAAGATTCTTAAACGTATGCTTCAATGAATGATATGAGTTCATAAAATAAACTGGCATTTGATCCTATACTTGGCCTTGTGGGCGTACTGAACCTCGGTGAGAAACACAACCGGATTTACTCCCTTTCAATTGGTGTATAGTATGAAAGCTATCTTGCTAAACCAATGTGAAATAACGTTGTTAAAACTCGCAATCGACTTGTTACCTAGCACCTCAGAAGAATAAGCACATATTTTTAACCTCATCCATATTTATGAAACACATCGTGAAGCCCAATTGGCCAACAAAGCACATAAGAGACGTATAAAGATGCAATACGACAAAAAATTCTAGCCTCACATTTTCTCAGAGGGCTACTTGGTCCTTCTTTATGATCAAGAAGTTGATGTAATAGGTACAGGGAAATTTGAGCCATTATGGCATGGCCCCTATATTTTCAAAAGAGTTCTTGCTAAGGGTGCCTACAATTTGGCTGATTACGATGGAATTCCGTTGGCGCAGCCCCGAAATGGGTTGTATTTGAAACGTTACTATGCTTAATCATAAGCATAGTAATTTTTTGTATTATATTTTATATATATGATGTTGATTTGCATTCATTGTCTTATTTTGTTTTTTAGAGTTTTCTTGACATTAGTAATCCTCTTTACATTTCATCGTAGATATCTGAATCTTTGGAACCATTTGTTGGATATGCTGATGGTGGTAGTAGTAGTACGTAGAGTCTATCCTCTGCAACGTGGGCCATTTTCACTCCGAACAACAAGTTAGTGAGTTTTCAATGGATTTGTATTGGTAAATCAACAAACAATATCCCTGAGTATAGTGCATTGATCGAACTTCTCTTTGATTCCATTTCATTTGGTATTAATTGCATTATCATAAGGTTAGAATCACAACTTGTGGTATTAGAACTTAATAGTGTTTATATTGTTAGAAATCCAACACTGTATCATTTGTTCCTAAGAGTTTGAATTTTGGAAAGACACTTTGATTTTATTCAATATCAAAACATTTCCAGAAATTTGAACACATTGACTAATTCTTTGGCTAATCAAGTTTTAGACAGACATTTTCAACGCATGTAAAGATACATTCACATAATTGAATAGGATTACGCAATAAACATAGGAAAACACCAAAATCAAATAGATAGATAGTTATAGGTTCTTACAAAAATTTGTGCCCAAGACACATTGGTCATCTGACCACAAAATGTATGCAAAATGTCAAAATTAAAGTAGTAATGCTCATGGTAACATGCTATAGATCTAGCTATCCTATGCAGTAACCGCATCCAGTGGTTACAAACACCTATAGTGTGGCATTGTAGTCACATGGGTAACTCTTCAAACCGGCAATCCAGAATCTTGAATGTCAACCCCTCTATGTGTTGTCGAAGCTCAGACAGAGTCTCTGTTAGGTCCCTATATCACTAGTATAGTCCCTTATTATTGTTAGTGTAACCCCCTTATTGTTATTATTGAACCCTTGTAACCCCCATTTTGTTATTATTGTGCCCTTAAGTTATTATTGTTAGGTCGGCTAGGATTACATTGTGGCCCACTAGGATTACATTGTGGCCCACTAGACTCCTAGGATTAGAAAGGAGGTTTTGTAAATTATATCATCCAAGAATTGTTCATTTATGTAATGTATTGGAGGTTGCCCCCTCGAAGTGGCTCATTTCTAAGGCGTTTATATCTCTTTTCTTCTATTTTTGGAGTTGGTTACACAACATTTGGTATCAGAGCTTTCGATTCTAGGGTTTCGCTGCTCCAAACAGGTCATCGTGGCATGTTCGCTATAAAAAAATTTCTACAAAGTTTCAGAAGCTAAAATTTTTAGGGTGTGAAGCCAAAATCCTGAGGAAGATTTTCTAAAAAATTCAGAGCTTGGTTCACAATATTTTCGGAGATATGATCTGTGGAATTTAGGTCCTTTTTCAGGCTCCTAAATAGGTCATCGTGGAATTTGCGCTATAAATTTTTTTCTACGAAGGTTCAGAATCTGAAATTCATATGGTACGAAGCTGAAATCGTGAGAAAAGTTTTCAAAAAATTTCAGAGCTTGGTTCGCAATATTTTTGGAGATATGATCTGTGGAAGGTAGTGATTTTGCAGGCTCCTGAATTTCATCTCAAAGAGGTGATTGTGGGAAAAATTCAATAACTCTCTCTCTGGGCATTGGATTGGAGTGCCGTAAAAATTGGTCGCAAGTACACAGACTGCAGTTTCTTGACTCTCAATTTTAGAGACAAAGGAAAAAACAGTGGCACGTGGAAAGTTGTACAAGTTCGCTCTACTAAACCAGTCCATAATTAGGTCATTGTGGGAGATTGGACACAACTTTGTCTTGGAGAATCCAAATCAGGTCAGACCTATGGCATTCGAAAGATAATTTAGAGGGCTACGTCGGTACCAAAATTTAGATATTTAAAAGCCGAAATCATAGAGATAATCCAATTTCAATATCGAGCTCCTCAAAAGAAGGAAAAAGGTGTGTATTTTTTTCCAAATTTCATAATTCTTGTTTGAAGAATCAATTTGAATTGATTCCAAGGGCATATTGTAGAATATATATCAGTATTGGGTTCTAAATAATGGCCCCAAGAAAGAATTCAACACCCATTAGGCCTTTAGAAGGTTCTACTATGACTCATGAAAACGAAGAATGGCGACATGACATATCAAAATTACAAGAGCAAGTGCAACAAATTTCGCTCTCTCAAGGAACAACAAAAAATGAAATGGAAGTTTTGAAGAAAGGCATGGAAGCTAAGATGAATGGTTTGGAATCTAAGATGGATGGCATGGAAGTGGGCATGGAAGCTAAGATGGATGACATGGAAGCTAAGATCGATGAAAAAATGAAAGACAACATGGAAAACATGAAGAAAGATCTAAAAGTAGACATCGAAGGTTTGGGAAAGTTGATACAAGAAATGTTTCCTAATGGTGAAAAGATAGTAGAGGAAACTCATGATGAGAACAAAATAAATGTTAATCATGATTTCATAAACTCTAATGTTGGATTGAAGAACCACCATATTCCAAAGATGGATATGAGGAAGTTTGATGGCAAGGATTCCGTAACATGGATACTACAGATGGAGCAATATTTTGATCTCAATAATGTGCAAAACACACAAAAGGTACGCATTGCAACTTTACATTTAGAACAAAATACATTTGTATGGTATCGATGGCTTTGCTCCCGTAAAAAAATTGTCACTTGGTCAATTTTTACGGAGGAAATGATAGCACAATATGAGGATACAAAGAGCAACACCTTCTTTAGCCAATTGATAAATCTCAAACAAAAGGGTTTAGTGGGGTAGCACATTGAGGACTTCCAAAAATTGAATATAAGGGTAACTGATATTCCAGAGGAACACAGGATCGATCTCTTCATAGGCACTTTAAAGGATAACATCCAACATAAAGTTCATGTTTTGGAACGAGATTCATTGGAGAAGGCATTCAGGTTGGCAAGAAAAGTTGAATGTAAAATAATGGCGACAAGGAAGCCTACCACTCAATTTTATAAAGAAGGAAGTGTTGCTATGTCTAGATTTCCACAACCTACAAGGTTGAAACCACAAAAATTGGAAGAAAAAAGAGCAAAATGGCTTTGCTATAGTTGTGATAGCAAATACACTAAAGGTCATAAGTGTGCTGAGAAGAAATTATTTTACATAGATTGTGAAGAGGAAGAAGAAAATGAACAAGAAGAGGATATACACCAGGAACCAGCCCTAGAAGAGGAAGAAATGAATCCGACCATATCGTGTAATGCACTGGCAAGAATTACCACTCCTCAAACTTTCAAGATAGAAGGGCATATCAAGAAGAAAAAGGTAATAGTGTTGATTGATTCAGGTAGCACCCATAATTTTATTCATTGCAAGGTAGCCAAGGAATTA
>CM076578.1:949589224-949686542 GCA_034641835.2 Pinus albicaulis
ATTAGGGTTTCTCTCATTTGAAATTTTCCCTCCACTCCAACTACGCAATCTTCTTGAGCAAGCTTCCCCTCTTAGGGTACGTTGTTTACTTTGGTCAACCATAGTATAGCTCACTTGCTTTTGGCCCTTTTCACACTTGGGCTGCTAACATAAGCCACTTAAGTGACTTTTTGCACCATAGGAGTGTTTATTAAAATCCTACATGGAATCCCTTACCCATTTTATTTCCTTTTATTAAATAAAAATAAAATTAATGTTCCAAGTACTTTATTGCAAAATTTGGAACATTACAGTCCTCCTCTCCCAAAAATTTCTTGTCCTCAAGCAAGAGCAAGGATGAACTGCAAAAATTCTTCTACTCAAGGCATGGAATCTAAAATATCCTCATGTAAATCCTCCATCCCTCAAGCAATCAAGAAAAATGAGTCACCTTCCAACTAGGAAACTCCTGAAAGTACTCCTCCACCTTGTGCTCATGAGAAATAGGTGGGCTGGATTTCTGAACTTGGTAAGCTTCATAGCCTACCCCACATTGTCCTCTTCTCCACTTATGATGAATGTGTAGTGAAATTTGAACTTGGGCTGCAATAGTGTTGCCTTCAAGAGGCAAGATGAAGTCTAGATACCCTAAGGACCTCTCCTCCAATGCTGCAAATCAAGCTGGCCCAAATCATCTCATATGTGATGAGTTGGAATTCATCCACATATGGCATCCAAACAAACATATGGCTCACCTCATGGAAAAACACATGGCTGAAACATGGTGACCATATCATCTTCCATACTCCCTTGGAGCATGTGCTGCAAAAAGAGTGGAGGTCTTCTTCCCCAAAGGGTACATCCATCCAATGAGTCTCTCCCTCCTCATGATACATATGGGGATGCTGCTGATATATGTCTAAAATGAAATGATCTCCATGAGAGACCCAAGCCACCCCATCAATCATACAATCCATGAAATTCCTCCTCAAAAATTTTGAATTCTTCAAATAACTCCTCCCACATGAAGGAAAGAGATGAAGCTTGGCAATCATGCGCTGTCCATTGCTTCTCCTGAAACATACAACATGAAAATTAGGGAGAATCACCCTCCCAATGGGCATCTTCAATTTATTTTCCTTCTTCAGAATGATGCTTCCTCTAAACAACGTTCCATCAACAACATATGGAAGCATAAACTTATGAGAGCAAGGAGGTGAAATTTGGTCCCATGCATGGAACCAGCACAGGGCATCATTTGCCTGCCTCAACATATGATGCAACAAGTGTCTTTGCAGCAAATTTTTTTCTGCCACATCCATCCTACAAGGTGTGATCATGAAAACAAAATTTGGTGCCAAGGTGCACACTAAAACTATGTGGCTTTCCCCCAAAAAACACCCATAAGATGACCATCTTTCTTACTGCAATAGAACATAAGTATAGATAAACATAATGTGAAATAAAGAAGGATCCTCCTTGATATAACATTCTGATCATAAGAATAAGAGAGCATAAGACATAAAACAAATGGTTACCTCACTCATCATGCACTTTGGTCTTTGAGTTGAAAATGGCTCCAATGAAAAGTCCCCCTTACTGCAACATAGTAGGGGAGTGGTTGTGCCAACCATCTCATCATCTCTTGGGCTATGCATCTAGCCATATGCTGATATGCATCCATTAGAAATCCCTCCCAAGTGGAATCCTCCATCAATGAAGAATATGCATGAAAATGCATGAAAGAAGAAAATCCATAAACATTGCATGTAGATTCGTCTTCTTGTGCTTATGCAACCAAGCCAAGAAAGTCCAAATGTAGTGAGGAATGCTTCCCTCCATACTCCTTCATGCTCATCATTTACATGCCTCCAAAGTACATCACTTGTGAAGTGGCTTGAAAGACACTCCAACAAGTAACTCAAGCTCTCAAGTGACAACGCTGCTGGCCTTTGGAGTAGGGCCACTGTCATCTCAAAGCTTCCCTCTTCGACATGAATCATTCCAAAGACTCCTCCCATAATTTTGTTGCAAATTTAGTGCTCCTCCCATGAATAAGGTGCTGCTTTGCATCCAATTTCAAAGAGCAATCCTCTTACACCATGCTAGTGCTTCCTCTTGCTCCCGCAACATCAAACAAAATATAAGCAACAAAATGTTTGCTGCTCCCTTATACTTCCACCATACCCAATCTAAAATTGGAACATAATGAGTGGTAAGAGAAATTCCACCCCATCGTGATGCACCCATACTCTTCCCTTTGTCCATCAAATGCAATGAGTGTGAAAAGATCCTGGGACCTATGGGCTATGGATACTCCACATTTCCACTGGGAACACATCATCCATAAAGCTTTGCTCTTTGGTGTAAGTATCCTACCACTTGGTACCTCTTTCACAAGAGCTACCATTGTCCCAAAACAAATTTCTCCTTTTGCATTTTATGGGACATTGAAATGCAATCACCTTCATGACAAAATTTCAAAACCCCATCCTCACATGTGATGCATGTCTCATCAATAGTGCATGAGGATGATGAGGGTTTATTTTATCAAAAATGGCACAGCGCAATAAAAGTACCCTCCTCAAGACAATCAGCATGCAATAACGTACAATCCTCCATGATAGATACAAACTCATGCATACCTTGGAGAAATTTGGAAGAATATTGTTGCAAGAGTCTCTTCCTCAAGTGTGCTAGCTGTCTCAATAACTGAAGGTGGAGGCTGCTCCTCCATGAATGTGACAACGCTGGCATGTGCCTCTGGTGGTGAGGGATCCTCCCTCCTTTGGCCAAATATTTTGATCAAGATCTGAGAAAAATCAGCAAGAGTATAAACCCTTGCATGCTTCCCATTGCTGAACCACCAAGTTCTTTCCTCTTCCTGCTGAACAAGTGTGAAAAGATAGAGTCTCTTGGAAAACTCTAGGGTTTGCTCCATATTTAGTAATATACTCACTTATAATTCAAGTTCCAAGTGTTCTCCATGCTTCTGCTCTGCTCTTTTGTGAGAATAGGAAGTGCATGGTCCTTCCTCTTCTCCTTCTTCTATCTCCTCAACCTCCCTGGAGAGGTTCTGGCTGCACCCAAAACTGATGATATTAATCTCATCTTTTGCATCATCTTAGCCTCTTCTTCTCTGAAATTTTAACTTCATAGGCTGAGCCAATTTCGAAGCTTTGATACCACTGTAATGTCCCAAATGGGAAAATTTCTGCAATGCAGGGAACATCTTGAGATATTCCTATTTTCCACCTCCGGCAGTATTAATAATCAACACTGAACTATTTCAGAGATTGAATGCAGGGGAATTTACTGGATATTTCAACTTCACAAGGAAGGATGAGATCCATAGGCTACCTGGCCCTCTAGCAGACTCTGCCAATGGAACATTTCAAGAGCTAATAATTCCCTTCAAGGTATCTCTACACCAGCTGTCCATGAGGACGTTGTATAAGGAATCCCATGTGAAAATAAGGCCATCCGATGTTGGGATGCCTTGGAATGCATCTGATACAAACTCCCTATAAAATACAAGCCCAAAGAAATAACCTTAAGCAGGTTATTCAGATCTCCCACTAACATGTATACCGAAACAATGCTCAAAAAGGGAATCTTCAGTAGTATTAAACTCGAACAAGTAGCAGTAGTGAAATAATACATCATATCATGTAAGAAGAGTACAAATCTAATAAAAAATGTGCAGCATAAAATAATATACAAGATCCTTGAGGAAAAGACCTCTCAAGGTGAGTGCAAATCAGCCTCTAAGGAAAATGTACATAAACAAGGGGTTACATTGCTGCAAAAGCCCAGCTACTCTATAACTACGCATTTTATGAGGGAAAATGACTACAAGCTGATATACATGGGAATATATGACATTATATGTTCAAATAAATATGGGGGAGCAAGATCTCAACCTCGGAAAACATTATTGCATCAATCCTCCAAGGGATTGGCTAAAATACATAAAATAGTAAAATGTTGGAGTTGCAATGTACCGGCTGCAACTAAATAATAATACAATGAAGGAGAAGGAAGTAGATGATGCAATAAACAATGGAACCTCCTCCAATGATCTCCAAAGTGAAGGGGCTGATCCCCTTACCGAAGATTACACTCACTAGTGCACAAAATGAGCTCCATCTGTAAACCCTCTCTAAATATAACGTTGTAAGAAGAAGGGACTGCATTGGGCATGAGAGAAATACATATGTCCTGATGCCAAATCTGCAATAAATCTCTGATATGGTCCTTTTCTGATCTTCTAGAGAAGGAATGAGCTTCCTCTCTACAAACTAGCTCTGGAAGTGGTGATGAAGGTCCCTCACCGCAACACCAGCAACTCCAACGTTCTCTTGCTGAAAGAATAATGCAGTATCTATAGATGACTACTTTGGCCTCATGCCATGATGTGAGGAAGATGAAGAAAAATCTCTCCATGGCCTCCCATGGGAGAGAAGGGAATTCCTAAATAGAAATCCCTCTTGTGCTAAACAGCAACAAGTTTAAGAGAGCTTCAACTCAAATTCTATCTTCCAAAAATGATCTCCACAATGGCACTCCTTAATATTTTATGCAATGTATGCATGGACCCCACTCACATTAGGGTTTCTCTCATTTCAAATTTTACCTCCACTCCAACTACGCAATCTTCTTGAGCAAGCTTCCCCTCTTAGGCATGGTCTAGCTCACTTGCTTTTGGCCCCTTTTCACACTTGGGCTGCTATCTTAAGCTACTTAAGTGAATTTTGCACCTTAGGAGTGTTTATTAAGTTGCTACAATGGGTTCCCTCACCCATTTTATTCCTTTTATTAAAATAAAAGAAAAATTAATGTTCCAAATACTTTATTGCAAAATTTGGAACATTACAGTGTATATACGTGGATTATTTTTTGTTATAGTCATTGTTATTATTTCTTGCTATTAAAGGTTGTTTTCAATGTTTAGTATTTGATTTTAATTCACAGAAATGTTTGAATTGTAACTATAAACCCTCGGTTGAATGGAATGCATGTTTTTTCCTGCATATACCTTGTGCGTTGCCTTGAAAGGATACACTCCCAGATTGATAAAATTAATGTCGAATTAGGGTGGATAAGTTATCCCTAACTGAACACCAAAATTTTGTCGCTATTTCCGGGGAGGCTAACAAGGTGCAAGCGATGATTCGAACCAACCAGAGGGTCAATCTCTCATCTTGAGGAGAGAACGAGCTTCCTCACTCTACTTCAGGTCTTGAGTGTAGGTTTTGATTTTGGTTTGTTCATTTCTGGTTTGTTTTGATTCTTGGGCCATATTCTTGTCCTGGGGAGGGAGGAGTCTCTTTGACACCCTACTTCAGATCTGGGAGTATTAATTCTTCTTGTAAGTGGCGCGAGTTTGGTTCTTGTCCTAGGGAGGGAGGAGTTTTCTACGCCCTGCTCTAGACCTGAAACCCTAGCTTTCTGTTTCACCATTTTTCTCTTTCAAATTATTTTATCTTGGTGAAGGAATGGTATTTTGACATCTTACTCCAGGGTTAAAAGCATTGTTGACTCATAGACCCTGCATTACACTAATTTTTGTATGAATAAAGAACCAAATAAGAGGGGCGGAGTGAGAGCCCAAAAGAGGGGAAGACCAAATTTAGGGAGAAAAACTTACATTCAACAAATCATAGAAAAGGAAGAGACCAAAGCATATTCCCATGTAGTCGTAAGGCTAGGGGCTAGGAGAGTGAAGTCCGAGGGACAGTTAGTGGACCAGCCTGTGAAGGCCGCGGTATCCCTGGGTGACTTGGTACAATAGGATCCTCCAGCAGTAGAGGAGACAGTTAACAGTGGACTAGATCAAGAGGACCTTCCGTTGGTACCTACAGAGGAAGAAATTGCAAGTAGAACATCGTTGGAGTCGGACCGCTCTAATAAGGGGAAGGAAGTTGTAGTTAAGGGATTGAACTATCAGGTTACGGTAAAAAGAAACGAAGAGGTATTGGTATCACCAAGAGGCCGGGGAAGCGCCACTAAGGTAACTCGTGTTCCAGTAGTTAGGAGTCCCCGACTATCCTCCACAAAGCCTCTTGAAATCCCCAGTGATTATTGCAAGATATTCATGGCTCCTACAACCTCTACTATCGACTTTCCCATTGGGAATTTGGGTGCTGACACACCTTAAAAGCCTATTCTGTTAGCAGCATTACCAAACTTTCATGGGCTTGTTTCAGAGGATCCCAACACATTTCTATTTGAGTTTGACATAGTGTGTCGAGGTTATGATTACATGACATATTCCCAGAAGTTAAATATTTTCCCTTCTACGCTAAAAGGAACAACTTTGCTATGGTTTATGGGCCTTGGTGGAAAATCCATCTCCACATGGGATGACATGCAAATAGATTTTCTCAAAAAATATTAGGATTACTGCGAATCCCTGAACGTCAAGGAAGAGCTTTTCAAGTTCACACAGAAAGGAGACAAAGTTTGGAAGATTGTGTGGAGAGGTTTAAATACCTCTTGCAGAGGTCAAGTCATTCCAACTTGGATAAGGAAATCTTGAAGGTTATTCTCCTTCGATCCTTCTGAGAGGACTCACTAGAATTATTGAATATCCTGGGAAAAGGAGACATTTCTAAGGAGACCTTTGAAGGTATTTGCGACTTGTGTGTCCAGTGCACAAGGGGGCTTGCAAGAAACAGATTAGGGATTTGTTCAGTAAAGGGATGCGAAGGGGGTGTTACGAAAGCAGAAGTTGGGAACCTGCTAGAAAACTTAAAGACGAATATTCTCAGTACCCTATCAACACAGATGGATACTTTGCAAGTAAAACAGAAGCAGCTGGAATTGGATAGGACCATGGAAATATTATGCCCGAAGTGTAAGAAGAATCATATGGAAAGGTAATTCTCATTAAAGTCCATAGAAAAATGTGATATCTGTGAGCTGAATCATGTGACCAGCTCATGCCCTTCCTTGCCAGGCCTGAAAGCAGTGCTTCAAGGATCAGGGGTGGACATGGAGAAACTGTACCTCATGGGCGCCAGGAAGCCATGGAAAATTTGACCACCAATGGGTAATCAAGGAATGTATCTAGATCCATCTCAGTTGTTCAATAGTTATAACATGAATCCTCAAACTATGCCTTGTCCCCCTATGTGGCCACAATACCAGTACCCACTGTGGCAACACTGGAACCCTCAGGCCTGTGTGAGCTCACCATGGGCTCCAACTTGGCGAGGGCCCTCTCTAAGGCAGTTTCCTCAACATTTCCCATAGCAGCAACTCCAATTACCTTCCAATGTGCCTCCTGGCAATCAACCTGTTCATCCTTATCTCCCAATTTAGCCTAACCCTAATCCCAATAATAAAGGAGCTCATAAATCTGATGTTCTTAACCTGCCTTCGTATAGTATCTCGACTGCAAAATTGTATGAAATGAATTTGCAATCAGGATGAACAGTTGATGCTCAACCCCCTCCGGTTATCATTGAACCACTGGATAATGAAGATAGAGAGGCACAACCAGTCAATAGAGAACAAAAAAAAATCATTAAAATCCATATGCCTCCTGTAAAAAAATCTCAATCGGAGCCACCTTACCCAGAGAGGTTGATTATGAGTAAACCAAGGGCACATGATGAATTTGACTTATTAGGAGAATTGGAGAATTTATTTGTTAAAATCTCCTTGCTACAAGCTATGAAGTATGTGCCAATTTATGCAAATACTCTTAGGGAATATTTTTCAAAGAAACTTGCGAAGAAAGATAAAGACCCCCTCACTATACATGTTATGGGAAAACTATAGGACTTCATGATGGGAAAATCAGTACTAGTGAAATATGGAGATCCGGGGAACCCGGTTTTGACAGTACAGATTAATGGAGTGGAGATTCCAAATGTGTTGGTGGACCTGGGCACTGCCGTCAATGTCATCACTACTGAAACCATGCATGCATTAGGCCTTCAAAATTTGAATCATACACCCACAGTGTTGGAGTTGGCAGACAGATCCACAGTCAAGCCTATGGGGAAATTGGAGGACGTGACGATTTCAATAGTTTCATGGCATTATCCCATTGATTTCCTAGTATTGCATACACAATCTTCAGTAGGTGGTCACCCTTTGATTTTGGGTAGACCATGGATGGCTACCAAAGATGCCTATATTAGATGCTGATCAGGAAATATGGTCATTTCTAATGGCCATAACACCAAGAACTTGGTGCTATACCCACTGACAGAACCTGATGCACCTAAAAGTCCAACAAGTGGCAAGAAGGCTATGTCTATGGTGGAAGTCAAAGAAGAGGAAGAAGTGAGACCGGTCCTTACTATCGCATAGGCCCTTCAGTTGAAGATGGAATCGAAAGATGACGTGATCATGTCCTTCATGAATGATCCTTGCTCCATTTCAGAGCCAAACCAGCAGGTCTTAGAATCCATCCTAAGCTGTGAAACTTAGGAGGACGTTGAAATAGCGAAAGAATTGGAAAAAGATGTTGAAGCACGTCATGAAAGTGTCCAAGTGGAGATAGAACCAGGGAAAACTTTGAATATCAATCCAGGTTTGTCATAATCCCAGAGAAAGCAGTTGATAGATGTTCTTCAGAAATATAAAGAAGCTTTTTCCTTGGATTATTCTGACATGAAGGGGATCCCTGATAATCTATGCACCCATCACATATATATCAAAGAAGATTGTCGTCCTATAAGACAACCTCAGAGAAGGATGAATCTGGCATTGAAAAAAATTGTTAAGGAAGAACTTCAGAAATTACTAGATGTAGGCTTTATTTACCCTATCTCGGATAGCAAATTGGTCTCGCCATTGGTAATGGTCCCTAAGAAGAATGAAAAATGGCGAATCTGTGTGGATTACCTAGAATTAAATAAGGCAACACAGAAGGATCATTTTCCTCTGCCATTTATCGATCAAGTTTTAGACACATTGGCTGGTAAGAATTTTTTTCATTTTTGGACGGGTTTAATGGATATAACCAAATCCAGATTTCCCCTAAGGATCAGGACAAGACCACTTTCACATGTCCCTGGGGAACATTTGAATACCGGGTCCTTCCTTTTGGCTTATGTAATGCCCCTGCGACATTCCAGAGGGAAATTTTAGGAATCTTCTCTAATTTGATATATGATGGTGTTGAAATTTATATGGATGAATTCAATCCATATGGGGATTCATTTTCAGAGGGGCTAAAAAATTTAGAAAAAGTTTTGGAAAGATGTATACAAGAACGTGTTTCCCTGAGTACAGTAAAATGTCACATAATGATGGAAAAAGAAATTGTTCTGGGACATTTGCTCTAAGCTAAAGGAATTAGAATGGACCCAGCAAAGATAAAGGTAATTCTGCACTTCCCAAAACCTAAAACACCCACAAAAGTACGTAGTTTTATTGGCTGTGCTGGTTATTATAGGAATTTTATAGAAAAATTTGCAAAATTTACACACCCACTATTTCAATTATTAACAAAATATTCAGAATTTGTGTGGTCATATAACTGTGATGTAGCCTTTACGAGAATTAAAGAAATAATCTGTAATGCTCCGATTCTTAGAGGTATAGACTGGGCGTTACCCTTCCAAATTCATACAGATACTTCTCAAATAGCAATTGGTGCAGTACTGGGACAACAGGTAGATAAACTACCTTATGTAGTCTACTATGTTAGTAAAAATTTGGCTCCTGCTGAATTGAACTACATAGTGACTGAAAAAGAGTTCCTTGATGTTGTTTATGCAATCAATAAGTTTCATCATTATATTATCGGGTATTCTACTTTCATGCATACTGATCATGCGGCTATAAGGTAATTGATGAACAAACCTGTTACCCCTGGTCTTGTCACAAGGTGGTTGTTATTACTACAGGAATTTGATATTACTATAGTAGATAAACTAGGGAAGGACAATGTGGTTGCAGATTTCTTATATAGATTAGAATATGATGGTAAGAACACACCAGTTGAAGATAATTTTCCAGATGAGCATCTTTTTGCAGTATCTTCTAACACTCCGTGGTATGTAGATATTGCTAATTATCTTGCTACAGGTGAGGTGCCTCGTCACTTGTCCTATAAGGAAAAAAGGAATATCATTCACAGGAGTGTCCGGTATTCATGGATGGTAAGTTATATTTTCCATACAGGGATTGACCAGTAGATCCAGCATTGTGTGGCAGGAAATGACATTTATGAGATTTTAAAAGTTGCACATGATGGACCCTGTGGAGGAAATTTTGCAGAAAAACGCACAGGCCATAAGGTGCTGCAGATGGGATACTATTGGCCCTCCATCTTTCGTGATGCTCGAGATTATATTCGAAGGTGTGATAGCTGTCAGAGGATGGGAAAACTTGGGAAAGCAGACCAAATGCCTCTTCAACCCCAGATAGTCCTTGAACCTTTCGAGAAGTGGGCCATTGATTTTGTTGGACCATTTAACCCACCTTCTCATCTGAAATCCTACATCCTAGTTTTTACTGATTATGTAACCAAATGGGTGGAGGCTAGCGCAGTCACAAGAGCAACAAAGCAAGTAGTGTCAGATTTCCTTTTTGAAGAAATTGTTGCTCGATACGGGACTCCAAGAGAAATTGTATTAGATGGAGGATCACAGCTCACATCCCATATGATTGAGAAATTGATGCAGAAATACGGGGTCAAACACAGAGTAACAACTTCCTATCATCTACAGGAGAAAGGGCAAGTAGAAAGTACAAACAAGGTATTGGAAAATATCTTGACAAAGAATTCATTGCCAGGATTGGGCACAAAAGCTTCTAAAATCTCTATGGGCCTATAGAAAAACATGGAAGAATACAACAAGATTTTCTCCATTTGAACTAGTTTACGGAAAATCCCCCCTGTTTCTGTTAGAATTTGAAATAAGTACACTCAGGACAGCTCTGGAAGTAGGCTTAGATCTATCAGAAGCACAGAAACACCAACTGGAATAGCTAAATGAGTTAGACGAGATTAGATCAGCAACTGTACAGAGAACTACTGCTGTTCAATAGCAGAGAATGAAATGGCATGACAAATTTATCAAAACTAAGGTGTTTCACTAAGGGGATTGGGCGTTACTGTATGACTCCCAATTTAAGGATTTCAAGGGAAAAATCCACACTCGTTGGATGGGACCATATCAATTGGATGCAGAGTTCGATAATGGAGCAGTTAGATTAATTACAATTGATGAGAATTAGACCACATTTGTGGTGAATGGACACCATCTAAAATTATATCATTGTCTAGCCTCTAAAGATGCCTTTGTTAAAACCTTTTCAGATTTAGTTGATCTAATGGTTATTACAGTAGAAGACACTCTCACTCTCTAAAATATATATATATATAATAATAATAATAATAATAATAAAATGTGGTTATTTCTCACTTGTTTGTGTTTTACAGGAATAATAAAAGAATTATGGCCAGGAGGAAAGTTACATTCGGTGTGTTACTCCATCAGTGTTGTTACAGAAGTAATTTGTTCCACTGATGCTATTACTCTGCAACTGATGTTACTTTGTAGCTGTCGATACTCTTGAGTTGTTGTTACATCGTCAATTTTGTTACTCTGAAGTTTCTACTACACTGTTGTTGCTGTTACTCTGAAGTTGCTGCTACACTACTACTGCTGTTACTCCAAATTTGCTACCACACTCTCGTTGCTATTACTCTGAAGTTGCTACTACACTGCTGCTATTATTACTCTGAAGTTGCTGCTACACTCCCGTTGCTATTACTCCAAAGTTGCTGCTAAACTGCTGTTGCTGTTACGCCGAAGTTGTTGCTACTCTCGTTGCTGTTACTCCGAAGCTACTGCTACACCACTGATGTTGTTACACCGTCGATGTTGTTACTCCGTAGCTAAGGTTACTCCACAAATGTTGTTACTCCATAGCTGTTTTTACTCTGTAGCTATTGTCCCTCACTGTTGTCATTGCTCACTATTCATGACAGACATCTTTGCTATTACTCCACCTTATGGTAAGTCCACAAGTACGTCTCTGTTGGCTTTATTGATTTAATTAAATATTCCAAAAAGGATGGTTAAAACGTGCTAAGGACAGTCGTCATTTAAGTTGGGGGGAGGGTACCGTCATAATGGCTGACGATGTACTTAGTAAAGGTACTTATGACACACAATGTATACCAAATCAATCTTAATGATCTTAAGTACTTTGTAATTATGTTGTTGAGTTGGGATGCGTATTTGTACACATAAGAGTCATATCAGTCACCTCCTAAACATTCTGCATTAAATCTAATAGTCCTACCGAAATCTGTAAATTCATTTCAAACGTACCAGTACTATATTATCCATTATATTTGGAAATGGCCATGACATTGTTACAATTACAAATAGTTCGGAGCCTGTCACCCTCCCCCTACCAGCTAACTATAGTCATCATGCCGCTTCCGCCTTCACAGCAATGGTTGGTTGATTTGTGCGCCATGAGCCCGATGATTCAACAAGGATCTAACGCAATCGGGAAATATGGTAGGTATTCGTAAATGCAAGTTGGTATGTCTACTTGGATAGATTGAATGGCTAGGATGAGGAAATTACAATGGAATTTTCATTGAACCTAGAGGAATAAGTTTCTCTGGTTCACGGAATTGAAATTCCAGTCACAGAGGAAACGATTGCAGAGGTTAGTGGACTGCCACAGGGAGGTGAACGTTGGTTTTCCAGAAGAACTCCTCTTCTAAAATTCCCCGAAGCTTTTCTTCAAGTCGAAGAGAGCATCATGCAGAAGGGCCGAGGGTACAATAGAACTTTATTTCCGTGACCATGGGGCAAAGTTGCAGAGGTTGTGATTAAATATATAACATGCGAGGGGAGATATTCCACTGTCTTTAAATACCATCTGCATATACTGGCACACTTGCGGTTTCCCCAAGCATAAGCCTTTTCAATGAACACACCCTATTTTCTTCTAAGAAGCCTGAATTTGATGGCGAACTCAGCTCGAGAGGCATGATAGGTGTTGGCGGTCCTTTCCCACCATGGGCTAGTGTGGTTTTTAGTGTTGAATGCCATTGATAGGACTCTGATTCCACGGGAATGGTTTCAAAACTCCACTGAGGAAGAAATAGAAGCTTCCATAGATGCTAGGGCAAAGGAACCGGAAGCTATGCAAGAGGATGAAGGAAAGCATGAGGCCATGCAGAGAGACGAAGAGGACGATTATGTTGATCAGGAGGAGCCTGAGGAAATGGAGATGGAGACCGAGGAGTTTGAAGAGGAGTCAGCTTTACAAATGCAAGCCGAATTAATTGAAGTCACAGAAATTCCTACTGGCACTTCGGTTGAGGCTGCTCCACAAGAACCAGCCCAGTCCGTGGAGCCATTTGAGCAGACAGAAAGAGTAATTGGCACAGAGGCCACTCCACAGGGATCCCCTGCTAATATGGAACTTGTGGAGGAAATAGTCGTGACCACTCCGACTACAAAAGTTACAAGCGAAATGGCAGGAGAAGCAAGGAGTGAGGCTGACGCTACTCCACAAGAACCACCGTTGACCTCAGGACTGAATTGAGAAAATTTGTTCCATTTTCCTATATTTTTTCCTAAGGGGGCGCAGGTAAGTCATTCCCCACAGCAAAGAGAAGAAGAAAATGCTGTCGTTTCTATGGCTTCAAATCTGAAACGAAGGCTAGAACTGGAAGAAACCCCAATAGGAACATCAGCAGAAGGGTATCTTACTGGGGCACCATTGTTTGAGGAAAATGTAACTGATGAAGGAATAGCCATTGGTGGAGAGGAGGGACCAAGCAAAGCGGTCCTGACAAATTCACCAATGGCACATGAAGGCATAAAAAGAGTAAAACAAGAGAGAATGGAGGAAGAGCATGCAACAGAAATGGGACCGATTGTCAGCCCGGCAGAGGCAGTTCTGAGGGATTCACCTCCAACTATCAGAGCCAAGGGAATACAGGTGAAGCAAGAGGAAGTAGAGTTGTGTGGGCCATGAAGACCCCCTATCAAACAAAGATACCAACATCAGTTCAAGGAAACCATGCGGTTGAAAATGGAAGTGAAAATTTTTAGAAGAAGAGTGCATAGAATGAAAAAGCAAATAAATAAGTATAAATGGCAGGCCAAGAAACCCAAGGTTGACAGAGTCTAAGCATAAACGAAGATAGATCCAATTGAACAACTCTTTGAAGCTTGAGAATATGCCTTGACGGCCAAACTACAAATGTGGAAGTCTACTACAGCCCAGTAGAAAAATAAAATCAAAAGAACTGAAGAAAAAGCCTTCGCAACCATCTTCAGATATGTGGAGTGTATGGATATTATGAAGTTAAGGCATGCAAAGCAGTAGCTCAAGATGGAGCAACTAAAAAATCAAGTGTTTGAGCTGAAGAATGATAAGGAACAAATGTTCAATTTGGTGTAGGAGGTGATGGCATGTCGACCCCCTGCTTCTTGCTATTCTTTATTTTTACATGAAATTTTTCTTTTATTTTTCATGGAGAGCATTAAGAATGAGGTTAGTTATGAGATTGAAGATGGCATCCAATTCCTCCGGATCATGAGAAATCATGATGTGCCAACTCAACACTTGATGTGTGAGTTTTTTTTTCATGGGTATTTGCTATGGTTGGACAGAGACTTTAATTCAGTCCCATATGTGGGAGACATCCATCTGAGGGCCCTCACCTCTTATGCTTTCAACCAAATTCATTGGCAGAAGGCTTGTGACACTTTTGAATCCAATCAAGTCACAAAGCTGTTTATAGTAAGGGGGGAACATGGGAGGTCAGACACAGTGTACAAAAAGCACCATGCCTTTTTTAAATTTAAAGAGAATAAAGAAAGAATGTTGAAGATGCAAAAGTGGTGACTTGATATTTGTATTAATCAATTAACTGTTTCTCAGAAGGAGGCCCTCAACTGTTGTCAGAGAAGATGGATGATATCACCAACAACTGTCCGGAATAGGGAACCTTTTGGGGCACCCAATTTTGAGCTAGCACTTTCCAGGGTACCCAGGTATGTGGCATGCGTCCAAACGTGTGGGATTCAGTGGATGGGGATTCGATTTTAGTTCCTTGTTATTTGGTTGCCTGAAAAATTCTATACCCCAGCATATAACGTCCCAGTAGACTGGTGGAAGGAAGTCCTCCTCTTGGATGGATTCAAAGTTCCAGGGACAAAGATGGCTCTGGACTATAATCTTGACGGGCTTCATGAAGCTCACAGTTTGCAGAACCCAGACCTATGGAGGTGGCGGACTGCATGAGGGCATGCAGAAGTCTAGTTGGGGGGAGATGTTGGGTGTTGAATCTGGGTATTTCTACACCCATTTTTTCCATCCTTTCTGACCCTTTTTGTTTAATTACCCACATTTTTCATGACTAATTCATGAGGTAAATACCCCTGACTTGTCCAATTGGAATGTTTTAATTAATGAAGTAAAGTAGTGGAGTTTTACCTAATTGCGGCACTAAGATTTGTGTTTGAGTGCAGATTGGAAAACAAGAACCCTTGCTCTAGCAGTTTGCAACATAATTGGTAATAGATAGCTAAAGGGGGATTGCGTAGCTGGATCACGATTCCCTGGGCCTATTCTTGGCCCTTGCCATATCCAGAATATCTGCTGATTCGTGCCATTTCAACCGAAGTCCATTATTGAATGCATGGTTATCATGCTTCAGGGAAATATATTATTCCGTTGTACTGTGTATAAAATGGACATTGTTCCTGTAATTGGGGGTTCTCAAGGGGAGATTGTAATCACATTTTACAAATCAATAAAATATACTTGGTTTTTTTTCTCTAAGGCGTCTCGTGAGCCATAATGCAGCCCTGGTCAAAGAGCTGGGCCCGATCTTCTGATCAAGTATTGCATTTGTGTATATGCATGGATTATTTCTTGTTAAAGTCATTGTTATTATTTATTGCTATTAAAAGTTATTTTTAATGTTTAGTATTTGATTTTACTTCATGGAAATGTTTGAATTGTAACTATAAACCCTCAGTTGAATGGAATGTGTGTTTGTTCCTACATATACCTTGTGCATTGCCTTGAAAGGATACGCTCCTGGATTGATAAAATTAATGTCGGATTAGGGTGGATAAGTTATCCCTACCTGAACACCAACATAGTCGGGAGAGGATTCGAAAACCACCTATTTCGCATGGAAATGAAAGTGTTATCATCGCGTGACTTTATTTGCGATATGGGATTTCAATCGTTGGATCGGGAAGGGTTTATGTGAATGATTGAGATTTGTTTGAGGAGTAGCATGGCATTCGGAGGTGGGTTCTAGGGGTTTTTAATGTGGTGGGATGGGTTTCAAACCTTATAAATATAAATTTATAAAGTTAAACCTTGGGTTATATGATGGGAGGAGGGGTAAAATCATATATATGTTTTAATTAAAACATTTAACAAATTTTTCAACCAATAATGTTGGTGCGAGTCTTATTATATAGTTTTTAAACATTTTTCATTTGTTTAATAACTATAGGGGGCGGGGTATTTTTATATACATTTGAAACCAATGGGAATAAGGGTGGGGTTTTAATTCGTCACATGGGTTATTATAACAATGGCTTAAACATTAAATAGAGGGTTTTGTGGTTTATTTTAAAATAAAAGGGATTTAATACTATATGGGAATGTGTAACTTAGGGAATTAATAAATAGTTAGAAGTTAATATGAAATAAAGTTGAAGTGTGGGGGATAGTGTATATAATGGAAAGTACATATTTTAACTCAAGTGAAAATAAGCATAGCTTGTCTTTGTTGTATTTTTTCACATTTATACTTCGGATAAAATGCATTTCATGGGATTTGAGTATTTTTGAAAGGAAAATGAAGTTAGTTACATAGGGTTTTACTTTTACTATGTAAAAATGAGTTTTTACTTAGAAAAAATGGATTAGGATTAATGGATGAAGGGTGAATGCTAATGAATATGAGTCTAGTGTGGGAATTCAATATTTTTTAACTAACCAGTCACCGAGCCTTGGGTTCGGTCCCAACAAAAGTCAGAGAAATGCTTTGAGCCTTTTTAACTAATAGTTTACAATACTAAATAATTGTAAGAGAGGGGAAACTAGTGATTTTTCCCAATTATTCTTTATTACATGCTTGCACAACTGATTTCTACCCTGCCCATATTTATTTATAACATTTTTACTTCATTTTTATGGGTGCATTTAAGCATGCGACCCTAAAACCATTTTCTTTCAAAGCATAAAAACTATCTAAGTCTAACCTTATTTCATTCAAGGGCTCATATTGAATTGTTGAGCTCCTCATTTATTCTCTATCTTAACTATTGATTTATCAGGTTTATATTGTTTGACATATCTTTATTCTCTATTTAAAACATGAAATTTAAAGCATGAGAGGTCAAGTTTAAGCTATTTGACCCTTATGAATTGTGGCATTTAGGACAAGCTGCACACAATATTATTTGCAAAAGTAAACTAAATTAGTGGCATTTAAACTTGAAACACTTTCATGATCTATTTTTATCTCTTTTTGTTTTTGGGGTCCCTTCTTTTTCTAAGTCCTTTGATATTTCTTTTATGAATTTTACCCTCTTTTTATTTTTTTTTAATTTGGGAATACATTTGCAAAAAGAAAATGTATGTACACTATTTCAAGAATTTTAATAGAGTCAAATCAAAATTATGAATCATATATTCATAGGACCCTAACAACAGCTTCACATGGGGATGACATCTCCTTGTGATATGTCAAGAACATCGTCGACTAGTAGCCTGATCCATTGGGCCAATCCAAAACATGCATATGTTGTGACTGAAAAATCTTGAACATAATTTACACTTTTTTCTGAAAACTGAAATCTGATATGAGAATAAAAGGTGTTGCAACCTTCAAACCAAACAACTAAATCATCAATATCTTAGGGCCTTTTCCTTGGCTTCAAATCTTAATGAATTATTTCAAACTAGCTGAAAACTAAAAAATAAAATAAGTTGAAATCCTACCTATTTACTCTAATCATCTATCCAATTGCTGGTTAGGTAAAATTAAATAACCAATGCAACCATTCAAGCATTATGTACTTTGATAGATTTTGTTGCATTTTCTTGTTGATTATCAAAACTGTAATTATGCAACCTATTAAAAACTTGTCAACAAATGAGATGATAAGGAAATACTTGATTTCCTTTATTGACTCTAGAAAATTTTCAAAAGGATCTTCCAAGATATATACACTAATGTTTAACTTATCTAAACAACTGTACATCTGTTCTGGATGGTCTCCATGCCATGAAACTGAAATGTTATTTTCATCTTTATCTCCCTGCAAAATTTCAGATAAGTTTTGTGATGATATTCCTACTGATTGTAAAGTTTTCCCGTTGAAACCTTTATCATATTGATTCTGAAACTCATAGTTAGTTAATGGAGAAAGGCTTTGAATGCATTCATTATCCAACATATCTGCTATCGGATCATGAAAAACTTGTGAGGATGGCTGCAATCTATTAGATATGGAATTCCATGGGACTTCATAAACTTCAACAAGTTGATCATCCTTTTCTTTAATGATGTTATACCACATTTCCTTTAAAACCTGAAATGATTCAAAACATAGTGGTATGGAATTTTCTTGTGTCATTTGATCAGATGTTTGAATAAAATTTGATAACTATAATTGTGAAACTGAAATATCCTAATCAAGAGTTTCATTATATTCTTTGTTGTCAATCATTATTCCTAAAGACTGTTGATTATTGATGGCATGAAAGTTGTCTCTAATGAACTGAAATGAAGAAAAAAAAATAGGTAAAGAACCTTCACTTATTTCCAAATTTTGTGCTTTTTCTTCCTCACTCTCATAACTGATTTGCATTAGCTGATTATTGTCTTCAATATACTGAAACTGCATTTATTAATCCTCCAAACTATATTTTGATTTCTCTGTAAAGTTAGCTTGAGTTCAGAGAACATAAATATCATCATAATGATCATAATTAGGCAAATCATCAAAAGAAGGAATGTCATCAAACATACACAATAGATCAGCGAATTCCTCTTCCACATATTTATTTGTAAATCCATTTTATGATCTATGATAATTTGAATTAGTAGGAATTTTTTCATGGCTATGAACCTCTTCTATTTCTTCATGATGATCTTGAATAAAAAATTCATCTTTCATGGTGATCTTCTGTATCCTTTCCTCTATTTTTCTTACCAAAAGGCTGAGTTTTACCTCTGTAGTGTTCTTATCTTCTTCTTCTTCTTTCAATTTTTCCTTTTTGATTTGAAAATTAACTTCTACATCAATTGCAATATTTTTCATTTGTTCAAGTGTTTCTAAATCTCTTTCTCTTAACTAAAATTATATTTCTGGATCGAAAGCACTTGGATAATGCAATAGAGCTTAATCATGAAGAGGTCTTATATTTTATAGCATTGAATAATAAACTTGATTAAATCTGTCAGAAAATTTTTGTATTGTTTCATTTGGATGAATTTTTAACTGATTATATTCTTCTATGATCACAAAAATATTGACTTTAATTATCCATCTGTCAGGAATAATTTTGACAAACTGCTGGAAAATTGAGATGCTTGCAATAAGTAGATTCTTGAACCAAATTTTTACTCTTATTTTGCAAAGAAAGAGCGAAAATTATGATTCTAACATCATCTTCATCAATCTCAAATAGGTCCAGATAATTATCAAAACCTTGAATATGGTTTTGGGCAGTGATGTTATTATTTTCTCCATCAAACCTGGGAGGAATTTTTTAATAATTATGAGGGAAATCATGGAGTATAGGAGGTAAAATGAGGGGCTTATATCTATCAGAAACTTTTTAAGGTACAGGAATATGTACAGGGATTGCAAGATCAATATTGATTATTTGAGGCTTATTAATTGGAAAATTATCATCATTAGATTCAGAAGAAAGTTGCTGAAAGAGATTGAGAGAATTAGTACTTACAATCTTCAAAGGAAAATAATTAAAAACTGACCTAAGATCTTCTCTAAAATACAATATACATTGAAAATTTTCTTAATGAGAAAGAACATAATGTCTTGGATTAAGATCCAAGTTAAAAGCCTGATCTTTCCATATTGTTCTTTCAGGTTCATTCCTCCATTGGATTCATGATTGTGAATTTATTTGGAGTCTCCAGGTGGATTATTTTAACCTTTGTGTGTTTGATCATTGTCCACCATCATAGATCGGATCAGAACCTGTAAAAAATATCTGAAGAAAATGTTATTCTTCCCTAGTATGGTCGCCAATATTTTATCACTCAGTAATTTCTGAAGGATAAAGAAATAAATAGTCTGAGGTAACCACAGACCAACTTTTAAACTCTAGGATCTAGCCTTCCTAGGGTTCACAGAGGGCTCTCTCTATAAAACTTAAATTTGTTTTGATTTGTAAATATTAGGTTAGTTATGAATTTGCAACTTTCGTTTGGTTTTGGTAGATTTGGTGGGAAAAATTACTTGAAAGGATGGATAGTGGGAAATCTATTTTTACATTGGGCTAAGGAGTCAAAATCAAGCAAACAGGACTGGGATCAAGGCCAACAGGTCAAATGTTTTTAGGGAAAGATAGATAACCCTTGAAGATCTTGTAAAGTTGTTGTTGTGAGGTGGTATGATCAGGATAAAGGACACTTAAGAATCCTTTGATCCGGAAAAGGAAGTAGTAGGAAGAGGTCAAATGAGATAGGGAGCAATTAAGGGTTCCCTATACTGGAAATTAGTGGAAAACATATAAATGATAACTAGTTAAAAACAGGGTGCTCTTAACAAATCTTGTAGTAATACTCCTAGTTATTCATTCGGATTTAGAATAAACATAAATGGATGCATGTAACAAATAAAGATAACAATGAAAAGTAAGGAAATACTTCACTCTAAATAGCTCATCACAGGAATCCTGAAGTATGATGCCAATTGATTTGCTCCAGCCCGCTACTTGAAATTTGACACACAAAAGCTTTCAAGTCCAACAAGAAAATGACTGTAACAATCTCCAACAATTTTATTCCACCAAAATAATTCTAAAGATGAAGTATTTCTACAAATTCTAAACTAAAATATCTTGAAAAAATATCAAGATTGGTTTACAAATATCTCAAATTGTTTTACATAAATAGAACTCAATTAAAGCACACTCAAAACTAATGAATCTATTTGGAACTATACGTATGGATTGATGGTGACAAATAAGAGAATTTGAATTTGATCTCAAATCTTAGTTGATGATGAGGCATCCAAGTCACTGTAATGTCCCCAATTTTAGCCTCAAGCTAAAATGTAACATTATAGTTGCATATTTTATTTTTTCTTAATAAAATGGGTAAGGAGACACCTTAGCCCTCTTTTCATGAAGAAATAAAACTCCTTGTGTGAAAGGAGGACAAATAAGAAGTTGAATAAACACCTAAAGGTGTGAATGGAACCCAGCTCACTTAACTTAGTCATCTTTGACTAAAGTCAACAACGCTGCCCAAGGAGGAGAGGCTTCCTAGAGAAGCTGCACAGTTTTGGAGGGAAGACATTATAATGAGGGTGGAAACCATAATTTGTGGGAACTTGGTGGAGAATATTTACTTTTGTTTATAATGAGGAGATGGCAACTCATTTTCATTATGTTATGGTTTAGAGTTTTAGACTTGGTTCTGCAAGCTTGCATCCCCGGGCTATTTAGCAGGGTGATGGTGCCCTCGGGCACTAGGGTGCTCTCGGTCGGGAATACCTACCTCATCCTCTAGGAAGGATGAGGATTGAGATGATATTCCTCAATATAGCATTATCCATAGTTACTACCATCAGCTACATCGTTATTTCTACAGTAGAGAGGACGTTGTGTTGCTGGGGGTAGCAAGGGAGGAACTCATGGAGTCTTCTTAGCTTGTTTTCTTCGGTGGAGAAGTGATCCACTCATTGGAGGAGCTGCAAGGAGGATTCCCAGGCTTGGTTTCAGATCAGTGGCATGATGCCACACTTCCATCATCTCCCACTGCGCAGTCCATGGAGGAAACTACATTATTTAGAGGAGGCAGTGAGAGAGGGGTTTCTGGAGCTTCAGTGGAGGATGTTTTTGAGACAAATGGATTAGCCCTTTGTATTGGAGACATTATCAGAGGAGGGAAATCATATTTCATATCAGTCATAGCCTCATTCTTGTTTTGGTTCGGTTGCAGTGATAACTCAGTTGTCACATTTTGGTTTTCTCCGGCATTTCTAGCAATCTTCATAGATTGGCTAGAAATCTTGTATTTCAGCCCATTTCTCTGTTATTGTGCTATTTATTTGTATCCTACAGCATCATGTACATTTTATACATATTCAGCAGCTTCCACTTCATATATATTGCGCAGGCATGGTCCTTCGACATTTTGTGTAGTTGCAACAACATTTGTATTTTAGGGTGTAATCATGGGAGGTTGATTCCTATTGCAAAAGGGGTTTGTTCCTCATGATATTTCTTGTATTTCATTGCTGATATCACAATACATTGATGTTTGTAGAATTTTACCTCTTATGGTGTATTTCATATTTGCAGAGTTATTGGTTATGTTCATGTATTGCTGTAGCTCTCTCATTGAGCCTTGTTTTAGAGATCTAGTTTGGGGAGATATGAATAACCCATCTAGATGTATTTCTTTGAGCTCATATTCTGCATAGGATTTTTATATGAGTTTTTATAGGGAATCCTAGTGGTGTTTTTCTTATTTATGTAGCAGCTTCCTTATACAGCGTCCTCAAGGACCCTATAGCAGAAATTCCTGAGGTGGAATATTGCATATCCATAGACAAAGTCTGTGAATGGCCAGCTAGCCTCAGGATTTCTCCCTTCTTTGGAAGAATTCATATCCTGTAAATTCCCCAATAGTAAATCTCTGAAATGGACTTGTAATATTTCACTGAAGAAGGAATTGGAATGTCTTAAGATATTTTCGATAGAGGAGAAAATTCCAGATTTGGAATATTACAATGGTATCAGAGAATGATCTTGGCTCAGCCTGTGCCCAAGATCTATTGCCATCAGCAAGATGAGCTTCTCTCCAAGTAGAGGATATTGACAAAGGAAACAAGGAAAGAGGAATGAAGGAAGAGGAGGTCTCCCTTCTTCTTTTCCAGACCATTGAGGAGATTATTGAAGATCTTGATGAAAGGGAAAGTTGGAGAAATTTTCTGAAAGGGTTTGTGAATGATCAAGCCCTAGATATTATCATGAATGGTATGAGCATTCAGCCTCACATGCAGATCCAAAACGTAGTACATTTCCCATAGCTACTGCAAGAAGGATGGAGGGAAAAAGTTGAGTCCCATGGAGGAGCAGCACTACAACTCAAAGGTATGATTCATGATGATTGATTTTAGAGTTCTATTTCATGTTTTCATGAAAATGAGAGATCATATGTGGAAGTCACAAAGATTTTTTCAAAGGGGATTGAAGAAACCCAATGTGAAACATGGTGTTACAAAACTTCAAACACTTTGCATGCATGGAAGGGAACCATAAAACAAAAATCATTCCATCTTTCTAGAGGGGGAATAAATCAGGAGAATGGCTTGTTAAAGGCAAGACCCCCATTGTATGAAGGGAACTCTTCCATTTTTAAGAGTGTGGAGACATTTCTTTCAAGTGAAGGCCAACATTCAAGGCCTCTCCTTAAAGAAAAGATACACTCACATGATTGGGAGAAGAGGAGGTGTATAGAATAACTTACAGCACTGCACCATTGGAAGAAGAAGAAGAGCAGAAGGATCAGCATGAAGGGATGATGAAAATTGACCCTTATCCATTTCATAGATTCTCTTCACATGGGATAAATATTGCACTACGCAGTAGAGAGAGAGGGAACTTCCATTCCTCTCATACATTTAGTCCACTTCCTATCTTGATGTCTCACTTTTGGGTACATTCCACTTGGGAGGCCACATGATCTTGAGATGATGAGAGGCATCATGTCATATTGGTTCACCACTCTTGGGTTTCGAAGAGGTGGAGACATTGGAGGAAACCATGACAACGCTAAGATTTTGGGGTTAAGCTAAAGGATGACGTATCCACTCTCTCATTTTCAGTATCACCCATTCTCATCAATTTTACTGCACAGAAACAGTTGTTGCAGAGATGGAGGATAGCATATTCATGATGTAGGATGGCTGCTCCATATATTTGGTGAGAGGGATGATACTTCCTTTGAGGAAGAACTCTTTCATTCATGGGAATAGATGGAGGCCACTCATGCTTACATTGCCCAGGATCGGGAAATTCTTTGGAGGTGATAGTCTGTCATGGGAGGCTCATTTTCAGAGAGAATCATTTCTATTTGAGCATGAATAGCTGCATGATGGGCATGGCAGCAAATTGGAGGATGACTTTGGCATGATGGGATTTCAAGGTAGCAGACATCAACATGATGGAGTACCATATTGCAGAATAACAACGATGTCTATGTGGAGGATTGATCCGGGATGGAGGACATAATTTTTGTTGAGTATTCACTAGGATCTTGGTGCATGCATGATTCTTGGATGGCCTCGATAGAGATGGCATATACTTAGTGGATGATATGATTATATATCATCATGGTAGACTCTTTTGACTAGGGCTTCTAGTCTCAAGGAGAATTTATTTGCATGCATAATATGAGGACTTCATAGCTATGCATTTGGATGCATACTTTGCTTCGCTAGAGGAGCTCACTTGGGAGGGAATTTAGTATGATCTAAATCATCATTTGGATAGATTCATAGATCGGCTGATTTTGGAGAGGTTGGTGTTGAGCCTCAAAATTGTGCTTTCTTTCATTCCACTTTACCTCATTTTCCTTTGTCCATTTCTATTCCAGACCCAATTGATCAATGAATTTAGTTAAAATTACTTTTAGAATGATTTACATGACTGACTTGCTAAGTTTTTTTATTTTTGCCATTGTAAAGCATTTTGACCGGAACTAGTTGCAGAATGCAAACATTCCGTAGCTAATCGGTGATTCTACAGTTGTCTTCACGTTTGAGTATGTTCCAGGTGGCCTCTCAAGAAAAACCGCATATGGGCATATTCCACGTCATGTCTACATGGTTCGTTGCTCACCATGAAGGAAGAAACGGATTCTGGGTATGGTTTTGGAACGTGGGAACACATTTAAGAAGACAGACTTCTAATAGGACTGTCTTAGTCCAGATGTCCATTTCCTTGTTACGCAGCCACTTCAAGAGTCCTAATGTGATTCCGATAAGGAAAGACAGTGTTCCTGAAATTGTTGCAAGTCTTGTTATTTACATTTGTTATATAAACACTTGGGAAACCGAGAGCTAGCTAGATTTTGTTCTAGATTTTGCTTAGATTCTGTGCTACATTTCTGAAGACGCAGAGTGCTCTGTTCAAGTTATTTCACTTTTAATGAAGCAGACAGTGTTGTTTTGAAAGTGTTGATTTGATTTGGAGTTAGATTCCGTCAGGTGGTAGAGGGCCCCTACCTCTTGCACGGATTTATTTGCGTAATTTAGATAAGTATTCTAGCTGCCTTTACGTTTTTGAAGTTGAATTTGTAGTTGTTTTCATTAGCTACTATAGTTATACTCATTCTAACTCTTCCAAAAGAAGAAGCTCTTCCAAAATATTATAATGATGAATGGGAAATGGCTATAGTATTGTAGGGTTTAATTGTAGTCTCTTTTATTCACCATCACAGTTATACTTATGATAAGCACTCTTCCACAAGAAGAAACTCTTCCAAGAAATCTTTATACTGTCTTATGCATGATTGTGATCTTGAATGTTTTAGTTGTGTGTTTTCACTAAGTACCATAGTTGTTCTTGCTCTTAAACGCTTGTCAAAAATAT
The DNA here is from genome assembly GCA_034641835.2 of Pinus albicaulis. NCBI lineage: Eukaryota > Viridiplantae > Streptophyta > Pinopsida > Pinales > Pinaceae > Pinus > Pinus albicaulis. Next base: position 949,615,046 of record CM076578.1, read on the forward strand.
CATAATGATGGGTAGGAGATGGCTATGATATCTTAGTTTTTCATTGCTTTCAGTCTTTATGTTTGCATTTGCACTCAATTACACAGTCAGGATTGTTCTAGAAACCCTTCCAAAATAAATAACTCTTCCAAAATACCAATCATGATAGACAAACAGACTGTATTATTCCATAGAATAATGCATGATAGCTTAGTTAGGATGCTCCGGAGTTGAATTGCACTTAACTCATGTTCAGTTGTTTTGCTTTAAGTTTGATAATGACTTGTAGTTTAACACTATTTTAGGCTAGTGACATTTTAGGTTTGGTTGTAGCTCAACTCATTGCATTTGCACTCCATATTCAGTTGTCATTCACTACATATTAGATTACTTCAGTTGTTAAACTTAACAAAACAACCTTCATTATTCACAAATCTCTTCTTGTTCTAAAATCCATAATTGATTCATAACCATATGAACAGAAGGCCATATCATTTTAAGGCCTGAAGTACTTCTGCAACTTCCTTATCATCTTACAAACAAACATTTTCCTCAATAGACTATTTCAAAAATCTATAACCTTTGAGTGAAGTGTAGTGCTATAAAACTGAGTTGCAGAATAGAGTTAGGAATTAGATTTAGAGTAGAAGATCTCATGATGGTATCAATGTTTTACTCCAAACGTACTTCAACAAATCTCTAATCGAGGATAAAATGTTGCATCATTATACATTACTTAAACTATTTTAGTTAGGAATATTACACTAGTGACCATGTTTCAAGCTCTCTCAAATGCCTCAGATGAAAGAATTTGACAAGTTTAGTTTGTGTTTTGAATCATTTGCTTAAAAGTCATTATCAAGCTTTGCTTTTGCTTATTCATAGTTTAGATTTGATTCTGTTTTTAGTATTGCATTTTCATTTACCATTTGACACCAACCAATTAGGTTTCACTCTGTTTCTAATCATTAGCTTCTTTCCATTAGCTTTCTAGTCATTTTCCTTGTGAACATAAAATCACCAAAAGATCAAAAACTGTTGGGAAAAATACTGAGAGGGGGGGGTGAATCAGTATTTACTGCATAATCAATTATTTTTACTTTTTCATTCCTTAAAACCCATACGCTACTTTCCTTCAGTAAACTAGCGTATATACGCAGATCCCCTTTATGAAACTAGCGTATACACAGAGATCTAGATCTGTCATTAAATCTTCACTTATATTATTCCATCATTCATTCATCATATGTTCAATAAACAGTAAACATGTGCAGTAAGAACAGAATAAACCATCACACAAAGGATCACACATGAACACCAGGATTTTTAGGTGGAAACCCAAATCGGGAGAAAACCACCGCTGCAGTTGCTCAGCCTTCAATATTTTATTATAGGGAAAACATCTTACAACATATGTGCTGGCGCAGACTTGACCAGCACGCAGGCACCCACCTGCGCTCGTTTACCAGCCTCTCCTGGAAGGGAGCTCCAACCCCCCGACTCGTTTACCAGCCTCTCCTGGAAGGGAGCTACGACCCCCCGATCTCGTTTACCAGCCTCACCTGGAAGGGAGCTACAACCCCCTGACTGAAGGCTACAACCCTCAGCACCACCTTGGACCACGTTTCATCAATTTTCACACTGGATCCAACAACTTTAATAGAACACCACTTGCAGGCCACATTTCATCATATTTCCAGACTAGACCCTTTCCACACTTTTAAGCCCAAACATACATCACCAACAGATACATATCAACACAGATCAGATAGCAGAAACACAGCAGAACAGATCAGATATTTCATACCCCTTGCTTCATCAAACCCTAGTTTTCATACGCGCTTTCCCTTTACTGATGTCGCGTATATACGCGCTTCCGTCCACACAAACCAGCGTATACCTCAGTGTATAATTTATTGCGCATACGCGCTTTATCTTCGCTGAAGCCGCGTATATACGCGCTTCCTCCGCGGCGAAGTAGCGTATAGATCTTCAATCATTACAGAGCAGCATACTTCATCAGATCAGATATTCAGTTCAGATCTACCCTTTTGCTTCAGACATATGTTCGCCTAGATGCTCGCCTCATCACAGATCTAAGTCTTCCATAATCAGATCTAGCAAATACAAGAGCAATTCAGATCTAGATCCCCTTCTTCATCATTGGTGCATCATACATTCAGATTTATCATTCAAGTGTAACCCTTTCCATTCAGATATACTTCAGAGAGAAGTATTCATTCAAGCTCAGACATCTTGCACCCACACTCATGTTATGCACAATGAATTTGTTCTCCTTATATAGGTTTATCCTTTTTCAATACCATGAGCCCCTTTTTTTCAATACCATGGGCCAAAACAATACCATGAGCCCAAAACTACCTGGACGGGGTCAATTAGGCGGATCATTACCCAATACAATGGGTCAATACCATGGTGGTTACCCCTGGTTTTGCACTTTTTGAGCGCTTTAGCCCATACGCGACTTGGCACGTTCTTTTTCGCGTGCAAAAGTATACCACTTCCTTTAAAATGGAATCATGATACCCAGAGATACACTTTTTCATCATAGAATTAATATGAGGTTAAAACTCTTCATCAGCTTTCACATCAGATTTCCTTCATCAAGAACATATTCTATCAAGCACAACTTCATCAAGTAAGTTTTCATCATTTACTAAGTCCATCAAGTCAGGCATAACTTCATCAGGTGGATTGCCATCAAGGACAACACATGTCAACAGTCAAATGTCTTCATCTTCATTCAGTGGGTTGCCATCAAGGACAACATCCTGCATCATATTTCCAACAAAAACATCATAAATCATCACAAAAGACCAAAAACATCACAAAACACTACACACAATGCATTAAGAAACAAGCACCTAGGTACATACAGTACACTTCACTTCAGTAGTTTACCAACCCTGGTTGACAATTAAATGAGCTCAATTTAGGAGACTAGATTGAGACCCAACATTTTGGCGCCATTGCCGGGGAAGTGAAAACTAGGTAACCTTTGTTTTTTAGCATCCAAAAACAATTATATGCGTAGGGAGAGAGATTCAAGGGGAAGATTTATAAGCAGCAGAGGTAGAAGTTTGATTTCTAGAACACCACTTGTTTCATCTAGATCCAGAGCTAGTACACCTTCAACTCATACCCATATTCCATCCTCTCTTGATCCTAGACTTCTAGAAGATCTAAAATCAGATATCCCATTAGAAAAACCTTCCACTTCATCCACTGAACCTGCCATAGAAGAAGATCTAAAAACTCTTGTTAGGGACACAAACCTTTCCACTTCCACAAGAGAGTCAACCATGGCAGAAGAAGGAGGAGGAGGAGTTTTTAATGGAGAATACACATTATTTGGAGGTAGAGGTAGAGGTAGAGGAGAAGGAGGTATAGGAGAAGGAGGTAGAGGTGCAGATGGAGGAAGAGGTAGAATAGGAAGCTCTTTTGGGTTCCCTATAATTGATGAAGAAACCAATACAACCATGAAAAATATTTCACCCTCTGTCCTTCCAAAATTCTATGGACTTAAAACTGAAGATCCTGAAACCTTCTTATTCAAATTTGAAGTGCTTTGTAGAACTTATGACTACTTACAAGATGCTCAAAAACTGAAATTATTTCCTTCAACTTTGAAGGGAGCAACATTGAAGTGGTTTATGAGTCTGATCAGCAGTTCTATTAGAACATGGGAAGACATGAAACAAGCATTTCTAGAGAGATATTTGGATTATTGTATGTCGGTTAATCATAAGGAAGAAGTGTTCAAGATGTTACAAAAAGAAGATGAAAATTTGGAAGATTTATTGGAGAGATTTAATTACAACATCAAAAGGGAAAAAATGGAAAACCTAGATCAAGACACCTTAAAATCTCTTTTGTTGAAAACAATTAGGGATGAATGGTTGGATATCCTTAACATGATGGGAAAAGGGGATATATCACAACTCACATTACCTGAAATATCTGAGTTATGTATGAACCTTTCAAGAGGGAAATCTAAAACTATCAAAGGTCCAAGAGATCCTGCTCTTGCAAGGGCAAGTAAGTCTGCTTCTGGGATAGTAAGTAGATCAGAAATAGGTCACATGCTTGATGATTTTAAATCTGACATCTTAGGGAGTCTTAGTGAACAAATAGACACCCTCAAGATACAAAACAAGCAAAAGGCTGAATCTGATGCCTTGGCAATCTTTTGTCCCAAATGTAGAAAGAAACATGCCTTGAGAGAGTGTCCTTTGGATGTAAAAGTTGTAGAAAACTGTGTCATTTGTTCTGAAAAACATGAGACCAAGAATTTTCCTTCTCTTCCTGGTCTCAAAGCTATCTTTCAGGAGGAAACTCCTACAGATTCCACAGAGTCTCTCAATTTTGTATCTAGAAGACCTTGGCAAGGACCTCAAACACAAGGATTCCATGATCAAATGTATAATCAACCTCCACCTTGGAATCCTTGGCAGCAACCTTGGCCCCAATTTCAAAATCAATCTCAGTCCTGGGCACAAGGAACACAAAGTCCCTATGGAAGATACTCTCCATACTATCAATATCCACCATCCTATCCACCATACCCACATTTTTATCCTCAAAATCCTCAACAAAATTTTCCTCAAAATCTTCAACAAAATCCTCAACAACATCATCAAAATCAACCACATCAAAATCAACCACTTTCATTACCATTCCCTCAAAAATCAAATCAATTTCCGGCTCAACCCATACCAAACCCCAATAATAAGAACCCTCAAAATACATACATGATAGAAGGCCAACAATTTCCAACTTATTTAATCACTCCTTTAGACCTTAGTGATGTTCAACTGAGGTCTGGAAGAATAATTGAAAAGAGGAAACCTTCTGTGATCATACAAGAACAAGATAATTCTGAGGAAGACTCCCTACGGGTGAATAAAAGTCTTGAGGAAGACACATCCTTTCAAGACCCACACATTGAAAAAATAAAACAAAAAGATCCAATAAATCCAACTCCTGTATTAGAGCAACCATCCACATCTACTTCTATACCTCCCTTTCCGAAAAGATTACAAATTGATAGAGGTGTAGAAAAACAAATCATGGTGCCTAATTATGATTTCTTAGATGAGCTGAGAAATGTTTGCATTAAAATTCCATTATTACAAGCCATCAAAGAAATCCCAATTTTAGCCAAAACAATAAAGGAGTTGAGTATGAAGACAACAAGAAAAAGAATAAGAGAAACCAAGAAAATTCAACTGGTAGGACAAATAACAGACATTATGATGGGCAAGATTACTATTCCAAAGTACCTTGACCCAGGAAATCCAGTTGTCAAAATTCACATCAATGGAATTGAAATTCAAAACACACTCATTGACTTAGGAGCAGCAATAAATATCATGAGTAGACAAATCATGGACAAACTGAAACTTCCCAATCTTCTCTTTACACCCACACTATTACAATTAGCAGATAGATCTGTGATCAGACCAGATGGGGTAATAGAAGACATTCCAGTGTCCCTAGACTCTTGGGAGTACCCTGTGGATTTCATGATCCTAACTCCTAAGAATAATCTAGGAGGCCATCATGTTATACTAGGAAGACCTTGGTTGGCTACAGCTGATGCTTTTATTAGTTGTAGGTCCGGTGATATGTATATTTCTGATGGTAGTTCAACAAAGAAATTCACTTTATATCCTCCAGCTAGGACAATTACAGATCTAGATGACACTAAATGGATAGAGGATGAAGAATATTTACAACCACTCTTCACAATTTCAGAAATTAGTGAAGATAATCAAATTCTGAATACTCTAGAAAACTTTGAATCCTCTCCAGAACACAAACATGAATCATTTCAGGAGGGATCCAATATTGAATTTTTGTCATCTAGATAGATGTCTCTTCATTCTATGGACAAATTTGGCAGCTCTACAAGTGAAATTTTTCCAGGCAAAACTTTGAACATAAATATGAACCTAGAAAAATCTCAACAAGAAGAGTTAGTCAAAGTATTACAGAGACATTCTTCTGCATATGCATGGGAATACACTGACATGAAAGGGATAAGCCCCAAGACTTGTACTCATCACATCTATATAGAGGCAAATTTCAAACCAATCAGACAACCTCAAAGACGGATGAATCCAAATCTTAGGGAAATTGTTAAAGAGGAATTGCAAAAATTGTTAAATGTTATTTTCATCTATCCTATTTCAGATAGTCAGTGGGTTTCTCCTTTGGTAATTGTGCCAAAGAAAAATGGAAAATGGAGGGTGTGTGTTGACTACCGAGAACTAAATAAAGCTACTCTTAAAGACCATTTTCCCTTACCTTTCATAGATCAAGTATTGGATACATTAGCTGGCAAAAAGTACTTCTCATTCCTAGATGGGCTTAGTGGTTACAATCAAATCCAAGTAGCACTTGAAGACCAAGATAAAACCACATTTACCTACTCAAAAAGCTGGTGTTTACTCAGCTACCATTTGGATTACATGCACTTCACAATACCTCAAAAGTAACAGGTTTTTTGGATCTATCATATGACTGTGTAGAGGTGTACATGGATGATTTTACAGTTTATGGGGATACATTTGAAGAGGCTTTAGAAAACCTGGAAAAAGTCTTAAAAAGATGTCAAGAAGCAAACCTTTCTCTTAGTCATGAAAAATGTTTTATGATGTTCACTGAAGGTATTGTTTTAGGGCACCACATTTGAGGTGATGGGATTAGAGTTGATGAGGCAAAAGTTGAAGTCATTTCTAACCTATCGATTCCGTTGTCAAAGATATTAGAAGTTTTCAGAGATTTCATTGTGTACATTAATGTGAGATTTATAGAACGGGTCAAGACAGTATTCATTCTTCAAATGTATCACCAAAGAATAATCATAATTAATTGCTAAATATTTTTAAACTCAAACTAAAATTACACCATTATAATCAACTCATACTTTTCATATTCTGACAGATAAGTTTCCGATACAAAATTTAGGAGTGATGAATAAAAGATTTAATTCTATGCTATCTATTATATCAAGAAAATTTGACTCTCGCAGTTAAACTATATCAGAATCGAAAAAGAGTTTTTACCGTTGTTCATGCCATAAATAAATTTAGACACTATAAAACAAAGCAGAAACTTTATTCATGAGAGCCCCCCCCCCCCCCCCTCGATTATTTCGTAAATTAGATATTTAATGAAAAAATCAATCACTAATGGCAGAGTGATAAGATGGTTGTTACTCACCAAAATAGCATCTCCACTCTTCAAATTACTCACCAAAGATTGTAAATTCAAGTGGACTTCTGATTGCCAGTTAGCTTTTGAAACCCTGAAAACCAAAATTTCTGAAGCACCTATATTAAGGGGACCTAACTGGAAGTTACCTTTTCATATCTCGACGGATGCTTCCGATACAGCTCTAGGAGCAGTATTGGGAAAAAAAGATTTAATTCCCTATGCCATCTATTATATCAGTAAAAATTTGACTCCTGCAGAGTTAAACTATACTGTAACTGAAAAAGAGTTTTTAGCTGTTGTTCATGCCATAAACAAATTTAGACACTATATAACAGGCTATGAAACTTTTATTCACACTGATCATTCTGCAATTAGATACCTAATGAACAAATCAATTACTAATGGCAGAGTTATAAGATGGTTGTTACTCTTACAAGAATTCAATATTACTATTCTAGATAGGCCTGGAAAACAAAACACAGTAGCTGATTTCCTATCTAGACTCCAAAATATCAAAGATGACACTCCGGTTGAAGATCAATTTCCTGATGAATATCTTTTTTCAATCTCTACTCAAACTCCATGGTTTGCTGATATTGCTAATCATTTAGTTTCAGGAAAATTTCCTTCAATTATGAATGCAAGGGATAAAAGAAAAATCATTTGTGATAGTGCAAAATATTCATGGGTTGCTAATGAGTTGTACAAGACAGGTCCAGATTTTATCATTAGAAGGTGTGTTCGTGAAGATGAGATGCCTGAGATTCTCAAGGCATGTCATGATGAACCTTGTGGCGGACACTTTGCAGATAAGAGGACAGCTTATAAGATCCTTAATTTAGGATATTATTGGCCATCTTTGTTTAAAGATGCAAGGGAGTATGTCAAAAGGTGTGACAGTTGCCAAAGGGTAGGGAAACCTTCTCCTTCAGGTGAGATGCCATTACAACCTCGGGTACACATTGAACCTTTTGAAAAATGGGCCTTGGATTTTGTAGGACCTATAAGTCCTCCATCAAGACAAAAGAAATACATATTAGTTTGCACTGATTATGTTACTAAGTGGGTAGAAGCTAAACCATTACTTGTTGCTAATGAATCATCTGTAGTTACTTTTCTTTTTGAGGATATTTTTACTCGTTTTGGTGTCCCAAGGGAAATTGTTACAGATCGAGGAGCTCAATTTACATCAAGGCTAGTGGAACAAATGATGGAGAGGTACAAAATCAGGCATAGAAAATCTACTCCTTATCATCCACAAGCAAATGGTCAAGTGAAATCTACTAATAAGGTCATTGAAGGAATCCTAACAAAGACTGTTCATTTACATAGAAGAGATTGGGTAGATAGGCTTCCTGAAGCCTTATGGGCCTATAGAACTACATGGAGAAACACAACAGGCCATACTCCTTATGAGCTTGTTTATGGAAAGCAAGTTTTGTTTCCCATAGAGTTCCAGATTCAAACTTTCAAAATGGCAGTTCAGCCAAGACTTTATTTAACAGAGGCACAAAATAATAGACTGGAGCAAATTAATGAATTGGATGAGATCAGACAAGATGCAGTTCAGAAAACAAGTCTAGTCCAACAACAAAGGGCTAGATGGCATGACAAGTATCAAAGAGAAGAAATTCAAAGAGGGTGACTGGGCTCTCTTGTTTGATTCAAAATTCAAGGATTTTCAAGGTAAACTTCAGACACATTGGCTTGGGCCATATGAAATTGTTGAAATTTTTGATAATGGGGCAGTAAAAATCAGAACTATAGATGAAGAAGAAGTCACTTTTCTTGTGAATGGTCATCGATTGAAGCTGTATCACAAACCACTCTCAAGAGAAGAATTTGTCAAGAAGTTCCAAGAATGCAGTGATGTGAAGTTAATGAAAAAGAATTCTTCTTCTTCATCAACTTGATTAAATTTTCTGAAGTATTTCTTTGAAAAAAATAAAAAAATAAAAAAAAATTTTAAAAAAAATAAAAAATAAATAAAGGTATAAACATGAAAACCAATCATTGATTGGCATGTTTATACAGAAAAGATAGGGGGAAAATCAGAGTCTCTCTGACACTCTAACTTTTCCCATTTTTGTTTTTGCAAGCAGCTGTTACAAAATCATAAGTTCAGATCCATAGTGCTTATGATCCATCTCATTTCATTTCACTTCATTCACTTATCCATCCATATTCCATTTTATTCATTCATTCATACTCTACTTCATTCCATATTCCATCCATCTCATTTTCATGTAAAGATTTAAAGTTTGATGTCTTGCTGTAAATGAATAAAACATTTCATGGATTGCAGAGCAGTTCTTATGTTCTTTCACTCCATTTCATAAAATGAATCCATTCCATTTCATCATCCACTTCATACATATCATGTCTCATCATCCATCTTCATTCATACCATATAACATTTCACCTATATTCCCAAACCACTCCATTCCATGATCAAAATGCTCTACAGGTACATTCTGCAACTTAACAGACATTCTGCAGCTGTTCAGCCTTTCTGTAGCTAGCCAGACATTCCGCAGCTACAAATCCTGAAGGCATTAGTCAGCAAACATTAGAATTGCAGCAAAATGATCCAGTGTATCCATGAACAAAAAGCATCAAGAAGGATTATGAAGACTCTTCCAAAGGTGAGCAAAGAAGACAAAGACTACAAAAATCAAATGAAAAGCAGAGGTAACAAGTTTAGATTATAATGGCATTTCATAAATTTTAGCATAGTTCTAGTTATGAATTGTTCGAAAAGGTTGTTTTAATTATTTTTATTGATCAAGACCAATAAACCCTCCACAGACTTTGGATTAAAATCTCTCATTTCAAATTCCATATCCGACATCATTTAAGCGGTTGAAATGGCCAAAGTATTTGAATTCTTCATGTCTCTTAACCAAATCATTCAATGATGATTCTCTTTGCCGTTGTAAAAATCCCCGCCATCTTTTCAATCATTAATTTGTTTCCTCCACCTCACTCCATTACCCCATTCCGTGACTACTTCCATCACTCCATTCTGTAGCCGGCATTGCATTCCGCAAACAGAGATATTCTTATCATTGTGAGCAGAGCAAAAAGGGTATATCAGTTTGAATCACCGTGGGCAGAGATTGAGCATTATCACTATAAACGCAGAGGTATAGAAGTGAAGAATTTGAAGTTATTTGTCACCAGGAGACAGAGGTATAGCAGAGAAGAATTTGAAGTCATTTGTCACCAAGAGACAGAGGTATAGCATTGAATAATTTGAAGCCATTTGTTACCAAGAGACAGAGATATAGCAGTATGGGAATTTGAAACTATTTTCCACCGAGAGACAGAGGTATAGTAGTGTGGGAAATTTGAAGCCATTTGTCACTGTCAAACAGAGGCATATCAGTCCAAAGTTCCATTGTCAACAGAGGCATATCAGTCCGAAGATTGAAGCTGTTTTCATTGTCAACCAGAGGTATATGAGCTCGAAGTTTGAAGCTGTTGTCACTATCAATCAGAGGTATATCATTCCAAATTTTGAAGCCATTTTCATTAAGAACTTGAAGCCATTTCAATTCGAAGGTAAAAGTTATTGTTTTTGTGGGTAGAAGAATGTTAATCTGAACATTGAAGAAGCAATTATGGGTTTCATTGTAAGAACTGAACCAGTGGGTTCAAAATACTTAGAAGGCTACCCTCAATGCAAAGAAATGTTGCAACAGATAGGATGGCTTCAATTTTTGGAGAAATTTAATGGCTTCCACAAAGAAGTCACTAAAACATTTGCAAGATCATTTCAAGGAGCTGAAGTTGAAGTGGGGGATGTCAAATTTACTGTCACTAAAGTTTTCATTGCAGAAGCTACAGGGTTGCTTAGAAATGGAGAGAGATGGTTCAAAAACAGAGAATTCCACAATGAATCCTGGAATAAAATTCTAAAATCACCAGGTATGGATGTCATTGTATTTAAGAAAGGAATTCCAAGTTCTGCATTGAAAAATAAATGGAGAAACATACTACTTCTTCTGCAAAAATTTATTACATGTGAGGGTAGATATGGCACATTTTATGTCTACCACATTAAACTGATAATGCATTTTCTGGGGGAAGACTTAAACCTACCCTATTTCTTGCTTCAAAGCTTGAAAAAGATGGCTTCCTGTGTTCAGAGAAGGGTTCAATTTTTAGAGACAACTTTATATCATCATGGTTTGGTTAAAATTTTGATTGAACATCATTTAGCCAAAACAAATGATACATGGGACAATTTCTTGACAAGAAATCATTTTGAAGAGCCAAAAGAGCCCTCACCTGAACCACGGCCTACAAAGAGAAGCAGGAAATGGAGGGCTTCAAAAGTTGAAATTGATAAAACAGTCCAAGAAAGTAGTGAGGAAATCATTTCAGAGAAGTTGACTCAAATCAAGAGACAGCTTAAGGAAGAAAAGGTAATCAAGAAATCTGCCATGGAGAAAGGAGAGAGATCTTTTCAGCCTAGAAGAAGCCATAGATTAAAGGGAAAACTAAGGAAAACTCAAATCAAACAAACATGGGTGATTAATATAGAAGATGAAGAAACATCCATTGAAGAAGATGTTGAAGAGGATTTTAATGAAGGAACCCCTGAAATTGACCCTGCTCAACAAGAAATTTATGACTATGTGGAAACTTTGGAAAAGAGAGCTTCAGAAAGTAAGGAGAGAACCCCTAGTCCTCCACTGTCTGAAATAGATGAATTAAGAAGGGATAGATATGAGTTGGAAATACTTAATAGACACATAAAAAATGAGAATGAAATTCTCAAGGATCAAGTCAAGCTCAAAACTGATATGAACTCAACCTTATCCCTACATATAGACAAAGTGGAAAAGACCAATGACAAGTTGAAGAAGAGGAACAAAAATTTAATCAGGGCACTTACCAACCTAAGGTTCAAAATTGTTATCAGAAAACCCAGAAGATCTTTAGCTTCCAGACAAAGGAGAAGGAGAGGATTATATGTTCTTGCAGAAGCGTCTAAGTTCATAGGATAATTTGCATGAGGACATGCAAAGAGACAGCAGTGGGGGTATGTTGAGCCTCAAAATTGTTCTTTCTTTCATTCCACTTTACCTCATTTTCCTTTGTCCATTGCTATTCCAGACCCAATTGATCAATGAATTTAGTTAAAATTACTTTTAAAATGATTTACATGACTAACTTGCTAAGTTTTGTGATTTTTGCCATTGTAAAGCATTTTGATCGGAACTAGCTGCAGAATGCAGACATTCCGTAGCTAACTGGCGATTCTGCAGCTGTCTTCACGTTTGAGTATGTTCCAGGTGGCCTCTCAAGAAAAACCGCATATGGGCATATTCCACGTCATGTCTACATGGTTCGTTGCTCACCATGAAGGAAGAAATGAATTCTGTGTATGGTTTTGGTACGTGGGAACACATTTAAGAAGACAGACTTCTAATAGGACTGTCTTAGTCCAGATGTCCATTTCCTTGTTACGCAGCCACTTCAAGAGTCCTAATGTGATTCCGATAAGGAAAGACAATGTTCCTGAAATTGTTGCAAGTTTTGTTATTTACATTTGTTATATAAACACTTGGGAAACCGAGAGCTAGGCTAGATTTTGTTCTAGATTTTGCTTAGATTCTGTGCTACATTTCTGAAGACGCAGAGTGCTCTGTTCAAGTTATTTCACCTTTTAATGAAGCAGACAGTGTTGTTTTGAAAGCGTTGATTTGATTGGAGTTAGATTCCGTCAGGTGGTAGAGGGCCCCTGCCTCTTGCACGGATTTATTTGCGTAATTTAGATAAGTATTCTAGCTGCCTTTACGTTTTTGAAGTTGAATTTGTAGTTGTTTTCATTAGCTACTATAGTTATACTCATTCTAACTCTTCCACAAGAAGAAGCTCTTCCAAAAGATTATAATGATGAATGGGAAATGGCTATAGTATTGTCGGATTTAATTGTAATCTCTTTTATTCACCATCACAGTTATACTTGTGCTCAATACTCTTCCACAAGAAGAAACTCTTCCAAGAAATCTTTATACTGTCTTAAGCATGATTGTGATCTTGAACGTTTTAGTTGTGTGTTTTCACTAAGTACCATCGCTGCTCTTTCTCTTAAACGCTTGTCCAAAATATCATAATAACGAGTGGGATATCGCTATGATATCTTAGTTTTTCATTGCTTTCAGTCTTTATGTTTACATTTGCACTCAATTACATAGTCAGGATTGTTCTAAAAACTCTTCCAAAAGAAGGAACTCTTCCAAAATATCAATCATGATGGACAAACAGACTGTATAATTCCATAGAATAATGCATGATAGCTTAGTTAGGATGCTCCGGAGTTTAATTGCACTTAACTCATGTTCAGTTGTTTTTCTTTAAGTTTGATAATGACTTGTAGTTTAACACTGTTTTAGGCTAGTGACATTTTAGGTTTGGTTGTAGTTCAACTCATTGCATTTGCACTCCATATTCAGTTGTCATTCACTGCATACTAGATTACTTCAGTTGTTAAATTTAACAAAACAACCTTCATTATTCACAAATATCTTCTTGTTCTAAAATCCATAATTGATTCATAACCATATGAACAGAAGACCATATCATTTTAAGGCCTGAAGTACTTCTGCAACTTCCTTATCATCTTACAAACAAACATTTTCCTCAATAGACTATTTCAAAAATATATAACCTTTGAGTGAAGTGTAGTGCTATAAAACTGAGTTGCAGAATAGAGTTAGGAATTAGATTTAGAGTAGAAGATCTTATGATGGTATCAATGTTTTGCTCCAAACATACTTCAACAAATCTCTAATCAAGGATAAAATGTTGCATCATTATAAGTTAGTTGTTTAAACTGTTTAATTAGGAAGATTTGCATACTTAGTGACCATGTTTCAAGCTCTCTCTCAAATGCCTTTGATGAAAGAATTTGACAAGTTTAGTTTGTGTTTTGAATCATTTGCTTAAAAGTCATTATCAAGCTTTGATTTTGCTTATTCATAGTTTAGATTTGATTCTGTTTTTAGTATTGCATTTGCATTTACCATTTGACACCAACCAATTAGGTTTCACTCTGTTTCTAATCATTAGCTTCCTTCCATTAGCTTTCTAGTCATTTTCCTTGTGAACATAAAATCACCAAAAGATCAAAAACATCATAAATCATCACAAAAGACCAAAAACATAACAAAACACTACACACAACGCATTAAGAAACAAGCACCTAGGTACATACAGTACACTTCACTTCAGCAGTTTACCAACCCTGGTTGACAATTAAATGAGCTCAATTTAGGAGACTAGATTGAGACCAAACAGTTGGTACAACCATTCCCTTACTCAGTGGAGGAGAGGGAGAGCATTCAGATGAGCCATTTTCAGCTCAAGAGCTCTAGTGCATGATGGAGGAGGTATAATTTCATATTTTGTATTGTAATTCTTTTCATTGATTGAGGAGCATGATGTATCAAGGAGGCTTGTTCCTTCTTGCATTTTTCATGAGGATGTACTTGCAGCTGCTAGTAGCCTTGATTTTGGCTAATTTTGTGATGGTTGTGGGGGAACCCACATGCTTCTTGGTGTACACCCTTGGCACCAAATTGTATTTCATGTTTCATCTTATGCGAAGATGTTGTGGCAAAAAACAAGTGGCTAGAAAGGAACTTGTTAATTGTGATTTTGAGGCAAGCCAAGAGGCATTGCATAGGTTCCATGAGTGGGATTTGGAACCACTCTTTGGTTGTCATTTGAGAACTTGTTTCTATTGCATATTTATCCTTGTATATTTATGATGTTGTACATTTTTTGAGGAGCATTATTTGGAGAGCATTGTATGTACAACCTGTTAGCCTCCTATACCAATAGGTTTCATCTTTCATGATTGTCTTGATTGAACTATGGAATATGTTCAAACCTTTTTCTTGAGCAAAGGTGTTCCATATTCTTGAAAAACCAAAAAATCAAATAATTTAAAAAATGTAAAGAGGGTATACCCTAAAAGAAAAATCAAAGGGTAAAAAGAATAAAAATGGCCAAAAAGTAAAAGAAATGAACCCCAAACAAAAAATAGGCCAAAGAAAGTGTGCAAATCCAAATGCCACTACTTTTTACTCTGATGTAATAAACAAATTGTGTGCAACTTGTATTTTATGCCGCAATTCATGAATAGTCAAACTGTTGAAGCTTGGCTAGTTCATATTTCAATTTCATGTTATATATTAGAGAAATTGATTGAGACCAAACAGTTGGTACAACCATTCCCTTACTCAGTGGAGGAGAGGGAGAGCATTCAGATGAGCCATTTTCAGCTCAAGAGCTCTAGTGCATGATGGAGGAGGTATAATTTCATATTTTGTATTGTAATTATTTTCATTGATTGAGAGCATGATGTATCAAGGAGAGGGTTGTTCCTTCTTGCATTTTTCATGAGGATGTACTTACTGACTGCTAGTAGCCTTGATTTTGGCTAATTTTGTGATGGTTGTGTGGGGGGAACCCACATGCTTCTTGGTGTACACCCTTGGCACCAAATTGTATTTCATGTTTCATCTTGTAGAAGATGTTTGTGGCAGTAAACAAGTGGATAGTACAACACTTGTTACTTTTAATTTTGAGGCAGGCCAAGGAGGCACTACACAGGTTCCATGAGTGGGATTCGGAACCACTCTTTGGTTGTCATTTGAAAACTTGTTTCTATTGCATATTTCTCCTTATATATATTTCTGATGTTGTATATCTATTGAGGAGCATTATTTGGAGATCATTGTATATGACCTGTTAGCCTCTATACCAATAGGTTTCATCTTTCATGATTGTCTTGATTGAACTATGGAATATGTTCAAACCTTTTTCTTGTGCAAAGGTGTTCCATATTCTTGAAAAAACCAAAAAAATCAAAAAATTTTAAAAATGTAAAGAGGGTATACCCTAAAAGAAAGATCAAAGGGTAAAAAGAATAAAATGGTCAAAAAAGTGAAAAAATGAACCCCAAACAAAAATAGACCAAGGAAAGTGTGCAAATCCACATGCCACTGCTATTTCATTTTTGTAATAAATCAATTGTGTGCAGCTTGTCAAAATTTTGCCACAATTTATGAATAAGTCAAACTGTTTAAACTTGGCTTACTCATATTTCAATTTCATGTTATAGATTAGAGAAATTGATTGAGACCAAACAGTTGGTACAACCATTCCCTTACTCAGTGGAGGAGAGGGAGAGCATTCAGATGAGCCATTTTCAGCTCAAGAGCTCTAGTGCATGATGGAGGAGGTATAATTTCATATTTTGTATTGTACTTCTTTTCATTGATTGAGGAGCATGATGTATCAAGGAGGCTTGTTCCTTCTTGCATTTTTCATGAGGATGTACTTGCAGCTGCTAGTAGCCTTGATTTTGGCTAATTTTGTGATGGTTGTGGGGGAACCCACATGCTTCTTGGTGTACACCCTTGGCACCAATTTGTATTTTGATGATTCCATCTTGTGAGGAGTTTGTGGCAGAAAATAAGTGGCTAGTTCATCACTTGTTACTTTGATTTTGAGGCAGGCCAAGGAGGCACTGCGCAGGTTCCATGAGTGGGATTTGGAACCACTCTCCGGTTGTCATTTGACAACTTGTTTCTATTGCATATTTCTCCTTGTATATTTCTGATGTTGTACTTTGTTGAGGAGCATTATTTGGAGAGCATTATATGTACAACCTGTTAGCCTCCTATACCAATAGGTTTCATCTTTCATGATTGTCTTGATTGAACTATGGAATATGTTCAAACCTTTTTTCTTGAGCAAAGGTGTTCCATATTCTTGAAAAACCAAAAAATCAAATAATTTAAAAAATGTAAAGAGGGTATACCCTAAAAGAAAGATCAAAGGGTAAAAAGAATAAAATGGTCAAAAAAGTGAAAGAAATGAACCCCAAATAAAAAATAGACCAAGGAAAGTGTGCAAATCCACATGCCACTGCTATTTCATTTTTGTAATAAATTAATTGTGTGCAGCTTGTCAAACTTTTGCCACAATTTATGAATAAGTCAAACTGTTTAAAGTTGGCTTACTCATATTTCAATTTCATGTTATAGATTAAAGAATAAATATCTGACCAAACAGTTTAATCTTGGCAGATAAGTAGATAGGTAGAATGAATAAAAGGTGCTCAACAGTTTAATCTGAGCCCTTGGATGTGATAAGGGTAGAAATAGATAGAGTTATCATGTAAACAGAAAAGATTGAAAAGGGTTTGCAAGTCTAAATGCACCCTAATAAAGAAGAGAAAATGGTAGCGTTAAGTAGATAGGGAAGGTAGATGGTGCGCAAAGTGTTATACGATGAATGATCTTGCTACATGTTTTGATCATTCACTTTCATCACAAGTACTAAAGCGGGAAATACTGCTTGGAAAATCACAACAAGCAAAGTCAAATTCATTAACCTCCCTCATCATTTTCCCCTTCAAGGGAAGTTTCACTACCCCCCCCAAAGTCTTAAGGTATTTGGAGATCAAAAGGGCTCGAGGCATTTCCTTGACTTAAGGAGGGAATGGGACCCTCGGCCTAATGATCAAAAAAGACCTAAGCACTTGAAATAATTCATCATTGTTATCTTCCATCTTTAACTTTTTCCTAAGTAAAATCCTATTTTACTTAGGAAACTGACGCAAAATTCCATAAAAATTCCTCAAAATAACTTGTTATTCTAAGTTAAAGTGTTGAAGATAAAAGGTTGCAATGTACTTCACAAGTTATCACTTTCTTAGATGTACAAAGATGTTTTGATTCTCCTTGTCCTTTGCCATATTAACATTTAACTCTATTATATTAAATCCCTAGTGAAATACCCTTTCCTAAGTATATAATTCCCTTTTTTAGAAATATCCCAAAAACCCATTTATTATAATGTTTACCAAAGTATTATATCCCCGCACATTGAAAAAAAAAACCCCGCTTTATAAGCCCTTTGGTTAAATATATCTTTATAGTATAAATCCGCCCCTATGGTAAGTTAATTGCATATGATTAGTTTACCATATAATAAAATTATGTATTAAAAAAGCGTTAAACATATGGTGTATATGTTGAATACCAAAGAAAAATAAAAATAAATCCAGAAGTTTATGCCCACGTGGCTTGTCCATGGCATTTCCTGATGATTAAAACCCCACCGCGACCCCCATTTCCTTCACATTCTTTATGGAAGTTAAATATCCCCCGGAGCGATTAAAAACATTTAAAAAGTGTTTAAAAGTCCGACAGGCCCACATGAAACCCCCGCCTATCTTCCCATCACCCCAGCCGTTGGATCAGCCTCCCGCAGATCAATGGCCAGCGTTGATCCCGCTGCCCATCCCGTGTAAGTTTTTTAACCCGCGGGGGATGGGTGGTTTTGAATAGTCAAACCATCCACGTGGCAAGAAACCTGTGGGATCGCTGCCCCTCCGTTAAAAACCATCCTCGACCAAAAGCGGTGCGGGAGTACCACTTACCGCTTACCACTTACTGCCGGCTTACGTCACCCCGTACGTCGATGACGTGATCACCTCGAAAAAAAAATACCTTTAACTTGCGAATAAAGCCATTTTTTCGTGTTTTTCAGTTATTTTCATTATTCTGAAAACGACAGAGCTCCCGCTGCAATTTTCAAATTCCCACTGCAATTGACCAATTTACTCCAAGATTCCGCTGCGCCCGTGTTGAAGAGCAGTTCCACCATTGCCTGTTACCTGTCAGAGAACCGAGTTTCGAGTCTAAGCGGTATTTATCCTTTACGCCCGGCTGCAAGTAAAACGTTCCTTTGTTTTTCGTGAAAAAGTGGTTAAAAATCATCCTTGAGTCCTCCCTGGAGATTTTAAACTGTGAAATTGCTCCCCGAACTTGCCAAATTGTTCCAATTTCCTTCATTTCAAGAATCCTTTGGGCAGTGAGGAAAACCAAAAACCTCCATTTTGAATCCACAAGAACCAAAATGGAGGCCCAGGCAGCTCTGAATATCACTCCACTGAATGCTCCTCACCGTGAATTGGAATATTTACCTTTGATAGATGAAGATTTCCAAATTAAAGACTTGCATTTTGAGGAAAGTCCCCTATTGAGTTATTTTCGCTGCAGAGACAAATACTCAAAGGGGCAAGATCTTATAGGGTTGTGGGAATCCAATCTCCCAAGGTATCTCATCCCTTCAGTCATTTATTTCCCAGAAATCATCTATTATTTCCATTCAAACTATGATCCCGCACGGAGGGCTGAAATAGCTCCTGATTAAAGTGTTCTGTTTCCCATCACTCCCCAGGCTATCAATGCTATGTTACACTTTGAGCCAGACCAAGAACTAGCACCATTTTCCATGGAAGGATTGATTGAGAAAACCAGGCAATTAACCCCAGAAAAGCTAAAATCCATGTGTCAGAATTTCATGTTACCTGAGCATCAGCCAAAATGGTCTCCTCCCTATGGTTTTTACTATTTAAATACATTGGGAAGGCTCATTGTAAATATAATATCTTTTGTCCTAGGATTTAACACCAGTGAATATGTAGATGAGATCACCTTGGCTCTGTTATCCATTTTTACTCCTGGACAACCTCCTGAGATCAAATACGACTATGCTTCTTTCATATCCAGTAAGATCCATGATCAATTCTTAAGGTTAGATAATGAAAAAGTTTTTAAGTACTCCTCAGTTATCTATCATCTCATGATCTTCTATCAGTCAGAGAAGTTCCCTTTCCCTGTACAGAAACTTGATGCCAAGAAGAATCTCAGGTCAGTCATTTTTTGGTCCCCTATCATTCATTTTTCCTCTGATTCTCCCTACTCCTACTCAGAATTCATTGATCATTTTGTACATCCTGCTACAACTTTGTTAACAGGAATTTCTCCCCCTAGACTCAGTACTGAAATTAGAAAGACCTTACTGTTGTCGAAGAGTTATAAGGTTGAGGATTGGTATTTGTATAAACCATACGATCATCGGGGGTTATGGATGGGAGTACATCATCGGGTTACCAATGTACCAATGAGAATTTTTGCTTTGGAATACTTTAGACAGATGAATAATTCGGATGTGATCCATTTCTGCAATGTAAAGAAGAAAGCACAGTTAAGGATCAAAAGCCAGTTAGGTCCTTTCATTTGCAATTCTAGGGAAGCTGAGAGAGAAGCAGAACTTCTATTAGAGAGAAAGTTCCAGACATCTTTCCGTTGGGTTCCGTATGACCCCTTTGGTTTTATTTGTGAAAAGAGATTAAAGAATAAGTCATCTCCTTATGTACACCACAAGATTCATGATCTAGAACAGTATGCAAATCAAGATGAATGGGTTGAAGGAACTCTTGTTGAGGAAGAAAGTGAAGCAGACAAAATGAATAAAATTCTGAAAGATGTTGAGAAGAACTTTGACCTAGAAACGTGTGGTCAAATGCAGGTACCCTACATTGGCACATCCTCAGCAACAACTCTACAACAAGCATTGCAGGAAAGCATTCCATCAGTAGCAGCAGAACCCAAGGGTAAAGGAAAAGAACCTGTAGTTCAGGTCATTGAAACTTTGGTCATGGCTGAGAAACCACAAACTTCCAAAACACCTGAACAATCACAGGTTTCTCCCACTCGACCACATACATCCTAGGTTCCGAGTTGCTGTCTGTCGAGGGGTGGAAATAGGGAAGAAGAGACGAGCCATATACCACACCACCACGAGGGCCTCACGGTACATACGACGCTAAAAAACACAGTCAGATCCTCTTCCGGATGTAGAAATTATAGATGAAGTATTTGATGATGGGAGGGAAGATAGTCAACTAACTGGCACAGTTAGTGAGACAAATACAGGACAGAAAGGAAAGGATTTACAGAAGCAATTAAGTACTGAGGTATCCTCTTTCAGACCACCAAAGACAGACACAGGGGATATTAAAAGAACCTTCATTAATATTAAAACAAAGAATGATCCATTGAAAATGAAGGTGTATGATCAGTATATGAAGATGGCTCCCCAAAATCAAGAAAGGCTAATGTCAGCGTTTGACTTGTCACAAGGCAAAATGCTGATGAGCCATTTCAAAACAAAGGTGCCAAAACCCACTTCAGCAGCAGATTACATCAGAACAAATTTTGAAGTTTTGGCAAAGGATATCCATCACATGGATCGGATAGAGCTGGAACAGGCGGGGAAATGGTCTCTGTTATTCTACTCTGCAACAAGGCCATAACTGACTATAACGCTGCAAGATTCTTTGAATAACACTACTGCACAATTGAAAATTGAGAAGGCCTCCTCACAGGCCAAAGATAATAGAATTAAGTCTTTAGAAGAAATAATCATTGGTTTGGGTCACAATCCAAAAGACATCAAAGGTATTGAGGCATTGATAAAGAAGAAAGAGGATGATATAACTGCACTCAGAAAACAGCTAAAACTACCAGCCTCGAGGCACCCTCAGACCCAGGAAGTTATAAAAGGGAATTCACAGGAAGAAATGATGGAGTTGCTCCTAAATATGACGAAGTGAAAATGAGAAACGAGAGAAGATTGGAAAAAGCATTGCAGGAACAGGAAACTCTCAGGCAGACTTCAACAACAGGTACTCCAACAATAGGGCAGCAGATACAGCCATCTCAAGTGAATACTTCTGGCATGAGTTCTGAGTATTTAATAAAAAAAATGGAGAGTTTGCAGCTAAGAGTCACAGAACTCCAAGAAACAAAATTGCAATTAGTAAAATTGGAGGAAAAATATGACACATCTAAAAAGACAGCTGCTGACAACACCAGGGAGATAAAAAGGTTGGAGAAATTGGTTCAGGCTTTGGAAAAAGATCTTTCATTGGAAAAGCGTCTGAACGAAATAAATAACATTCTTTGGGGTAACATCATTGAATTAATAAAGGGTATTTGGCCCTCCATTCAAGCTATTTTTGAACAAAATGAGTTGGTTAAAATAGCCCAAGAAGAAATAAACAGGACCAGACATGAATTGAGAGGCAGGCCTGAACAGGCCAGTCAGCTCATTCAATTTTTGAATTCCAGAACAAAACAACAGCTTGCATTGTCAGGAATTGATGACAGGACAGGTGCAGTTTTGGAAGCAAAAAGAGTTTTCACCAAGAGGACTTTCATGCAAAATTTAGAAAGGAAGTGCACAGACATTTTGGTTGATATCAACATTTTCAGAGAGAAATTTCAAGCTTTGCTGGATAATGGGTTACCAAGTCCCATGCTCACAGAAGATCAAATATTAGACTTGGAAACCTATGAGAAAAGAATAAGAGCTCATGCTAAGAATACGACTGCTTGTTCTACTAGCCTGAAATCGAAATTGACATTACCAACTAGGAAAAGTATCTATGATAAAGTGAGGAATTTATTTCTCACGGAGCATGAAATAAAGTATACATTTAGAATGAGCCCACTTTTTATAAACTTGCGGAAAGCGAAGGATGAAACTTTAAGAAAGCTGGGAAGAGCATATGATACCAGATGATCAATGGTGGCAGGAAATGTTGGAGATTCTGTAAAAAATTGCTTTCAGGATGAGAATTTATCTTTACTGTCAAGTAAATGGTAAAAACAGGAAAACAGATGAAAGAGTATCAGATGAAAGGTTAAAGAGTATCCGTAAAAATAAGGAGTGTTCAACAAGCTAAAGAAATACTGCAAAGGGACAGCACAGAGCCCTATTTTAGCACCTACCTCCAGCACATCCACGGAAAAAGGAACAACACATCAACAGTTGCACATTATTCTATCTTCGAGGCCGTGTGTCTCTTGTTTGTTTGTAAAATATGCTTTAAGTCAGCCTAGATTATTGGCTAAGTTAGTGTAAAATTGTTTTAGATTATTTTGTGTATAAATAAACCTTCAAAGAGAGTGTTGAGGGTGGATTCTATTACTCTGCTGTAACATTGAGGTTTTCGGAATAAAAAGCTTTTGGACAAATTTACTTGTGGCTTACTGGATGACGTTTTGAAGCACTGGACTTGTTGCAGGATTCATGTGTTGAATGAGTTCAATAAGTTTTTCTACCTTTGTACGAAAATTTTTTATATTAGTTTATAATACCACCATATCCATTTATTTGAATAATTTACATAAAGGATTGAATCATAATTTACTTAATTGTACTCTGATTTCAGATGTGATTATTCTTAATGTTTTCCTCTAAATTGGTTATAAGCATGAATTCTTGAATGCTCTTGCTTTGCTAATTTAAACATTCTTGATTACTATAATAAGGAATTATTCATTGCTCCTTGTTTGTAGTCATTTCATTTTTCTCTTTTGAACATGGTGAAAGATTCTTAGCTGCCTTTCATCCCTTCAAAATCATCCCATCCACTTTAAATTTTAAGGATTGTTCTCTGTCTGGCTATCTTGCCCTGCAAAGCCATCTTGTGTGTAGAATAGAAATCCGGTAAAGCCATCCTTTGACTCCATAGCCCAATGGACTGAAAATCTTCAACCTTGCCCCTAGTTTGTGGATTCCACCATTTTTCCAAAACAAACTCTTGGATCTATAACTAGCCTAAAACCTTCTAAGAACAAAGATAAATCATAAAGAGAGAGCCCTCTCTGGATGCAGATTGGCTAGATTCTGCATCTAAAGGTTGGTTTGTGGTTACCTCGGGTATACTTTCCTCTTACACAACTTCTAGGAAAGGAAACTTTGAGTGATAACATAGTGGCGACTCCGGTTGAGATCTGAATCATTTATTGATATTATTGTTCACTTATAAGCTATAGACAGAGTCTGAAGATCATCCAGGTAGCCTTTGAAATTGCTTTTGCTCTGCAATTGCAAAAGTAAATAAATTGCTGCTTCAGTCTATCTCTAATTTAGCTTATTTGTTGAATCTTAGTTTCAAATTTTTTAGATCAGACTCTCTAGTTTAAACAGATCTTTAAGGAAATATTAATCACATATCATTATTTCTTAAAGAATTTGTAGAAGTTGTATTTATTTTTCAATCAAAACCCAAAAATCCAAAAACACAAAGTCTAAGCAAAGCGACGAAAGAGGATTCGACATACTAGGTCAGGCCACGACCCCAGTCCACCACCAATATTTGAAAATCCTAATCTGATTCCTAGGATTCTTAGAAGACAAGGAAGTCAAGAACGTTCTGAAAGAGCAAGTCACGAGAGTACAGGAACTTCTAGACCACTTTCTAGATCTGCATCTTGTCCTGTGAAAATTATATATATTGATGACATTCCTTTCGATGCACGATTTGAAACATCTTTCTTTGTAAAATTTTCTGAAAGCTGAATTATCTAGATTAGTTCCGGATGTTGTTCTTTGAGGATTTACAATACAGATTTGTTTCACATCATCTTGACAGAGAATTGCATAATTCCATTCAGTCTGAGCAAACCTTTGAAGAAAGTTCGAACATTTCTGTGATTACTGAAGCATCTCCAAGTTCAGTCACTCTTTCTCAAACTTTTCAAACACCTGTTATCCCTTCTACTCCTCCATCTCCTCCTGCCAGACCATCAACTCCTACTACTTCACTTTATCTTCCAATGGCTAATCGATATGCCCCTTTACAGTTACCAGCCAACCCTCCAGCTTTACCTCAGGACTACCAGAGTAAGATCACACCTTTTGATGGATCAGGAACTTACACAACTCAACAACACACCAAAATAATGACTGATTACTTTGAGTTCTATGAGATTGATACTGATAATATCCGAATGAGAATTTTCGTTCAGAGCCTTACTGGAGAAGTTAGAACTTGGTTTAGGGCTCTTACCCCGAACAGTATCGCTGATTTAGAAGCTTTGTATAGGGCATTCTTGAACAGATGGGAGAAAAAGAAGGATCCTCTTCAGATCCTTTCAGAATTTGAAAAATTAAGAAGAAGACCAAACGAAACCGTACAAGATTACATCATAAGATTCAATGAATCATATAATGCGGTTCCTCAAAACCTAAGACCCCCACCTAACAACGTGTTGGTTAAATTTCCAGATGGTTTTGACTCCGATATAGCTTATTCCCTTAGGGAAAGAGCTCCTCAAACACTAGAGGAAATGCAAAGCATAGTGGTGAGTGTAGAAGCAAATATGATAGAAAAACGAGCCAGAGCTAGGGCAGAGAGAAGAATGCCTATGAATGAAGAACCTTCAGCTTTTGAAAAGAAGCTGGATGTAATCATAAAAGGTATGGAAAGATTAGGAGACAGAGTGGAAACCATTGAAAGAAAGTCTTCTACTGACAATCAGAATGTTGCAAGAAACCCGAACTTTAGGAGGAATCTGAATCAAAATAGTGGAAAGAATGTTCCTGATCAGAACATTAGGCCACCCTTTCAAGAAAAATTTGTTGAAGGCTCAACTTCTGAAGAACCTACAGAAGATGTAGAAATAAATAATGTAACAGATGACCAAGAGGAACCAGAAGTCTTCCTATCCCAGGATGATCAAGAAAATCACATCCTTGAAACATTCCAAACTCATTCAGGTGAGACTTTTGATTTTAAGGAAGGCTATGACACAGCAATCTATGAGGTTCATAAACACTATAACTTGAGAAGTAGGCGAATTGAGGTGCCAGAGAATACCAAACAGAAAACTACAAAACAAAATGTCAAAGGTAAACAAAACATTCCCCCTGTACAAAACATTCCCCAAGTACAAATTTTGTCTAGGATAACCCCCAATTATTCAAATCCAATAATTGAAGATGTCTCTGACAACCAATCAAACAAAAAACAGCAGTCTAATACATCTCCTCTTGTAGGAAATGTAGAAGAAACAGTAGAATTTAGTCCTGAAACATCTTCAAAACAAAACTTCATTCATGAAAAAGAGAAAAACATTGAAGACCCAAAAAACATAGAAAACCCAACTGTGCAAAACACTAAAACTCAAACAGAAAAACCTTTTAATCTAGAGGCTGAAATAGGCAAACTCAAGATAGCTGTTCCTTTATCAGAATTAGCTAAACATGATGTCTATAGGAGTCAGATTACCAAGTCCCTAAACATTAACATTACTGGATTAGATGATTCGGTAAACATTCTGGATGATCAACCCAAACTTCTTTTTGGCCCTGAGGTTAATGGCAAACCGGAAAGTGGAGGAACTCCTCCATTTTATGTAAGCTTGAATGTTCATGATAAGATACTCCATAATGCAATGCTTGATTCTGGAGCATCTCACAATTTGATGCCAAAAGCAGTAATGGAAAGATTGAATCTAGATATTACCAGACCATACAAAGATTTGTTTTCATTCGATTCAAGTCAGGTAAAATGTTTAGGTTTGATTAAAGATCTGTGTGTCACTTTGGTACAATACCCTGCTAAGTCTGTTTTAATGGACATAGTAGTTGCTAATATTCCACCTAAATATGGTATGTTATTGTCTAGATCTTGGGGTGCTAAACTTGGAGGATCTATTCAACTAGACATGTCATACGCAACTATTTCAGTATTTGGTCAGCCTAAAAGATTATATAGAGAAACTTTGATGAAGTACTTAGTGAGTAGCCATGAGAAGCCTGAAAACTTCCTTGTTTATTCTGTACATTCTGATATGGATTCTTTTATTTTATACAATGCTGAGCTAGATCTTCCTACTGAAATAGAAGCTCCAGAATTGGAAATCATAAACAAAACCACTGTTAAAATTGAAGAAATCTCTGAAAACAAAGAAACAACAGATGATCGAGAAATACCTAAAGAAACTAAACAACTAGCTCCTGTCAAGAAACATTTTAAAACAATTGATGAGGATTATGAACATGAAATTCTATGGCATTTAGAGTTTGATGGCTCAGTAAACAGACTAGGGGCAGGATCTGGGGTTTGGTTACATAATGTTGAGAATAATAATGCAGAGGGTCATGCTTATAGGTTGAATTTCAAATGCACCAACAACATGGCAGAGTATGAAGCTCTCTTATTATGGCTTAAACATGTCAAGAAGTTAGGAGGTATTAGGGTATCAATTGTAGGAGACTCCGAACTAATCATCCAACAGATTAAAGGAGAATGTGCAACAAAGGACATGAGACTGAAACAATACAGAGAAACAGTTGTAGAAATTCTCAACACATTTTTACAAGCCCAACTTGCCAAGATTCCCAGGAAACAAAATTTGCATGCTCACAGTTTAGCAATGTTTGCTAGTACATGCAAGTTACCTTTTGACCCTAATCATCAGTTTTCAGCTGAAATCAGGCATAGACCTGCTATACCAGACAATCTTTTGAATTGGAAAGTATTTGTGAATAACAATCAAATCAATAATTTTTTGACACTTCAAAGTGAGTTTTCTAACTGTAATATAGATGAGGATATAGCTATTGATGAATCTGATCAAGGAAAGGAACAAAAAATAGAAATTTCAAGAGAAAATGCAATTCATATGCTGCATCCAACCACATTCACTGAAAAAGACATGCAAAATTTGAAACACATGGAATCTGATGAGATCATAGAAGATGAGACAGAAATCATCAATTTGAAAGATAACCATTTGCCCAAAGGATTAACACCTTTGGAAGATCTGTTTGACTCAAATGATATTCCATTCAGACCTAAAATGGAACCTGTCAAGGCTGATATGGAAGAATGCAACTTAGGAACCCCAGAAAATCCCAAAATGGTCAAGTTGTCCAAGTCTCTTCCAAAAGATCAAAAGGTTAAATATGTTGAACTATTAAAAGAATTCCAGGATGTTTTTGCCTGGAGTTATGAAGACCTCAAATCTTATGATAAATCTATCATTCAACACACTATACCTTTGAAACCGGACCAGAAACCTTTTAAACAAAAGCTTAGGAGAATAAATCATGTTTTATTACCCTCAATTGAAAAGGAAATCAAAAGAATGTTTGAAGCAGGGATTATAGCTCCTATCAGATTCTCAAAATGGGTTTCTAACCTGGTACCAACAAGAAAGAAGATAGGAGAAATTAGGTTGTGTGTCGACTTAAGAAATTTGAATAAATTTTCTTTAAAAGACAACTATCCTCTGCCGAAAATGGACCACATTCTGCAAAGGGTGGTAGGATCTTCGAGAATATCACTACTGGATGGATTTTCAGGGTACAACCAGATTCTGGTTCATCCTGGTGATCAGGATAAAACAACATTCACTACACCATGGGGTACGTTTAAATATGTCAAAATGCCATTTGGGCTCAAGAATGCAGGAGCTACATTTCAAAGAGCAATGGATATTGCTTTTGCTAAAGAGATACATGATTTTCTGGTTATTTACTTAGATGATTTAACTGTTTTCTCTAAAACAGATCAAGAACATTTAGATCACTTAAAGCAAGTGTTTATAAAGTGCAGAAAATATGGAATTTATTTGAACCCTAAGAAGTCATTGTTTGGTTTGGAAGAAGGAAAGCTCTTAGGGCACATTATTTCTAAAGATGGCATTAGGATTGATCCAGAAATAATTCAAGCAATTTTGCAAATACCACACCCCAGAAACATAAAAGAGTTGCAAGCATTCATAGGAAAAATTAATTTCTTGAGAAGATTTATTTCTAGTCTAGCAGAGTTACTTAGATTACTAACTAACATGTTGAGGAAAGATTCAAGCATTGACTGGACTGTAGAAGCCAAACAATCATTTGAGGAAATTAAAATGGCTTTAACAAGGACCCCAGTTTTGACCAGTCCTAAATTTGATAGAGACTTTATCATTTTTTCATTTGCTTCTGAACATACTGTTGCAGCTGTTTTACTTCAAAAAGATGACCAAGGGTGTGAAAAGCCAATAGCATTTTTTAGTAAAGCACTGAGAGATGCATCTCTAAAATAAAATATTATGGAAAAACAGGCTTTTGCATTGGTAAAAGCAATCAAAGATTTCAGAGTTTACATATTATATTCTCATGTGATAGCATATGTGCCTAATGCAGTAGTTAAAGATATTTTGACTCAAGATGGCATAGAAGGTAAACGAGGTAAGTGGATAGCTACCATTTTGGAATATGATATTGAGATCAAGCCAACAAAACTTATAAAGGGCCAAGGTTTAGCACAACTTATGACAGAAACTAATTGCCAAGCCTTAGACCTTAATGAACTGGATAACGAGCAGGAGATGGCGACTCCTCAGATCAGTCAAGCTTTCTTAGATTCACCCTGGTACACTGATATAATTCATGTTTTATTAAACCTGCAGGCTCCTCCAGGGTTGTCCAGAACCAAAATAAGATTTTTAAAAATGACATCTTTGAAATATTGTATTTTAGATAGCACTTTATTTTGGAAAAATCATGAAGGAATTTTGTTGAATTGTCTTTTAAAAGATGAAGCTGATAAAATGCTTAATGAATTTCATGCAGGGGATTGTGGAGGACATCTCTACTGGAAATCTACTACAGACAAGATCTTAAGGGCTGGCTTTTACTGGCCAACTTTATTCTCTGATGTTAAGAAATTTGTAACAACTTGTCATAAATGTCAGATATTTGAGGGTAAAAGAAAGTTGTTACCTCTGCCTTTAAAATCAATTTCCACAGAAAGACCTTTTCAACAATGGGGATTAGATTTTATTGGAGAAATTCATCCCCCTTCTTCAGGGCAACATAGATGGATTTTAACTGCTACAGACTATTTCACTAAATGGATTGAAGCCATCCCATGTAGACAGTCTAATGATTCTGTGATCATAGGATTTTTAGAAACAAACATACTTTCAAGGTTTGGCTGTCCGGAAAATATTATAACAGATAATGTTGTTGCATTTAAATCAAAGAAAATGATTAATTTCTGTAGTAAATATCATATTACTCTAGGCCATTCAACAGCCTATTACCCCCAGGGTAATGGACTAGCGGAATCCTCCAATAAAAGCCTTATCAATATCATCAAACAGTTATTGGAAGAAAACAAAAAGAATTGGCACAAGAAATTAACCAATGCATTATGGGCAGACAGACTTACAACTAAGAAATCCATTGGAACTAGTCCATATGAGTTAGTTTATGGCATTGAAGCAAGATTCCCATCATCTTTAGGAATTCCTGTTATGAAATTACTTCAGGAGGCTCAAGTGGAGCCAAATGACATTCAAAGAAGAATTAATCAAACAATTCACCTATAACAAACCAGGGAAGAGGTTTACCAAAGATCACAAGTCATGCAAGAAAAGTTAAAGAAAATGTTTGATAAAAGGACTAAAGCAGAGGATTTTCAATTAGGAGACAAGGTCCTAAGATGGGATTCTAGAAGAGAAGAAAAAGGGAAACATGGAAAGTTTGATTTCTTGTGGAAAGGGCCTTATATCATTCATGCATTGCAGGGAAACAACACTTACTTTTTGAAGGACTTGGACAATTCAGAAGTTGAAGAAGGACCAGTCAATGGTCGAATGCTCAAGCATTATTTTGATCCAATTTACTAGAGTGTTTTAATTTTACTAACTTGTAAATAATATATTGTTTTTTGTTTGTTTTGTTTTGTTAATGCAGTTTGGATTGGATGGTGACTTCGTGGAATTGAAGCCCGAAGTGAAGGCCCTAAGTTCCAAAAATTTCACTATCATATGTAAAATAAAGCTACCAGAAGAAGGAAGATTTCATATTTTCAGTTTGAAGACATTTTAAGGCATCTGACCTGCTGTTCTTGACTTTTCACAAGGAAAAGCCATCCCCAAGTGGAGCCAGTGTTAGCCTCCTATACCAATAGGTTTCATCTTTCATGATTGTCTTGATTGAACTATGGAATATGTTCAAACCTTTTTCTTGAGCAAAGGTGTTCCATATTCTTGGAAAGACCAAAAAATCGAAAAATTTAAAAAATGTAAAGAGGGTATACCCTAAAAGACAAATCAAAGGGTAAGAAAAATAAAAGTGGTCAAAAAAGAGAAAGAAATGAACCCCAAGCAAAAAATAGACCAAGGAAAGTGTGCAAATCCAAATGCCACTACTATTTCATCTTTTGTAATAAAGCAATTGTGTGCAGCTTGTCAAAACCTTTGCCACAATTCATGAATAAGTCAAACTGTTTAAACTTGACTTACTCATATTTCAATTTCATGTTATAGATTAGAGAATAAATATCTGACCAAACAGTTTAATCTTGGCAGATAAGTAGATAGGTAGAATGAATAAAAGGTGCTCAACAGTTTAATCTGAGCCCTTGGATGTAATAAGGGTAGAAATAGATAGAGTTATCATGTAAAAAGAAAAGATTGAAAAGGGTTTGCAAGTCTAAATGCACCCTAATAAAGAAAAGAAAATGGTAGTGTTAAGTATATATGGTAGGTAGATGGTGCTGCAAAGTGTTATCTGATGAATGATGTTGCTACATGTTTTTGATCATTCACTTTCATCACAAGTACTAAAGCAGGAAATACACTGGAAAATCACAGCAAGCAAAGTCAAATTCATTAACCTCCCTCATCATTTTCCCCCTCAAGAGTTTTACTAATTCCCCCCCAAAAGTATTAAGGTATTTGGAGATCAAAAGGACTCAAGGCATTTCCTTGACTTCTGGAGGGACCGGACCCTCGGCCTAATGATCAAAAAGACCTAAGCACTTGAGATAATTCATCATTGTTATCTTCCATCTTTAACTTTTTCCTAAGTAAAATCCTATTTTACTTAGGAAACTGATGCAAAATTCCATAAAAATTCCTCAAAATAACTTGTTATTCTAAGTTAAGTGTTGAAGATAAAATGTTGCAATTTACTTCACAAATTATCACTTTCTTAGATGTACAAAAATGTTTTGATTTTCCTTGTCCTTTGCCATATTAACATTTAACTCTATTATATTAAATCCCTAGTGAAATACCCTTTCCTAAGTATATAACTCCCTTTTTTATAAATATCCCAAAAAACCCATTTATTATAATGTTTACCAAAGTATTATATCCCCGCACATTGAAAATAAAAACCCCGCTTTATAAGCCCTTTGGTTAAATATATCTTTATAATATAAATCCGCCCCTATGGTAAGTTAATTGCATATGATTAGTTTACCATATAATAAAATTATGTATTCAAAAAAGCGTTAAACATATGGTGTATATGTTTAATACCAAAGAAAAATAAATCCGAAGTTTTATGCCCACGTGGCTTGTCCACTTGGCATTTCCCTGATGATTAAAACCCCACCGCGACCCCCCATTTCCTTCATTCTTTCCGCCAGTTAAATATCCCCCGGAGCGATTAAATAACATTTAAAAAGTGTTTAAAAGTTCGACGGGCCCACATGAAACCCTGCCTATCTCCCCATCGCCCCAGTCGTTGGATCAGCCTCCCGCAGATCAACGGCCAGCGTTGATCCTGCTGCCCATCCCGTGTAAGTTTTTTAACCAGCGGGGGATGGGTGGTTTTGAATAGTCAAACCATCCACGTGGCAAGAAACATGTGGAATCGCTGCCCCTCCGATAAAAACCATCCTCGACCAAAAGCGGTGCGGGAATACCACTTACCGCTTACCGCTTACTGCCGGCTTACGTCACCCCGTACGTCGATGACGTCATCACCTCGAAAAAATAAAAATACTTTTAACTTGCGAATAAAGCCATTTTTCGTGTTTTTTCAGTTATTTTCATTATTCTGAAAACGACAGAGCTCCCGCTGCGATTTTCAAATTTCCACTGCAATTGACCAATTTACTCCAAGATTCCGCTGCGCCCGTGTTGAAGAACAGTCCCGCCATTGCCTGTTACCTGTTAAAGAACCAGTTTCCGTCTAAAAGCAGGTATTTATCCTTTACGCGCCGACTGCAAGTAAAACTCAGTTTCCTTTGTTTTTTTCGTTGAAAAAGTGGTTAAAAATCATCACTGAGTCCTCCCTGGAGATTTTAAACCTGTGAAATTGCTCCCCGAACCTGCAAATTGTTCCAATTTCCTTCATTTCAAGAATCCCGCCCGGCCCGTGAAGAAAACCAAAAACCTCCATTTTGAATCCACAAGAACCAAAATGGAGGCCCCGGCAGCTCTTAATATCACTCCATTGAATGCTCCTCACCAGGAATTAGACTATTTACCTTTGATAGATGAAGATTTCCAAATTAAAGACCTGCATTTTGATGAAAGTCCCCTATTGAGCTATTGTCGCTGCAGAGACGAATACTCAAAGGGGCAAGATCTCATAGGGTTGTGGGAATCCAATCTCCCAAGGTATCTCATTCCTTCAGTCCTTATTTTCCCAGAAATCATTCACTACTGTCATTCAAACTATGATCCCACACAGAGGGCCGTATTAGCTCCTGATCAAAGTGTTCTATTTCCCATCACTCCCCAGGCTATCAACACCATGTTACACTTTGAAACAGACCAAGAATTAGCTCCATTATCCATAGAAGGATTGATTGAGAAAACCAGGCAATTAACCCCAGAAAAGCTAAAATTCATGTGTCAGCATTTCATGTTACCTGAGCATCAGCCAAAAGGGTCTCCTCCCTATGGTTTTTACTTTTTCAATACATTGGGAAGGCTCATTGTAAATATTATATCTTTTGTCTTAGGATTCAACACCAGTGAATATGTGGATGAGATAACCTTGGCTTTGCTATCCATTTTTACTCTTGGGCAACCTCCTGAGATTAAATATGATTTTACTTCCTTCATAGCCAACAAGATCCATGATCAATTCATAAGGCTGGATACTGAAAAGGTTTTTAAGTACTCCTCAGTTATCTATCATCTCATGATCTACTATCAGTCAGAAAGATTCCCTTTCCCTGTTCGAAAACTTGATGCCAAGGGAAATCCCAGGTCGGTCATATTTTGGTCCCCCATCATTCATTCTTCCTCCGATTCTCCCTACTCCTACTCTGAATTCATTGATCAGTTTGTTTATCCTGCAACAACTTTGTTAACAGGAATTCCTCCCCCAAGACTCAGTAATGAAATTAGAAAGACCTTGCAACTATCAAAGAGTTATAAGGTTGGGGATTGGTATTTGTATCAAAACCATACAGTCATCAGGATTTATGGATGTGAATTACATCCATTCAAGTTACCCAGATATGTACCAATGAGGATTTTTGCCTTGGAATACTTCAGGCAAATGAACAATTCCGATGTGATCCATTTTTGTAATGTAAAAAAGAAAGCTCAGTTAAGGATCAAAATCCAATTAGGTCCTTTCATCTGCAATTCTAGGGAGGCTGAGAGAGAAGCAGAAAATCTATTAGAGAAAAAGTTCCAGACATCTTTCCGTTGGGTTCCTTATGACCCCTTTGGTTTTATTTGTGAAAAGAGATTAAAAAATAAATCATCTCCTTATATACACCACAAAATTCCTGATCTAGAACAGTATGCAAATCAAGATGAATGGGTTGAAGGAACGCTTGTTGAAGAAGAAAGTGAAGCAGACAAAATGAATAAAATTCTGAAAGATGTTGAGAAGAACTTTGACCTAGAAACGTGTGGTCAAATGCAGGTACCCTACATTGGCACATCCTCAGCAACAACTCTACAACAAGCATTGCAGGAAAGCAGTCCATCAGTAGCAGCAGAACCCAAGGGTAAAGGAAAAGAACCTGTAGTTCAGGTCATTGAAACTTTGGTCATGGCTGAGAAACCACAAACTTCCAGAACACCTGAACAATCACAGGTTTCTCCTACTCAGGCACAGCATCCACAAGTTCCCGAGTTGCAAACTCCATTAAATGTGGAAATAGGGAAGAAGAGACAGGCTCCATATACCACACCACCACAAGGGGCCTCACAGGTACATACAACTAAAAAACACAAGTCAGATCCTCTTCCAGATGTAGAAATTATAGATGAAGTATTTGATGATGGGAGGGAAGATAGTCAGCAAACTGGCACAGCAAGTGAGACAAACATAAGCCAGAAAGGGAAAGCTTTACAAAAGCAATTAAGCACTGAGGTCTCCTCTTTCAGACCACCAAAAACAGACACTGGAGATATCAAAAGAACCTTCATTAATATTAAAACAAAGAATGATCCATTGAAAATGAAGGTATATGATCAGTATATGAAGTTGGCTCCCCATAATCAAGAAAGGCTAATGTCAGCATTTGACCTTTCACAAGGCAAAATGCTGATGAGCCACTTCAAAACAAAGGTGCCAAAGCCCACTTCAGCAACAGATTACATCAGAACAAATTTTGAAGTTTTGGCAAAGGATATCCATCCCCTGGACCAGATAGAGCTACACAGACAAACTGGGGAAATGGTCTATTCTACTCTCACCAACAAGGCCATGGCAGCTATAACTCTGCAAGATTCTTTGAATAACACTACTGCACAATTGAAAATTGAGAAGGCCTCCTCACAGGCCAAAGATAATAGAATTAAGTCTTTAGAAGAAATAATCATTGGTTTGGGTCATAATCCCAAGGACATCAAAGGTATTGAGGCATTGATAAAGAAGAAAGAGGATGATATAGCTGCACTCAGAAAACAGCTAAAATTACCAGCCTTGAGGCACCCTCAGACCCAAGAAGTTATAAAAAGTAATTCACAGGAAGAAATAATGGAGTTACTTCTAAATATAACTGAGCGACTAAATGAAACAGAGGGGGAATTGGAAAAAGCATTGCAGGAACAGGAAACTCTCAGGCAGACTTCAACAACAGGTACTCCAACAACAGGGTAGCAGATACAGCCATCTCAAGTGAATACTTCTGGCATGAGTTCTGAGGATTTAATAAAACAAATGGAGAGTTTGCAGCTAAGGGTCACAGAACTCCAAGAAACAAAATTGCAATTAGTAAAATTGGAGGAAAAATATGACACATCTAAAAAGACAGCTGCTGACAACACCAGGGAGATAAAAAGGTTGGAAAAATTGGTTCAGGCTTTGGAAAAAGATCTTTCATTGGAGAAGCCTCTAAACGAAATAAATGACATTCTTTGGGGTAACATCATTGAATTAATAAAGGGTATTTGGCCCTCTATTCAAGCTATTTTTGAGCAAAATGAGTTAGTTAAGATAGCCCAAGAAGAAATAAATAGAACCAGGAATGAATTGAGAGGCAGGCCTGAACAGGCCAGTCAGCTCATTCAATTTTTGAATTCCAGAACAAAACAACAGTTTGCATTGTTAGGAATTGATGACAGGACAGGTGCAGTTTTGGAAGCAAAGAGAGTTTTCACCAAGAGGACTTTCATGCAAAATTTAGAAAGGAAGTGCACAGACATTTTGGTTGATATCAACATTTTGAGAGAGAAATTTCAAGCTCTGCTGGATAGTGGGTTACCAAGTCCCATGCTCACAGAAGATCAAATATTAGACTTGGAAACCTATGAGAAGAGAATAAAGGCTCATGCTAAGAATACAGCTGCTTGTTCTACTAGCTCGTCAGAATTGACATTACCAACTGGGAAAAGTATCTATGATAAAGTGAGGAATTTATTTCATCTAGAGCATGAAATAAAGTATCTATTTCCGAATGAGCCCACTTTTTATAAACTTACTGAAGCAGATGAAACTTTAAGGAAGCTCAGAAGAACTATGATACCAGATGATCAATGGTGGCAGGAAATGTTGGAGATTCTGTAAAAGTTGCTTTCAGGATGAGAATTTATCTTTACTATCAAGTAAATGGTAAAAACAGGAAAACAGATGAAAGAGTATCAGATGAAAGGTTAAAGAGTATCCGTGGGAATAAAGAGTGTTCAACAAGCCAAAGAAATACTGCAAAGGACAGCACAGAGCCCTATTTTAGCACCTACCTCCAGCACATCCACGGAAAAAGGAACAGCACATCGGCAGTTGCACATTATTCTATCCACGAGACCGTTTGTCTCTTATTTGTTTGTAAAATATGCTTTAAGTCAGCCTAGATTATTGGCTAAGTTAATGTAAGATTGTTTTAGATTATTTTGTGTATAAATAAACCCTCAAAGAGAGTGTTGAGGGTGGATTCTATTACTCTGCTGTAACATTGAGATTTTCGGAATAAAAGCTTTTGGAGAAATTTACTTGTGGCTTACTGGATGACGATTTGAAGCACTGGACTTGTTGCGGGATTCATGTGTTGGACTACAGTTCAATAAGTGTTTCTACCCTTTGTCTGAAATTTTATATTAGTTTATAATACCATCATATCCATTTCTGAATAATTTGCATAAAGGATTGAAACAGAATTTTCTTAATTGTACTCTGTTTTCAAATGTGGTTGTTCTTAATGTTTTCTTCTAAATTAGTTATAAGCATGAATTCTTAAATGCTCTTGCTTTGCTAATTTAAACATTGTTGATTACTATAACAAAGAATTCTTCATTGCTCTTTGTTTGTAGTCATTTCATTTCTTTCTCTTGAACATGGTGAAAGATTCTTAGCTGCCTTTCATCCCTTCAAGATCATCCCATCCACTTTAAATTTTAAGGATTGTTCTCTGTCTAGCTATCTTGCCCTGTAATACCATCTTGTGCGTAGAATAGAAGTCCAGTAAAGCCATCCTTTGACTCCATAGCCCAATGGACTGAAAACTCTCAGCCTTGCCCTTAGTTTGTGGATTCCACCAATTTCCAAAAGAGACCATTACAGCAGCAACATGGATTCCAAGAGGACAAGAAAGATGGTTCAAAGGGTTCAAATTAAACATGGAGGAATGCAAAGAGTTTATCAAGCCAAAAAACAGTGAATTTGACCTTACAAATTCCATTCCAAGGAGCTGCATGAAGGACAATTTCTCAAAGCTACTGCTTATTATCCAGAAATATTTCACTTGTGAAGGAAGATATCATAAATTCTATTCTTACCACTTCAAGCTTCTCCTACACTTTTTTGGTAAGATATCTCTTGATCTGCCTTTCTATGTACACAAAATTTTAACAAAAATGGCAGATAAAGTTCAAGAAAAATCTAAGGGAAGTGAAACTTCACTTTTTCACCATGGCTTGATAAAATTGTTGGTTTTCGATGAGTTACAAAGACTAGGCAGAGACTGGTCTTCATTTATTTTTGTTAGTGGTTTTGAAATGGATACCATTACCCCTAAAAGAACTCCTAAACCTAGAGGTATACCATCACCTTTAGTGATAGAACAAATTGAACCAGTAGGGGCAGAGCAAAGTGAACCAGTTATGATGGAAATAAAGCAGTTGCAGATATTTGATACACCCATTGTTCCACCTGCAAAACAAAATTCAATAATGAGAAAACCTGCAAAACAAGAGCCCATAGTGAGTAAAAAAGGTAGAAAAGGGGTTACAAGGAGCCAAACAGTGGCTAAAGGAAATTTAGAAGACATTCTACATGCCATTGATATTGAAGAAACTCCTATAGTCCAGGCTGAGGATATAGATGAAGGTGGACAGAAACTGAAGAAAGCTAAATCAGCAAAGAGGTTAGAATTTGAAGGTGAAGATGCAAGTTTTATGTTTCAGGCTATGAAGCCCATGACAAGACATGCTAGAAAATTTTTGGAAAGTAGTAAAGATGTTCATCCAGCCACTAACACATTCCCACCACCACAAGACATTATTGATCTTTCATCACCTGCAGAAAAAGATCCAGTGAGCAAGCCAAAGAAAGGAAAGGAGAAATCTATTGAAAAATAGAGTTTGAACTCCTTGAAGAACAGTTGAGGTTATTTAGTCATGAAATTGCAGTTATGAAGAAGAAGGCAAGGAAAAATAATGTTCAAAAGGTTCAGTTTGAAAAGATGAAAGAGGTTTGGGAAGAGCAAGTTGACATTGTATTAAAGACCCTAGACAGCACACAACAATTAATCAAATAGACTATGCCATTGAGGAAAGAGGTGAAACATTTTAGAAGAATGAACTTGCACTTGAAATCTACAAATATAAAGTTGAAGGATCAAGTTAAAGACCTCCAAGAACAGCTAGAATTGATCCATGAGGAGCTGGAGAAGAAAGGTCTAAAAATGACAGTAGTTGAGAAGTCAATAGCTCAACTCATCATCAATGAAGAAGAAACATCTCAAGACTCCTAGTTTGAGCTGTTTTATGTTTTGAAAGGTCAATGGCATGTTGAAAACCAAATTATTGCAGCTGGAAAGTACATTTTTGAAACTAGGAAAAATTCTGGAATTTACACAGTTTTCCACAGTTTCGTAGCCTTTCCCAGGCTTGAAGCTAGGAAAACGCTATGAAACCACATGTAGATTTATTTTTGCATTTAAAACCACTTTGGGTAGCTTCCAAGGAGATTAAATGATATGTAGGATGTGTCAGGGCATGATGAACACAATGCAGAAGGAAAGAATCAGAAAATTTGAGTGCAAAGGTCATTTTTTTTATGCTACGAAACTGTCATAATTTCGTAGCGAGCTATTTTGAAGTTTTCTAAGCATGTTTATGGGCAGTTTTGGACAGGTGAACACTTTCAAAGGGTCAAGGTACCTTGCGAGCAATCATCCATGAACTGAAGACCAAGAAATGAAGACAACTCATCAACCAAAACATTCGTTGAAGATAAGGACCTGTTTTCCTGAAAAATAGGGTTTGTTTCCAGATTTTTAGGAGGGTAATCAAGATGTCAAGTAGTGATGAGTTCTATAATAGCTCATTCGAACATGTAAATCATTATTTTTCAGATGTATAACTACTTCAAGAGATAAGGTATTTGATGTAATAATTAGCTGTTTGAGTCCTAGTAGGAAAAGGATTGTTTAATAGAATAGTTGTCATTTCCTCATTAAAGTACATGTTTTCTTGTCATGCAAGGTGTCATTAGGAAAAATTCGATGAATATAGCCAAGAGGAAAATCATCTCTCATGTAACAAGGTCTATTAAAGGGCAGATATTCGAATTGGTAAAGGGTTGGATATTGTTTTGCAATACTGCAGCTTTATGTAATTTCACTTATTTCAATAATACAGAGGACTTTTTCTTGACCAACCTGAGATTCTCATGGAGTTTTTAGTGCTTATTTGATCTAATTTTCTATGTGTACCATTTGTAGTGGTCTTCATCTTTAATACTCAGAATTCATAGGTGTATGCTCTGACTTCCTTTATTGATGAAATGGTTGTGTTATTTCATGTTTCTTGTGTGATTTACCTCTGCTAAAAACTCTTACCTGCCTCAACTTCCATGTCAAGAGAACTTACCACTGAACTACTGAATTTATTGACTCCATAAGCCCAATGATTGTATATTTGTACTCTTTTCAACCTACACACATCACAATGAAGTTGTTTCCCAAGTAGAGCTAGCCATCTAGTTTCATCATTATCAAATATCATTAACCCCTTTGAGAGAGCCCTCTCGGACTGAATACGCTAAGCTTCAGTTACAAGTTGGTTTGAAATAGTTACATGAAGTTGTTTTATTAGAAGCCAATCAAGTGCAATTTTGTGATAACATTTTAGTGCATCTGCCGGGAGCCTGAAGATTATACTTTCCCGAAATTTTGAAGTTGAACTTCTGAAGGTAGCAGGAGCTCAAAAAGTTGTTCGAGGATGCATCTACCTTGGTGACTCTATTCAAAATTCATATGTTCAAAGTCGGCTTCAAGAAGGAGATACACGAGGAGTAATCCTAACCCATATCCACCTACCATTGTGGAAAATCCAAACACCATTTCCAGAGCCAATCAAGGCATTTTTGAAATATCAAGTACTCCATTACATACAAAATCCTTGTCCTCTGAATTTTTAAGAAGTCTTGAAGATAAAATATTTGATGATAAAATTCAGGAAGTCTTGTTTAGGTCTGAAAGTGAAAAAGAATTGACTGAAATTGTCTTAGACCTACATAGAATAGGTATTGATACCTCAGCCTTAGTAACTCAAAAAGATAAAGAAGAGTTTTGGGAAGAAGTCACTTCAGATTTACTGTTAGAGAAATAATCTTTGGATAGGTTGAAGGAACTAGACCCATTTGAAATTTTGTTAAGAAGTAAAACTGGTGTTCCTCTTCCTGATTGGAGTTCAATTGTGACTGGACAACAAATACTAAACATCCCTCCTCCTAAAAATTCCTCTTCCTCTACTGCTGATATCCATAAAACTACCACAGTCCTAGTCATCATGGTTGGAAATGTGCCACCTCCACCTGCTACACCTGCTAGGTATGCCCCTCTTGCCCTTCCAGCTGTCCTAAATGCCCTTCCTACCAAATATTCTGCTAGAATCAAAACTTGGGGAAGTGATGAAGAGATTACAGCTGAAGAGCATGTATATCAGTTCAATGCCTTTATAGACAGGGAGGAGGTTCACCATGAAGATGTCAATTGAGATTGTTTTCTCAGAGCTTCACTGGTGAAGTTACGAAGTGCTTCAAAGCCCTTACTCCTAGAAGCCTACATAATTGGAATGAATTTGAAGATAGCTTCTTGAGGAAGTGGGGAAATAGAACCAACCCTGTACAAACCCTCACTGAGTATAATAGTTTGAAGAGAGTTATTGATGAAACTATTCCAAACTTTTCAAAGAGATTTAAAAAAGTGTATGATTCTATCCCTACCCATCTAAATCCGCTACCTAGAGCAGCTCAGCTGAGATATGCTGAAGCTTTTGATTGTGACTTTTCTATACTGCTAAGAGAAAGAGAATCTCCTTCACTTGCTGAAATGAAAAATGATGCAATGAAGGTGGAGGTCAATATGATAGCAGAAAAAAAGTCCAAGATGGGAAAGACTAAGTTGAAAGAAGAAGATAAGCCTTCCACCTCAGATGACAAATTTGATTCTATGATGAAAACAATGGAAAAAATGATGGATAGGCTTGCCCTTGGGAATGCCTCTGCTCTTCCTACACAACATGAACCTAAATTTAGAAATACTTAGTTCATAAGACCTCAAATTCAGCAAAGACCAAGGAAAAACAGAAATCAGCCACCTGACCCTCACGTAAGGCCTCCTTTTCAACAAAACTTAGTTGATGAAGAAGATCAACCTGAAATACAAAAAGACTCAATTCATTGCTTAGATGAAAATATGTCAAGGAATTTTTTTACTAAGGAGGAACATGATGAGTCAAGTCATGAAGTAAACAAGGGTGAGGAACCATCTGATTATCTTAAAGGGTATCAACATGAAATATTTGAGATGCAGAAACAGTACAACCTCATAAACATAAATGTGCCAATTACTGCAAACAAAACATAGCCCAAGAAAGATTCCCCCAAGGCTACTGAAGTTAGGAAAGATACACCACCTCCTCCTTCTGCTAAAGAGACTGAAAAATCTACTTTTGTTTTTAGTTTGGAGAGTGATATCTCTAAGATCAAAATCCCAGTACCTTTTGGAGAAATTATTAAGGTGAATGAATATAGAAGTAAGATTGTAAAAATGTTGAATTCGCAACCAGAAGCTGTTGATATCCTAAATGTTCAAGAAGATCATCCAACCATATACTTGGGTCCAAGATTAGAGGATGAGCAGAATGAAGAGGTTCCTCCTTTTTATGTCAGCCTAAGTATTCATGAAATGACATTGCATAATGCCATGTTGGATTCAAGAGCCTCTCATAATCTTATGCCCAAAGTAATCATGGAAAGGATGGGATTGGAAATTAACAGACCATATAAGGATTTGTTTTCCTTTGATTCAAAAATATTTCAATGCATTGGTTTAATAAAAGATGTTGTTTTTGGTCTTACACAAATCCCTTCCAAGACAGTGGTCATGGACATTGTGGTAGCAGACATTCCACTAAGTTTGGCATGTTGTTATCAAGGTCATGGGCAGCGAAAATCAAAGGTACAAAGCAAATGGACCTAACTTATGCCACCATTCATGTTTTTGATGAGCAAATGAGACTATACAGAGAAACAAGGATGGCTTACATGGTAAGTAGTAAAGATAAACCTCAAAAATTTCCAATATATGTTGTTGATACTAAACTTGGATCTGCTTTTCTTTTCAATGAGTTGACTGATGAAGCAAAGGATGAAAAGAAAGCGGAAAATCATCAATCTGTAAATCAGCAAACCGAAAATCAGCAAATCAGTGAGGAGAAGGCGGAATGTTGGTGGTTGTTACACTTTGATGGATCAGCAGGAAGAGAGGGGGCAGGAGAAGGAATTTGGATCACAACTCCAGAAGATGAAAGTAAGTTCTTTTCTTACAAACTCAATTTTGATTGCACAAATAACATGGCTAAGTATGAATCTTTATTTTTGGGCCTAGAAATTTTGAAAAGAATGGGTGCCCAAAATATTTATGTTTGTGGAAACTCTAAATTATTTCTTACGCAAGTTGAGGGTTTGTATCAAAATAAGGATGAGAGAATGAGAGCATACAGAAATTTGATCATGGATATGTTAGAGAATTTCCAAGAATTTTCATTTATTGTGAAGACTAGGGACCAAAACTTAGTAGGTGACTCCCTAACTATCTCTGCAAGTCTATTTATCATTCCTATTCATTCCACTAAAATATATGAGGTTGAAGTTCGCCATAGACCTGCTATCCCTGATAACATTATCCATTGGCAAGTTTTTGAGGATGATCAGAAAGTCAAAAACTTTATAGAGCTGAAAGAAGAGTTTGAAAGTACACAAGTAGATCAGAAAAACATGCTTACTGAATCAAAGGGAAATTCTAAAGTGTTACAACTGAATAATAACTCTATACCCAAAGGTCTCATACCCCTTGAGAAGCTCTTTGATCAGAATGATGTGTTCAAGTCTCCTAGGATACAAGCTGATGATGAGGAGGTAGAGATTTGTAACCTCGGTACAGTAGCAATGCCCAAAATGATTAAGCTTTCAAAGTTTCTTTCAGTTGACATGAGATAGAAATATATTGAGACCATGAAAAGGTTCATAGATGTTTTTGCTTGGAGTTATGCTGATTTGAAGAAGTATGATCCTACTATCATTCAGCATACCATTCCCATTAAAGAAAATGAAAAGCCTTTCAAGTAGAAGTTGAGGAGGATTAATCCACTTCTCATGCCTCTGATTGAGAAGGAAATCAAGAAACTCTTTGATGCCAAAATTATTGTTCCAATCATATTCTCAAAGTGGCTTGCAAACTTGGTTCCAGTCAGAAAAAAGAGTGCAGAAATCAGAATCTGCATTGACTTCAGAAACTTGGACAAAGCCTCTCTGAAGGACAACTACCCTCTCCCAAAGATGGATCAAATTTTGTGGAACATTGTTGGTTCCCAAGGATGTCTATGCTTGATGGTTTTTCAAGGTACAATCAGATACTTGTGCATCCAAAAGATCAGGAGAAAATAGCTTTTACCACACCATGGGGCACATTCATGTATGCCAAAATTCCCTTTGGTCTTATGAATGTAGGAGCTACCTTTCA
The DNA here is from genome assembly GCA_034641835.2 of Pinus albicaulis. NCBI lineage: Eukaryota > Viridiplantae > Streptophyta > Pinopsida > Pinales > Pinaceae > Pinus > Pinus albicaulis. The sequence goes on from CM076578.1 coordinate 949,659,396, forward strand.
AAGAGAAATGGACATTTCCTTTACTGAGGAGAAGGACAAGATGGTAGTTGTCTATTTGGATGACATAACAGTCTTCTCAAGGAGAGAAGAAGATCACTTGAAGCACCTAGAAAAGATTCTGCTGAAGTGTAGAAGGTTTGGTATTTCTTTCAATCCCACTAAAAGCATTTTTGCTCTAACTTCAAGGAATTTATTTGGGCATATTATTTCTAAATATGGGATTAAGATTGATCCAAATAGGGTCAATGCAATTCAGAAATTGGATCTGCCTAGAAGCAGAAAGGAAATTCAATCTTTCCTTGGAAAGGTAAATTTTGTGAGGAGGTTTATTCCTAATTTTTTCGAGATTGTAAAGGACATAACAAAGATGTTGAAGAAGGGAGCTGACATCAAGTGGATAGCTGAAGCAAAACACTCATTTGAGGAGATCAATAAGGCACTCACTCAAGCACCAGTGTTGATCAGCAAGGATTTTTCAAAAGAATTTCTAGTTTTTACATTTGCATCAGAAAATACAATTGCTGAAGTTTTATTGTAGAAAGGACAGCAAGGTACTGAGTAGCCCATTTCATTTTTTAGTAGGACATTAGCTGAATCAGAGCTGAAGTACAACATCTTATAGAAGCAAGCTTATGCCTTGGTTAAGGCCATCAAATATTTCAGAATTTACATTATGCATTCTCATGTTATAGATTTTGTTCCTAATGTTGTTGTGAAAGACATTCTAACTCAAGTTGATCCTGAAGGTAAGAGGAGGAAATGGATTTCTAACTTGCTGGAATATGATATAGAGATCAAGCCCACAAAATTGGTCAAAGGTCAAGGCCTAGCAAAGCTAGTGGCACAATCAAACTTTGACTGCCTTGACATGAATTTAATTGCAAAAATTTTAGAAATTGATGAAAATGAATAGTTGATTCCCATTGAATAAAAGTACATCATTTCAGATTGGTGCAAAGACATTGTTTTTGTCTTACATCATCATAGAGCACCTGTTGAATTAACAAGTTCCAAGGCAAGATTTGTGAAGCTAAATTCTTTGAGGTACTGCATCATTGATAAAAATCGGTATTGGAAAGATATTGGTGGTATTCTCTTGAATTGTTTGCTAGAAGAGGAGGCTGAAAAAGTGATTGAGGAGTTTCACAAAGGAGATTGTGGAGGTCATCATTATTGGAAGGCTACAGCAAATAATATTCTCAGAGCAGGGTATTATTGGCCTACTATGTTTAAACATGTCTACAAAAAGATTGTTGCATGCCATGAATGCCAAATTGTTTATGGTAAGAAGAAGCTTGTTCCTTTACCTTTGATGCCTATTTATGTTGAGGCGCCATTTCAGTATTGGGGGCTAGATTTTATTGGTGAGATTCATCCATCATCTTCAGGTCAGCATCGTTGGATTCTGACAGCAACTGATTATTTCACCAAGTGGATTGAAGCAATCCCAACTAGGCAAGCAAATGATTTAGTTATCATTTCATTTTTGGAAAATGATATATTGTCTAGGTTTGGCTGCCCTATGAAGATCATCACTGATAATGCACAAGCATTCAAATCTAAGAAGCTAATTATTTTTTGTCATCAATATCACATTTCACTTGGGCATTCTACTACATTTTATCCACAAGGTAATGTCCTTGTTGAATCTTCTAACAAGAGCATTATGAGGATTATTAAGAAGGTGTTGCAGGAAAATAAGAAGTCATGGCATTTGAATTTGAAGTATGCTTTGTGGGTTGATAGAGTGTGCACAAAGAGATCAATTGGAACTTCACCTTATGAGTTGGTATATGAAGCTGAAGCCATTTTTCCTACATCCTTGGGAGTTCCCATCATGAAGATGATGCAAGGATTGGAGGAGGAGCCAAATGCAATTCATAGGACGATTAATCAGTTTATAGCTTTGCAAGAGAAAAGGGAGGAAGTCTATAACAGCAATCAGCAATCTCAAAATAGAATCAAGAAGACATTTGACAGGAAGGTCAAGGAGGAAAGCTTTCAAATACAAGATGTGGTTTTGAAATGGGAGGCCAGGATTGAAGAAAAGGGAAAACATGGTAAGTTTAAGAACATTTGTAAAGGTCCATTCAAAATAGCTGCATTTCATGGGAACAACACTTACATTTTGCAGGAGATTGATGGAAAACCATGTGTTGGAGGGCCTGTCAATGGCAGGTTTTTGAAGCATTATTCTTCTTAAATTATGTTGATCATTCATTCCATTGTATATATTCCATTTTATATGTTTTTCTGCTAATAAAGACAAGTTGATCATCAAGCTTCAGCCTGAGGTGAAGGCCATTAGAGTTTGAAGGAAAGCTTGGCAAATTTCAAATCTTTTTGTTTTCAAGAATATGGATAATAGCACTGGAACTGCAGGTTCTTTGGTGTACCACAGGGGCACACCATCCCAAGTGGAGCCATTGTTTTCACTCAGAAAAAATGAAGCATCATTTGAAAAAGTCCTAGAGGTTCATGTGTCAAAGGTAGGGCTATAGAATTCATTTTTCATTACTTGGTTAAGGAAAATTTTTAATTTTTCTTATTTAGCATATCCTAAGGTCTAAACCCACCCTCATTCAAATCCCCTCATGTCACATCAATCATAATTTTCTGACATTTTTCATTTCCCAAGGTTATCGCACCGAAAGTTTCATTTTAGCTAAGAAACCACACTTCCGTAGAGAAATACACAGAGAAATTGCACTTTTCGCTACGAAACTTCTAATAATTTCATAGCGAAAATGCCCAAAAATACACTAGGAACGCTAAGAAAGTAAGGTTTCCTATCTGTCATGTAAAATTAGCTATTAGGTATCAGAAAATGATTTGAAAAGGATAAGTTAGATGCCATTCAAGTAATTTAGGGTAAAGATCAAGGTACATAGTCAAGGTTGAAGTCATCATCACCATTTTAAGCATGTATGAGTCATCATTATGTTATGAGTGGTCATTAAACTTCAAAATATTTCCAAATTGAGTCATTTGTCATTATCTATTCCTTCTTTGCGTATTATTGAGCTCTGGAGAGATATTTCATTGAACCCAAGTTGTGGTTGGTTTTTTCAAAGGTTTGTAGATATCACTGATCAAGCGAGGCAAAGAAGACTTTAAAGAACCATGGCTGCAAAAAGGAAGACAAATAAAGGTGGACACTGTCTCAGATATGAGCCATCATATATCAACCTGATAAATGAAGACCCAACAGTTGTAGAAGTCTTTAGAAGGACAGGATGTTTACAGTTTTGTGAAAGATTAAAAGGATTCCATGTACAGGTTTCCAAAGAATTTGCCCTAAACTTCAATGGAACAACAAATAAAGTAGGAATTCTGAATCTCACTATAACACCAGAGATCATTGCAGTGGAAACAAGGATTCCAAGAGGAAAAGAAAAATGGTTCAAAGAGTTCAAATTCAACATGGAGAAATGAAAATATTTTATCAAGCCAGAAAATAGTGAAGTTGACCTTACAAATGCCATTCCAAGGAGTTGCATGAAGGACAATTTCTCAAATCTACTCCTTATTATCCAAAAATATTTCACTTGTGAAGGAAGATATCACAAATTTTATTCTTACCACTTCAAGCTTCTCCTACACTTTGTTGGTAAGATATATCTTGATCTGCCTTTCTATTTAAACAGAAGTTTAGCAAAAATGGCTGATAAAGTTCAAGAAAAATCTGAGGGAAGTGAAACTTCACTTTTTCATCACAGCTTAATAAAATTGTTGGTTTTAGATGAGTTACAAATACTAGGAGGAGACTGGTCTTCATTTCTGTTTGTTAGTGGTTTTGAAATCAATACTATTACCCCTAAAAGAACTCCTAAACCTAGAGGTATACCATCACCTTTAGTGGAAGAAAAAAGTGAACCAGTAGAGGCAGAGCAAAATGAACCAGATATGATGGAAACAGAGCAGTTGCAGAGATTTGATATACCCACTGTTCCACCTGCAAAACAAAAGTCAATAATGAGAAAACCTGCAAAACAAGAGCCCACAGTGAGTAAACGAGGTACAAAAAGGGTTACAAGGAGCCAAATAGTGGCTAAAGGAAATTTAGAAGACATACAGCATGCCATTGATATTGAAGAAACTCCTATAGTCCAGGCTAAGGATATAGATTAAGGTGGACAGAAACTCAAGAAATCTAAATCAACAAAGAGGTTAGAATTTGAAGGCGAAGATGCAGGTTTTATGTTTCAAGCTAGGAAGCCCATGACAAGACATGCTATAAAACTGTTGGAAAGTATTAAAGAGGTTCATCCAGCCACTGACACAGTCCCACCACCACAAGACATTATTGATCTTTCATCACCTGCAGAAAAAGATCCAGTCAGCAAGCCAAAGAAAGAAAAGGAGAAATCCATTGAAAAAACAGAGTTTGAACTCCTTGAAGAACAATTGAGGTTAGCTAATCATGAAATTGCAGTTATGAAGAAGGAGGCAAGAAAACATAATTTCCAAAAGGTTCAGTTTGAAAAGATGAAAGAGGTTTGGGAAGAGCAGGTTGACATTGTATCAAATACCCTAGACAACACACAACAATTAATCAAATGGACTATTCCATTGAGGAAAGAGGTGAAACATGTCAGAATAATGAACTTGCACTTTAATTCTACAAACAGAAAGCTGAATGATCAAGTTAAAGACCTCCAAGAACAGCTAGAATGGATCCATGAGGAGCTAGAGAATAAAGGTCTAAAAATGACAGTAGTTGAGGAGTCAATAGCTCAACTCATCATCAATGAAGAAAAAACACCTCAAGACTCCTAGTTTGAGTTGGTTTATGTTTTGAAAGGTCAATGGCATGTTGAAAACCAAATTATTGCAGCTGGAAGGTACATTTTTCAAACTAGGCAAAAATATGGAATTGATGCAGGGCTAACCTGCAAAACCCAGAATCACAATTTTCATTGATACATAAAGAATGCATCAAATTTGAACACCTTTCTCGCTTCCACTTTCCAACTTCAATCTGAAATTTACGCAGGCATCTTGACATTTATATCACACGAACCCATTTCTGTTCTCTCTGCATTTTAAACACTGCAAACCAGACTCATGCCACTGGTTCAATTCAGAAATTTCACTATGATGTGCGCCCCTGTTTTTGCTTATATGTTCCCATGCATTGAATATATAGCTCTCACAGCTTCATATATTCTATATACACAGCCCTGACTTTAAACTCAACCTGCACACTGAACTTATCATAGCTTTTCCTTCCAATAAAAGAATGCTCCCATAGATTAAAAACTCATCCAATGTCTGTTGATCTCCTGCAATGTTTGCGTCCTCATGAACTTAACTCCCCACGCTATCAGTTTGACCGCTCCATTCTTCATACAAAACAAATACATCTCCAACGTGGATTACCGCAATCAACAATCAGAACTGAAACTCCTGTTCTCTTGCTTTTAAGAAGCTCAAGTTCGAGATATTCAATTAACCATCAAAACAGCATTAAAACGCTTTTCAGAACACAGTTCTAGGCATACGTTGATTTTATTCAAGTCGCAATTAAAAAAACAATTGTCAACAACCATTTACACTAGCGTTGGGTTTCACAAGCTAAACCCACAATGGATTTATAATGACGCAGCGGCAGTATTAAACTTCACAAACACAACCCATAATGGATTTCTCAATATCAATAATCGCTCCTTACTCTTAATCGGAACCAAAATCCTTTTCTTTCAGCATTTGGATGCCCATAAAAAAGAATTTTGATGCGATATAACTGCACATATCGCGTTTGGTGGTCACCGCAATTATATAACATATAAATATAACGTTTTACCAGGTTCCAACGCGATTTAATCACAAATCGGCAATCTCAACAATTTAATGCCGGCAATAATAGTTTGCAGATCCGTTCCGATGCGATGGATCGACAGTCGGAAATCGCATTGATTAAAAAAAACAAACCTGTCAACTTTTCCACGCTCTGATCCGAATTAATCGGATCTCGGAAATCGCCAATTTTTAATGCGCTCTCAATATTGGGTTTCCAGAATTCCGATGCGATTCGATTGCAATTAGGAATCGGAATGTTTGCCATACTACCACATGTAATCTCAGCGCTTTAACACGGATCCGAACTCCTTTTGACACAGTTTATAACCTCCTCGCGTTCGATTCATTGCTGCCTCCTTTCCATTCTGATGCAATAAGTTCTGTGGCCAACGAATTTCACAACTAATATGTATATCAATTTGGCTCTGTTCCAGAAGATCGGCGAAGTCTTTCAGACTATTTCTTTGTATTTCAGAGTTTCTAATTCACAAAATTCGACCACACCAGATTTGCAATGACCAAAGGATTTTTACAATTTTAATAATAACACAGATTGAAACCATTTCAAGCGACTATCAAGACCCAAACGCATCAAACTGATGACTCAACATATATCGATGGCTATGACATTAAATTGATCATAATATAATAAAAAGACAGAGCCTTGTCCTTGTCCGGTCAAACCCACTCAAATCTTCACCCTTGTCATTCGATCTACACAGAATATGATGGCGTTTCATAATACTTCAAGAACTAACAGAGTTTGGCTTTTATCTCACTTGCACAATGAAAACTAATCACCATTTCACACAAAAACAGTATTTACATTCCATGGCGCACCATACAAAAAGACACCAGATATTTATTTTATGCACAATACACAAAAGAACAGAGTCTTACATTGCCCCTATTACATGAGAATTAACTCTGTATATATTTTAACCTACACACTCCCCCCTATCCAAAATGAGCTTTCGCTCTCATTTTAAAAACTCACGCTATCACTCTAAAAAAAATCCCTCGCTCCACACAGAACCTCCTATTTCTTCGAAAAATCTTAACAACAAAATCTCCAAATCTTATCTCTCTCGATTACACAATATTAATAAGTCTTATCTCTAATTCTAAATAAAACAATCACATTTATTTCCATAACAAACTATTCATGAAGTCTACTCCTCTCAGTAAACCTGAATTGAACCAACCAGCCAATGAATTTTACTATGATTAGCCACAACCTGTGGACAATCTTCCACATTGTTGGCTAATGCCGATGCTCCTGCATCAGACTCCCGTAGTTTAAATTAACCATGATCTCCTGATCATGCAATTTTGTTATGTGTCCTCCTGGATCCCATATTTGGTTTGATAGTCTGTCCTTAGTTACTGCTGTTGTTGTTTATCTTTCAAGTCTCTGTCCACTATGCTGTAATGCCTCACTATCTGCTGTTGTCCTTTTCACATATTTCGCTGCTGCTTTTCTCACTCTAATTTGCAATTTTCCATTCCCTTCACCTGTACCATTACTTCCAGCCAATTTTCCTTTCTTTTTTTGTCCTGCATTTGTTTTACTGGAACGCTGTAGTATGAGTTTCCACAACTCATCCAATTCTTTGTCCATTTCACTTCTTATATGCTGAATACTATTCTGCTGCAACTGATTGTGTTCTTGAATTAGAACATCATAATCTTTGTGCCAAAAATCTTCCATATATATTTCTAAAATGTACAAATGCCTTTTCCCAGGTTCTTCTTTTGGTTTCTCATTCATGACTTTATCATTCCTTACTTCAAATTCCAGCATACCTTCCATTAATCCGATCTGTTCTTCTTGGTTCAGATCGACTTCACACTGCTCTTTTCCTGTATATAAATCTTCATCAAAATTAATCAACTCAATAAACACAAATGCTTTACCTGGCTTCCTCATCAAAAGATTCGAATTATACAAATCTACCATCTCATCTGGAAGTTCTCTCAAAAGTTCTGCACCATCTTCACTAACTGCATTGTCCGCAATATCTGTCTTTAATCCTCCTTCACTCTGGCTTTCTTCAAGATCAATGATCTTCAATGACTCAGTGTATCCTTTGAATTCAAAAATTCTTTTGCCATCCTCCTTATTCTGCATATGAGTATGAGTACTCATTTCTTCAACAGTCTTCAATAACTGTTTGTCTTTCTTCAAGTTAATGTGACCTGCAAACACACAACAACCTTTAGTTTTCAAAATACAATACCTTCCATTTTCTTTTGATGCTTCAAGCATCAATCCTCCATCATAAATCTCTTGGATTTCAGCGGATCTTTCTTGTTGTGACCCCATTTCTCTGAGTTTTTCCTTCTTCAACAAATCAATACGAATTTGTTCAAGTTCCCTAAACTCATTCATCAGCTTGCCATTCCACCTCTGTTGCAATAGCTTCCACTTCACCCTTTTCTTCAGTTTCCATCTGTATCTTCGGTATTCACTTGTCTTTCTTTGTACTGCCAGACCAATTTCTGGTTCTTCATTCTGCTGCCAGCTTCTATACTTCTGCAATTTAATGCCTTCCTCAAATTCATTCTCATGTAGTTGATCATTCCTTCCAAATTTTTGGTTACCTCCATATTCATCTTGCTGAGTTAATATTTTTGTCTCCTTCATTTCTCTGAGGACATAACTCCTTTGTTGCTTCTGATCTTTCATCTCACCTTCAAATAATCGCTACTCAATTTCTTTGATTTCAGCATCATATTTATTAATGCTTTCTTTGACACTTTTTCCTCCATCAGGTTCTGTAAGCTTTGTTTCTCCTTTGGGTTCTTTGAGTAATCTTTCCAAGAATTCTATCTCCTTGTGAAATCTCTCTAGCAGTTCATCACAATTTTCCTTCTCAGCTTCATTCTTTTCTTGGCAATCCTCCTGAGTTTACCTGTTTTCCACATTATCATATTGCAAGCATCTTTCATCAATTCCATTAAACAAATTCATTGGTTTACCTTTTTGTAGTCCCACTATGAAATTGTCTTTAGACTGCTGGTCTATATCAATCTCATCTGACTGTTTCACACCAAACAGGATTTCATCTATGAACTCCTTTTGTTGCAAATGATCAATGCCTTCTTCCTCTAAAAAGGATTCTTTATCATACTTTACCTCAAGAGCTTCATTATTGGTTGTGACAATTTCAATCAAGTGTCCATCATCCTCTGCATATCCTGCAAACATACACAAACTATAAGAATCAAAATCACAAGGCTTCATTGCCTCATCTGCTTCCTTTGTCAACATATCTTCGAATTGTTTTGAACTCTGCCAATAGTCCATGAGATCTTCAGCTGATCTCTCATTATCCTCTTCCCCCAACATTTCACCTTGTTCTGGTCTGCAAATGGAAACTTCCAATTCTACCTCTGCTTCTCTGAGTTTCTCTGATTCCTCTTGAGCACTTAATATCTACTCAATCTTTCTCAATTCTTCTACTATCTCTGACTTCACTTGCTGATTTCTCCTTTCTCGTAGCCTTGGCCACTTTACTCTTTTCCTCATGGTCCAACCACTTTGCTGCAGCATCTTCATCAATATTCCAATCTAGAAATCTATCTCAGCTTTCTCTCGGTCAAACTCTTCTTGACTCATCCTCATGCCATTTGCTTTGGCATCTTCCCTTCTGCTGTGGCTTCTTTGTGAACTTCTGCTATGACTATCTGTAGTCATTTTCTGCTCCTCTCTTTCCATGAGCTCCTCGCACCTCTGCAACAAGCCTCTGCAACAGTAAGTCCTCCTTACTGCAACCTTACCTCACTAAGCTCTCCTCACTTAGTCTTTTGGTAAGCACGATCCCCTATCCGGAATCTTCTTTTGAGCAACACCTTTGCTCCCTCTAGGCTTTTGCAATCTCTCACTTTCTCTTTCAAGAACACTTCAATTGTCCTCTTTCCAATCTCTTGTTGGATTCTTCAAGTTCACTGCCACTTCTAAGGACTTTCCTTATTCTGCTTTTAAGAACGCATATGTTTCTTCTCTCACATCTTCTCTTGATTTATATTGCTGCAGTCTTCACTCTTTCAACAGAGCCAAGCTCTGATACCAAATGACGCAGGGCTAACCTGCAAAACCCAGAATCACAATTTTCATTGATACATAAAGAATGCATCAAATTTGAACACCTTTCTCGCTTCCACTTTCCAACTTCAATCTGCAATTTACGCAGGCATCTTGACATTTATATCACACGAACCCATTTATATCAAATTACCTCACACCATTTGGAGTAGGATTCCCAGCAGTGAGGTGTTAATGATCTGCCTTGGTTTGAAAAACACATAGAGTGGGGAACGATGTATTTGGAGAGAACAATTGTGTGATCCTATGGAGATTCAAGTGCAACGTATGATGGTTTCAACACACGAAGGGAAAAGAAAGTGAATCCCTTGTAAGCTTGTAATAGTATGCAGCTTAGTAGGAACACACGAGCAAAATGACATCACACAAACTAACAAGCGAAATAGTCCACAAGTTAAGGTGACGGATTAACACAACAACACGAATCCAAAAATATTAATACAAATGCAAATTAAATAGTTCATAATCATATGCATAAGTTAAATAACATATATTTCAAATATAGCAAGATTAGTCCTACTATATCCACAACATATGCATGAAAGCATGTCGGCTTTGAGTTTTATTAAAAGTTATGGTTTCAATTATACATACAACATTTGACAAGCCACTTGCCCCAATAGTGGAACATGAAGTCTACAACACCTTCTCCTCTAAATAATTATACTCCCTCTACACTACAGAGAAGCCAAGGCTCAGAAAACACTCTCAAGCTCTTCCTAAGCCAAAGCATAGACAAAATCTTGGCTCCCAAAATCTTGTTACATGAGTTATGAGGATATATTTATAACAAAGGGGGGTGACTCTTGGCATGCTCCCTTTGTGACTCTTGGACTACCCTCATGACTCTTCAACTTCTTAAAAGATAACACATTACATTATATATGACTCTTCACATTCCAACCAGGACACTTGAAATTTCACCTTTACAATAATTACAAATAATATTACATTTTCCACTCGTACCCATATAAAAAAAAAATAGAGTAGAGACAACTTGACAACCTAACAAGAAAAAACTTTATTATGTTGGATTTTAGGTGAACTCAAGCTGGGAAACTTCGACTTGATGCTTCTTGGTCACAAATTGATTCCAAGCTCGATATTGTTCGATGGTCTCCCCAAACTACATGATAGTGTTAGGATGGAAGTGAACACTTGCCTCCATAGCATTTGGGTACAATGTCTTGGAACTAGTATTAATTTCTTTCTCAATCAGGAACAACATCATTTTGATCTGAACAGGACCATCGATGTAGGTCTTCATATTTTTTCTATTCACCTCTAATACCTCCTCGAAGACCATCTGCTTCAGCTTATCCAAGTGTTGATCGATCTCTTTCCTGGCTTTTCGTTTGCATTTAGTCTTAGTGAGTGTGCCAACTAATGGGATCCTATGGGTTCTCACCATGAAATCCAAACTATTATATATTTGTACATCTTAGGCCTAAATATTTCCAATGAAAGAGGTGAGTTGCTTGTTATTCTGGATCAACATTTGAACTCTCTTTTTCTCTAGCTCTGCATGCGGCTTCATCTTCTTAACCAAGGTAAGTGGTTTCCCCCTGTATCACATTGTCCAATCATGCACGATGGTGATAGCAGGTTGCACATTCTTAAGGATCTTGACAAACTATATACTATGTCATTGCAAGCCATGTAAGCATAAAACTGCTTTATGTATAGTCGCAACATCCTCATAGAGATCCTGCATAGTGTCTCCAAGTGTGGATACTTCAGCAAGTATCATTTCTCTCATCTCCTCCAGGTAGACCTATGCGGAAGGTGCATTATGAATTGTTGCACAGAGCTTTGCATTCTCTTGTTGGACAGCCTATAGATAATGTGCCAATTGTTTATTCTCGACCATCCAATACTGAGTGTTATATTTCGCTGCAACTGCGAAGGCCAAGTTGGCTTCGACAATAGAGTTTGGATTATTGTTGGTGTCTTCCACTATCACCCTTTTTGTCATAAATTCAAGTTATGCGTGCTCATCCAGAAATTATTTTCTCTACGCTATTAAAATCTTCTTCTATATTTCATCAAATGACACATTTTACACATCCATCATCGAATCATCATCAAGAGGAACTATCTCCCCTTCCTCGTTGGGGGCTATATTTTCAGCTGGAGATGGTGGAGCCTGAACAGTGGCCTATGGTGCATTGTTAATTAGGTCCACATCTTCATCTTGTAGCTCTGGCCCCAAATTCATATCTGCAACTTCAATCAACTACTTAGTTTTTTGAGCAAGCTCTCGATCCTGCATCTATTCGCTCACTCCCTCTATTGTTGGTTGATTCTTTTCCTACCCTTCAACCTGTATGGGTATTGTTTCTTCTTATATGGCACTTTTCCTTCTGTTGAGGGCCTGAAAATCGGTGCAACAACAACGGGGAAAACCACCCGGTCGGGGACTTAAAAACCGCCCCTTTTTCGTTTGGAATGGTGGCTCCGACTGGATTTGTGGGACCAGTTTCCCAATTTGATATAGTTGAGGTGAATGGATGATTTTATCTCTAAGTGGGACTTGATATATGGAAAAATAGGCAAGCTTGCAATAAACAGTCTATATATATATATATATATATATATATATATATATATATCCCGGGATGAAACCTTTTCTTTGTGCGATCTACAAAATAATCTTTCAGTGGATGAAAATAAAGATCATACATTCACTTCAAGATATGTAAAACAATTAAGATAATTGATTTAATTAAAAATTTAATTAAATAAATTTAACGAAGCTTATATCGAAACTTTTACAAGATGCATGTATTGCATATATACATAAATGATAATAGCATAACACATTTAGAAGTGAATTGATGTCAAATTGTATTCAAACAAATATATAAGACAAAACATCATAAGATCAATGAACTATTCCTCATTTGAAACTCAAACTAAACACATAAGATAAAAGTACCATATATGTGTTTTACTCTTCTCATCTGAGAAATAACTCTTGGTCTAGCCTTTCTATTTAGAAAACTTTAAGAGTATAGAAGTGCAACGTCAGTAAAGTCTTCTTTTCAAAATTTCAGGACCCCGTCTTAGAATAAATGAAGGGGTTTAAATATAAAACTAATAAGTATTAAAATAGTCATTACAATAAAAACTGAGAAGGTTTCAAACAGCACTCCTTAAAGTAAGTAAAATTAAGACATAAATATAAATTAAATGGGTGATTTGTTGGAGGATTGTCTTGTTGTCCTTCTTCCATTCGCTCCTTGAGTTGAGGAATATTAAGCATACGCTTAACCTCAAGAGGTTGGCCTGGCCTAATGCATAGGTGTCTAGTAAAAACAGCATCAGATAATGGAGGTATCATGTATGAGGACGTATATGTAAGACAGCGAAGCATGAGCAATTGGATGTGAGGCTTTACTAGATATCTCCAGTATTTTTCCCAATCCAACTTTTCAATCTTCATTATATGCTCCTCTTTTACTTTTGACACTTCATGCCATTGTATTATTAAATCTTTTACCAAAGTTAATGCACCACGAGTACATTTCTCAATAATATTTGCTGCGATAAGGTTATGGCTGACAGTTTTCACAATTTTTGTGGCAATGTCTTTCACTCTGAAAATTTCCCTTTCTGCAATCTTTAATTGCATATCCCAATTTGTGAACAATATCTCTTTATTTGAGTCTTCAATTCTAGGAAGGTTGTCCTTTTGGCCATCGACAGAATCCTGCCAAGTAACAAATTGGGAGACCTTATCATCTATTTCATCGAAACTGATCCTCATATCAGTAATGTAATTCATAAGTGAATCACTATGTTCACATAATTCAAGGATGCTTGTTAATTTCTGACAAAAGATAACATGTTGTTGTGCCAATAAAGTATTTAATTCTAAAGCTTCTTTCCTGAACTCATCAATCTTTGGGATATCTTTCATTTTCTCAATAAAGAGTTGTAATTGATGAATTTGAGTATCTTTAGAGTTAATTTCACTTTGATGCAGTCTCTCCTGAAGCTGTGTGATCTGTACCTATAGCTGCTAACTAACACTTTGCTTTTCAGCTTGTAAATATGATTCAAGTTGGATGACCTTTTCATCCTTTTTTTTCATCAGTTGACGAATTTCTACTGCTTTGTCAATGGTTGCAGAAGCATAAGCTGCTACAAACTATGATAAGCGAGTTAAATCCTATGAAGGATCTAACTCTGTGTCTTTCCAAACAATGTCCATTGACATATCTTCTTGAGTAAGAGTATGGGATTGCTCTGTTCTTCTTCTTTTATTCTGCCTACTCTTATGAAACCAGCTCCAAAAATAGAACAAAAGAGAGATCAACGCCTTAGAAATCAGCCACTTCAAGGGGGAAACCTCCAATACATTACATAAATGAACAATTCTTGGGTGATACAAATGACCAAAACCTCCTTCTATATATAGGAGTCCATGGGGCCACAATATAATCCTAGCTGATTTAACAATAATAATGTAAGGGCACAATAATAATAATATTGGGGTTACGGGGTACAACAATAACAATAAGGGGGCTACACAAATAACAATAACAGACTAAACTAGTAATATAGGGACCTAACATGCCCCTCTCCTTCAAAAAAGTGTTGTCCTCAACACTTGAGTAGCTCTGGGTGCTTCTATATAAAATTCTCATCCTCCCATGTAGAATCTTCAGTGGGTAAGTTCTTCCACTTAATGAGATAATCTGAAATTGATCGATTTCGTAGCTGTCAAGTTCTTGTTTCCGTGACCGCTTCAAGTTCCAATATGATTTTTCCTTCCTCATCAAGTTCTGCAAATATTGTTTGAACTGGAAGATTTTCACCTATAACCTTCTTTAAGCATGAAACATGGAAAACTGGATGCACTCGCTAAGAAGCGGGAAGCTCTAATTTGTATGCCATAGTACCAATATTTTGCAACACCTTGTAAGGACCATAGTACTTTGGCGATAATTTATTATCCTTCTTAGCTTGCTTGAGGGAAATTTGTTTGTATGGTTGTAGCCGTAAAAATACCCAGTCTCCTACATCAAAACTTCTCTCGCTGCGATGTTGATATACCTGTTGTTTCATATGATTTTGTGTCAAAATTAGGTTATCCTTTGAGAGTTGGAGAACTTCTTGTTGATGCTCGATGTGATTTTCCACTGCTTGAAGCTTAGAATTTTCTCTTAAAGATGATGTGATGGACGGTGGATCATATCCATAAAGTGCCATAAATGGGGTCATTTTTGTCGTAGTATGGAAGGAAGTGTTATACCACCATTCAAAGAGAGGTAAACACTTGACCCATTGTGTTTGTTTATCAGATACAAAACAACGAATATATCCTTCCAAACATTTGTCCACTATCTCAGTTTGACCATCGGATTGACGATGATAAGATGAGATATGAGCTAATTGAGTACCAAACAAGAAAACAACTCTGTCCAAAAATTTCCAGTAAAAATTGGATCTCTATCGCTCACAATAATCTTTGGGTTTCCATGTAGCTTTTGAATTGTGTCCATAAATGTAGTAGCAACTGTACTTGCTTTAAATGGATGAGATAATGCACAAAAGTGTGCATACTTCATAATTCTATCAACTACCACCATGATGACACTCTTTCCTTCAGACTTAGTTAAACTTGTGATAAAATCCATTGAAATCTGCTCCCAACGTTGACTTGGAATCGATAAAGGTTGTAGAAGACCCGAGGTCTTAATTTTCTCAACTTTATTTTACTGGAAAACCAAGCATTCTGCCACAAACTTTTGAATATTAGATTTAAGACCATCCCAAAAAAATTATTTCTTCACCCTGTGGTAAGTTTTTAAAAATTCTGAGTGTCCTCCTAAAGGAGAAGTGTGCAATTCCAAAATGATCTTTTGTTTAGTTGGGAATTCTTACAAAGATATAAGCAATCTGTGTACCATAAGGAATCATTTTTCCAACTAAATGTATCAGATGTACTAGGATCTTGCTGCAACTTTTGAATGACTTTCCACACTTCTTCATCCTTCTTCCATTCATCCCTTGCTTCGGTTATCCAATCTGGTTGGATAATAGAAATGGCACACAGCAATTCTTCCACTTCTTCATTCTTTCTTGAGAGTGCATATGTAACAACATTTAGCTTCCCTTTTTTTGTAGATTATTTCAAAGTCATAACCCAACATCTTTGTGACCCATTTTTTTTTCTCTTCTAAAGATAGTCTTTGTTCCAAAAAGTGTTTAAGACTATCATGATCAGTTTTTACCTTGAAGTGTCTTCCCATTATCGTCATTTCTTTAGTGCATGTAGTATTGTTAACATTTCCTTCTCATAAATATCTTTATGTAAATACTTTCCTTTGATTAGACGACTTTCAAAAGCAATGGGTCTTCCTTCTTTCATTAAAACATCACCAATTCCATTGCCTGAGGCATCAAATTCCACAATAAAAATTTTTGTGAAGTATGGCGTAGCTAAGACCGATGCTAGGCACATTACCTCTTTAAGATGTTCAAAGGCCTTAGTTGCTTCAGGAGTCCATAAAAATGCATCTTTCTTCAATAATGTTGTTAAAGGTGCTGCTATTCTCCCATAATTGTTAAAAAACTTGTGATAATACCCTGTTAACCCGAGAAATCCTCGCAACTGCTTTATGGTTGTGGGGACTTTCAATTCCTTAATGGCTTTAATTTTGTTAGGGTCTACCTTAACACCCTTGTGAGATACAATATGACCCAGATATTCCACCTCTTATACTCCAAAGAAACATTTGGATGTTTTTTCATATAATTGTTTCTCCTGAAATAGTTTGAGCACCTTGTCAACATGTTGAACATGATCCTTCCAAGACCTGTTGTAGATTAGTATATCATCAAAAAATACTAGCGCAAATTTTCTAAGGAAGGGTTTGAAAATGGAATTCAGCAACCCTTGAAATGTATAAGGTGCATTAGTAAGGCCAAAAGGCATGACCAAAAATTCCTAATGACCCTCATGAGTTCGAAATGATGTTTTCGGAATATCTTCAGTCTTCATTCTAATTTGATGATATCCTAAACGAAAATCCAACTTGGTAAAATAAATTGCTCCATGTAATTCATCCAATAATTCATCAATCACAGGAATGGTAAATTTATCTTTAATGGTGAGCTTATTGAGCTCCCTATAATCTGGACACATGCACCATGATCCATTCTTCTTTGCACCAATACTACACTGGAGCAGAGAAAGAAATTTGGCTAGGTTGAATTATACCAGCCTCTAACATTTCTGCAATCATACGTTCAATTTCGCTCTTTTGGACATACGGATATCTATAAGGCTTGATGATTGGAGGAACACTTCTAGGAATCAAATGAATAGCATGATCATGATCACGAATAGGTGGGAGTCCTTTGGGAGTTTCAAACACCTTGGAATGATTGTCCAAGACTTTTTGGAGATCTGCAGAAATAGATGATTTTGATGTTGGAACTTCTAGTGAGCAAAATTGTGCAATTATGCCTCATTGTTCTTTCTTCAGAAGCTTTGTCATGACATTAGAGCTTATTATCTTTCCCAGCTTCCCTGTGATACCCCGTAATTCGACTTCCTTTCCTTCTGAAAAAAAAAATTTCAAGAAAAGTTCTTGAAAATTAAAATCTACCGTCCCCAAAGATTATAACCATTGTACGCCTATGACAACATCAGCACCTCCCATTGGAATGGAAAGCATTGGACTATTCAATACATATTCCCCCATGGTTAACTTGATATTATGGCATTTTCCAGAGCAATTTATAGTTCCTCCATTTGCAACCATCACTTGAAATTCTGGTGCTGGGTATAGGAAACAATTCAATCCCTTCGCTAAATTACAATGAATAAAATTATGGGTACTACCCGAATCAATCAACACTATTAGCTTTTTCTTCTTGATATGTCCTTCTATCTTGAAAGTTCAAGGAGTGGTAATTCCTGCCACTGCATTACACGATATGGTCAGACTCATTTCTTCCTCTTCTAGGGTTGGTTCCTAGTGTATATCCTCTTCTTTTGAAGATTCTTGTTCATTTTTTTCTTCCTCTTCACAATCTATGTAAAATAATTTCTTCTCATCACACTTATGACCTTTAGTGTATTTTCTATCACAACTGTAGCAAAGCCCTTTTACTCTTTTTTCTTCCAATTTTTTTGGTGTCAACCTTGTAGGTTGTGGAAGTCTAGGAGTAGCAACACTTCCATCTTTATATATGTGAGTGGTAGGCTTCCTTGTCGCCATAATTTTACATTCAATTTTTCTTTTCAACCTGAATTCCTTTTCCAATTAATCAGGTTCCCAAATGTGAACTTCTTGTTGGTTGTTATCCTTTAAATTCCCTGTGAAGACATCAATCATGTGTTCCTCTGGAATATCATTTACCCTTATATTCAATTTTTGGAAGTCCTCAATATGCTCCTCCACTAAACCCTTTTGTTTGAGATTTATCAATTGGCTAAAGAATGTGTTTCTTTTTGTATCCTCATAATATGCTATCATTTCCTCCATAAAAATTGACCGAGTCACAATTTTTTTATGGGAGAAAAGCTATCGATACTATACAAATATATTTTGTTCTAAATGTAAAGTTTCAAGGCGTACCTTTTGTGTGTTTTGAACATTATTGAGATGAAAATATTTCTCCATCTGTAGTATCCATGTTACGGGATCCTTGCCATCAAACTTCCTCATATACATATTTGGAATATGGTGGTTCTTCCATCCAACATTAGAGTTTATGAAATCACGATTAACATTTATTTATTTTAATGAGTTTCCTCTACTATCTTTTCGCCATTAGGAAACATTTCTTGTATCAACTTTGCCAAACCTTCGATGTCTACTTTTAGATCATTCTTCATGTTTTCCATGTTTTCTTTCATGTTTTCATCGATCTTAGCTTCCATGTCATCCATATTAGCTTCCATGCCATCCATATTAGCTTCCAAACCATTCATCTTATCTTCCATGCCTTTCTTCAAACCATCCATCTCAGTTTCCACGCCTTTCTTCAAAACTTCCATTTCATTTTTTGTTGCTCTTTGCAATAGAGAAATTTGTTGCACTTGATCTTGTAATTTTGATATCTCATGTTGCATTTCTTTGTCTTCATGAGTCATAGTAGAGCCTTCTGAAGGCTTAATGGGTGTTGAATTATTTTAGGGGGAATTTTAGAACCCAATACTGATATCTATTCTTCGATATTCCCTTGGAATAAATTCAAACGAGACTTATGTAATTCGAAAAAAATACACACCTTTCTCTTGCTTTTGAGGAGATCGATATTGAAACTGAATTATCTCTGTGATTTTGGATCTTCAATATCTGAAATTGGGCCCTCTATTAGCCCTCTGAATCTTCTTTCAAATTCCATAGGTCTAACTTGATTTGGATTCTTCAAGGCAAATTTATGCCAAATCTTCCACAATGACCTAATTATGGACTGATTCAGTAGAGCGACCTTCTACATCATGCCACGTGTTACTATTTCCTCGTTTGGCTCTGAAATTGATATACAGGAAACTACAGTTTGTGTACTTGCAACCACTTCTTACAGAATTCCAATCCAATGCTCAGAGAGAGAGTTATGACGATTTTCCCACGGTCACCTCTTTGAGATGAAACTTTAATAGTTGTTGTGGGTGGAGGCGTAAAGTTGCCAACTTTTTAATTGAAGCATAGTTGTAGAAAAACTCAAAAAAGTCATCAAAATCATCATCTTCGTGCACAAAGGGTCTTTTTTTCACTTGTGTAGTGAAATTATTGGCTACTTTAAGTGGTTCATGCTGCCTGTTTGGAATTGTAAATAATTTCAAACACTCAATTTGACCAATCTCCACTATAGCATGTTTGTAGTTGTCCAGTCCATGAACACCGCAACTAATTGGAAAGGAAGGCCATAATTCTTTCTTGGCCTCTTTCAAAAATATGTTCAGACCATTTCCAACAGTTTGATAAGCAACTTCTCTCGTGAGAAGTTTGTCAGAAACATACAGGGGTAAGACATGTGGTTGAACTAGGCTCCCAAATACTCATACATAGGTGAATGACTCCTCACCAAACCATTTTCCTATAGAATAAAAGTTATCTTGGGCCTCTTTCGAAATTCTTGGGACTTTCTCATTAATAACAGCTCGAAAAAGGTGTAGTATAACTCCATGACAAATTTTGTAAAACTTATTTTCATATTTGGATTCCCATACAATACTATGAAATACATGAATGGGAACAATATCTTGGGTAGTCCATTTCCAGCCCATGGCTGGAAAACTCGAGGTAAAACATACAGCATCCATAATATACCCGCTCATATAAAATGGAGGAACGATTTTAGAAGAGATACAACGGTTATTTCTATATTCTAAAATCTACATGGAAATATTATTTGATAGAATATTTCCCCAATCCATAACATAAGTGTTTTTTGTTGCTTCCTTGAGGGGAACCCATTCTACTGAAAATCTAGTTGTGTTTGATTGACCAAATATTCTAGACATCATAGCAGAGATATAGAAATAGGGACTTGCAAGAGATTTAGTAGAATACATACCCTTTTCATCGTTCTTGTGTTTGTTAGGATTGCTCCTCCATTGCTTTATTGGCGTCGATTTGAGTTCATTTTCCTTGGCGAACTGTGCAAGGAATTCTTTATCATAAATCTTATCAGGGTCTGGAATATGGTACATTTGCTTTAGGTCTTCTGTTTTAAAGGAACCAATCATTGTTCCTTTCCTAGTAAGGAATTTCCTATCCCCGATGTTAAGATTGTTGATAATCCACCTTACCATATCAATATATGGTAATATCTTGGGCCCTGTTGCAATTCGGTGAATGAAAGAATTAACTATGTCTCCAATTGTAGCTTCAGAAGAATTTGGGGCATCAGCAGATGCTTTTATTTGGATTTGCGAGTTTTTTCGTCTTCAAACAACTTAAACATAGATTCCCATAAAGAGGATCCACTTTCAGGTCCGTAAGTCACATCTGTAAACATGGGAAACATCTTTGTTCCCTTAGGGGTAGTAGGCATAGGGTTAACAGGAGCCATATGCTTCTTTGCTTTCTTCAAAGCCTTAGACATTTCCGGAGAATTTTGCTTACTCAAACCTGCCTGTAAATAAGTAAGAAAGAATAAGTGAAAAGAGGGAACCTTTTAGTTTTACAATACGCATAGATACCATAGTAATAGAAACATTCCATATGGATGAGACTATGTATGTTTATGGGATATGAATTGAATGCTCGTTGTAGGAAAATTATTATGGCGATATGGGCAAGAAAATTGTTAATTTATGACATTGATAACGGATATGGGTTATTGTGCCTATATAATCATTTCTCAATTAAAACCAAATCTATCACATTACACCGTGGCTCATGTGTAATATCTTCATTTAATACTGATGAGCTTAGATTTTCTGCCGATCGCGACATCGCAATCACAAAATCGGCAAAAGTTGATAGTATGCAACATGTGTTATTTAAAAAGAGTGGTATGTGTGATGTGTGATGTGAGATATGCTTTATCGCATTGGAAAATATGAGTGGTAAGAAAATAGAATGGTTAAGCTTTGCAAGAATACGATGTGATATGCTTTATCGCGTCGGGAAATATGAGCGGTAACAAATAAAACTATCGAGGAAAATGTGATTTGCGAAATTCGATAGCTTACATGGAAGAAGTAGGTCCCATGGCTATTATTTATAGGATTTACTTATAAATATGTCTTTTTCATTTAAAAAATGTTTCGATTATATTCATCGGATCGCTAAAATGTTTCAAGTGATTATTTTAGAATTATATATGCTTTGCAGTGAGAATATATTTATGTTGCTTGGATGAGTTAGGAACAATCTCACCTATGATATCTAATCCCCGTTTCTCAAAATGTTGTTCAATGTTGATTGGTTGCAATGGTAAGGCTAGCTTTATTTTTCTTCCAGCAGCACTTTGGCATGTTTTATATTTTATCACATATGTGTGAGCATCTTTGAACAGAGTGGGCCAGTAATAACCTGCATGAAGGATCTTATGTGCAGTAGTATCTCCACCAAAGTGTCCACCTGCAGGTCCATCATGGAGTTCCTGCAAAACACTCCAAGCTTCAGATTACTCAAGGCATCTTAGTAGTACTGAGTCATATTTTTTTCTAAACAAGACATTGTCTATGAGTTGATATTGATTAGATTTCAATCTTAAAGCTCTTCTTATTTTATGATTGAGTTCTATAGGAGCATATCCATTTTCAATAAAAATATTAAATCAATATACTGTGATTCTGAATCATTCAATCTTACCTCAGCAATTTGTACAGCATTACCTGACTCTTCATCATTTGATATATTGGATGCTCCAGATAGTAGTTTGCAGACACCTTGTCCTCTAATGATTTTGGCTCGTCTTATTTCAATGTCATATTCCTGTAAAATAGATACCCGATTTGCTCTCTTTTCTCCTAGTTCTTTCTGTATAAGCAATTGCCTTACAGCCAAGAATGGAACTATTACATTAGTGTGTGTTTTAAGGAGAAAATGTTTAAAATACTTTAAAGAATTATAGACAGAAAATGCTTTTTTTTCTACTTCAGAATAATTTAGTTTAGCACCTTGGAGGTTTGAACTAAAGAATGAAATAGGTGCTTCAATTTTTTTATCAGCAATCTGTGTCAATACAACAGCGTAAGATTTTTTCTAATGCAAAAGTATATAAAATAAAATGTTTAGAAAGATATGGGGTAGTTAGAGAAGGTGCATTAATGATAGCTTCCTTGATCAAATCAAAATCTTCACTTTCATCATGTCCCTATTTAAAAAGTGAATTCTTCTTAATCATCACTTGCAAAGGTAAAACAATTTGAGAAAAATTTTGGAACAATTGTTTGACAAAATTTATCTGTCCTAAAAAGGATTGCATGGATTTTTTGTTATGCGGATGTGAAATTTCAGAAATTTCCTTAATTCTTTCAAGATCAATGCAAATGCCCTGTTTTGAAATGATAAATCCTAAGAGTTTTCCTTCACTTAAAGTGAAATAAGACTTTTTTGGATTTAAAGAAATCCCATATTTCAAACATCGTTCAAGGATTTGTTTAATATAAGGATATTGGCGTTTCCTTTTCTTGGAATAAATAGTTATATCATCTAGATAAACAACCATTTTTTATTGATTAACCCCCTAAAAGTAATATTCATTGCTCTTTGAAAGGTTGCTCCTGCATTGATTAATCTGAATGGCATTTTATAATAAGAATAAGTGCCCCATTTTGTTCTAAATGTAGTTTTAATCTATCTTCGGGATGAACCAAAACTTGATTGTAACCTGAAAATCCATCAAGAAAAGACATTAATTCAGAACCAGCAACTAATTGCAAAATTTGTTCCATAGGTGGTAATGGGAAATTATCTTTCAAGCAAGTTTTGTTTAAGTTTCTAAAGTCAATAAAAATATGAATATCGTCGTTCTTTTTCCTAACAAGAACTAAATTTGATACCCACCTAAAATGCCTAACAGGAAAGATAATCTTGGATTTAAGGAGTTTGTTGAGTTCACTTTTGATTTACCTTTCAAGAAAAGGGTGAATTTTCCTTAAATTTTATTGTATAGATTTTTCAATGGATATCATTGGAATAGTATGTTGAATGATTGAAGTTTCGTAAGTTTTTAGATCTTCATATTTCCATGTGAAGACATTCTTGTATTTTTTCAATAAATGAATAAAGGATAATATTTCATCAGAGGAAAGACCAAGTCCTAAGTTTATGTTCTGAGGATTTAGATTTGTTCCAAGATTTACCAGTTCAAACCTCAAAGTTAAACTTTGGAGTTTAGAATTAGTAATATTTTTGAAACTTTCTTTAAGATCATAAATATCTTCAAGTTTGACCACAAACTTAGGTATAGCATTTTCTTCATACTTTTGTTGCAATTGCCTTTCATGTTCATCTTCATCAATCAATGTATCATCATATGATCCTTTTGATGTAATAAAAGTAATAACATCATCATCATCATTGAATACTCTCCAATTAGTAATCTTATGAGTAATATATGGGCGAAAAATAAATTCTATGGAAAATCTATCTGAGCTATAATCTTATGAAGGAATAAGCTTGGATGCTACATTTGCTAGAAGGTTTGCACTTGCATTCTGAATTATTGGAATAGAAGAGATATTGAATGCTAAAAAATGAGAGGTAAGAGATTGTACTAATGATTGATAATGTTTAATATGGTCAGAAACACAGTGTATTGTATTTATTACATGTTTAACAATTATTTCAGAATCGCCATATACCTTAAGATACTTAACACCAAGATCAATTGCTTTGTTTAAGCCTTGAACCAGTGCCTCGTATTCTGTAGTTTTATTTGTGCATTCAAATTCAAGTCTACATGTGAGCATAGTCTTTTCGCCTTCTAGATTGATTAATATACAACCAACTCCTGCTCCTTCACTGGATTTTCACCCATCAAAATATAATGTCCAAAATAAAGTATTAATACAAGGTTTATCTATAGTATTTACACACCTGGAAATATCAGTCTGAGAAAAAATTTCAATCTAAGAATTAATTAAATTGGCAATAAATGGAAACTTTAGAGCATTGAAAATCCCTAAAAAGGATTCAACAGAGTAATTTCCAAGAATATTACTAGTAAAGGCCATCGGTTCATTTTCTTCTTCGAATTTAGTTACTGAATATTTTAAATTTTTTTCATGGTCTACTCTAATTTGATTTGGCTTACCATTATCAAGAAGCCACATATGAGACCAGTCAGTAGCAAAATAGCCATGAAGCTTTTCTAACCAATCTCTACTTAGGATTAGACCATAAAAATACGGTATATCAGCAAATAAGATATCAATTACTTGATGAAATTTGGATTGGATGATAATCTGATAAGGAT
This sequence comes from Pinus albicaulis, assembly GCA_034641835.2. Lineage (NCBI taxonomy): Eukaryota > Viridiplantae > Streptophyta > Pinopsida > Pinales > Pinaceae > Pinus > Pinus albicaulis. Next base: position 949,684,210 of record CM076578.1, read on the forward strand.
TGAATTCATCTTCCCTAATACCTTAACTTTTGTTCTGTCTAATTGCACAATATGTACTATTGACTTCGTTTTTTTTTTTTCTCTGAATAAGGCTAATTCTATTAATGAAAAGAAACATATGGTACAATCAGGCTTGCAAGCAAGCGAGAACTGAGAAGCATGAGAGCTGTAGGTGATAGAATATCAGCCTCGCTCTTGAGCAACAACAACATAATGAGCATAGATAACAAAAGGGACAGAAAACAAGTGCTGGACAGGGTTATCTACCCAGTGTGGGTGGATATTGCCACCCGAAATTTTTTCCCTTTTTTCCTGTTTACTTTGACCCAGTCGGTGGAGCATGGCTGGGCCATGACTAGCTGTAGACTATCCGGCGCTGGGGGTGGGATATCTTTATCCGAGCCCGAGGATGATGACACGTGGGAGCGTTTCTGAGAGAACGTGGGTGCAGAGGGGTCTGCATCACTCGCTGGGGGAGCATTCATCTGAGTTTCAAGATTCTCCTCATCTGCTTCAATTTCCTCCTCATCCGAGCTGGAGGAGTCTGTATCAACCATGGGGGGAGGCACACAGGAATTCCAGCTCTTCGATTTGGATTTGCAATTCGAAGTTTCATTTTTGCCGAGGAACTGTGTGCATGCATTTTGCAAGTGCCCTGTTTGATGACAGTGGCGGCATCGAAAGGCTGTATTTTCGTAGTCCAAGGTTTGGGTCCAATGGAAGTCCCCAAACTTGAGGTTGATCTGGTCCGGCAATCCTTTGCTTATGTCTATTTCGGCACAAAATCTTCCGTAGGTGTAGATTCCTTTCTCCCTTCTCTCCACATCTGTAGCAAGATAGCGTCCCAAGGTATCTCCAATGGCTAAAAAAACAGAGAAGTGCCACAGATGCGCTGGAAGGTTTGGGAGCCTGACCCAAATAGGAAGTTTGGTGATGACCGCTGTAGAGGGATCAAAATCTGGAAACCATGGGGTGAGGAAGAGCCCAGCCGTACCCCAGAACCAGGGGCCTCCTGTTAAGGCTTTCTGGTAATCTTCGTTTGAATCAAACGCCACAATGAAAAAGCCTTTCGAACATAAGTAGATCTGACTTTTAGTGGTCCAGTTGGTGTGGATCCATTGGTATAGATCAGATGTGTGTGGCCACAGACTATTAAATCTGCAAATGATTGCGGTTTCTGCAAATTTCTGGTGAAGATCGGCTATCACAGGATGAGAGAGATTGACAGAAGGAACTTCCTCAAGTTTGTCAACTAGGAATGGCCTAGGAGCCATGGCTGGTTGAGCTGTCTTCGAAGATGACTGTGGTTGGGCTGCGTTTTTATGCACTGCATCCTTATAAGAGGAGGGTGGGGCAGAGGAGGTCTTCCGAAAGGACCCTCCTCTTAGACGAAGGGTAAGAACAATAGAAGCATCCCTTTGAATGATGTAAAAGGAAAGGGGGAGAGATTCCTCTAGTTGCTTACCTTTAAACAGCAGCCTCTGGAAAGAGGCAGGGATCCCCAGTCGGAGTTCGAGTTTGTACAAAAGATCCTGCACAAACTCTGTATCGTGCACCCATTGTAGCAGCGTTTTACCAGAGAGAAGAATGATTTGTATCTGGAATGCTGTTTCTCCTTCCGGCAGAACTGGCTGGTCCAAGAAGCCATTCTTCTTCTGACAAGCAGCATCTGCCGGGTCTGAAAACTCATTTGCTTGGATCTGAGGTCCTGAAGGATCCCTAGATCGGCAGCTATCCACTGCTTTGCTGTGGAAGATGGTATTTAGGGACGCAGCTGTAGGCGAGGCTGCCGAGATGCTTAAACCGATGTCTTTGTGCCATCCGTTGAAGACATTTTCTGTGCCTAATCGCCGGCAGAGGGAGACATTGGCGAGATCTTTTGGTCCTGCAGCAAGATCTGCGCCGACCCAAGCTGGATTGAACCCACGATCTGCAACCTGGGCAAAAGAAGTTGTTGGATGGAAGCTCCGTTGCTGCGTTCGGTGTGTATTCGGAGAAGGAAGGCCACGGAAGGCTACATCGTTGAGTTCCTCAGAGCATGCACGCCCTGCCATGGAGTCGGCGGCGGAAACGCCCAACAGGACCAAGGGAGCGTAGGCGCCGACTGAAGACATTAGGGTTTTTTCTCCGAAAAAAAAAAAAAAAAAAAAAAAAAAAAAAAAAAAAAAAAAAAAAAAAAATTATATATGGACCATCATTGTTATGTATACAGCCAATGTGTGTTCTATTTATAGTTGGGAAAGCTCAACATCCTACAGAACCAAGAACATGACACATGTAGGATTCATATAGACTATGAGAAAGAAGAAGATGTAGAATATCAAATTATTATA